>CM037864.1:19045836-19368336 GCA_021292105.1 Anadara kagoshimensis
CCTTTGTACCAAAGACTTAATGCTGTCAACATTTTCACGAATGCTCGTAACGTCGTCGTGTTAAGCATTTGTGGTTTAGAGAAAAACAACTACGGAAAAGAAAAAGACATCGATTTTGGATTTTACAACTACGGAGAGTTTGCATTTTGCAACCACCTCGATAATTTTAAATTTTGATTACTATATTAACATTTAAGTGGAAACGCGTGGCCTAGTGGTTAAGGCGTTGGACTAATATTTTAATAATTCGAAGGTCGTGGGTTCGATCCCTGGACCGGGCGATGTGTTGTGTCCTTGAGCAAGACACTTAATTTCACGTTGTTCCAGTTCACTCAGCTGAAAAATAAAAGAGTACCAGCAAAATGCTGGGGGTTAACCCTGCGATGGACCAGCGTCCCATTCAGGGGAGTCTTGTACTCCCAGTCGCTTAACGCCACAGAAACCGGGATAAGCTCCGGCCTGATGGGCCTAATGGCTCGGGACAGACTTTAACTTTTATTAACATTTAAGTTCAGGTGACCTTTGTACCAAAGACTTAATGCTGTCAACATTTTCACAAATGTCCGTAACGTCGTCGTGTTATGAAATTGTGGTTTAGAGAAAAACAACTGCGGAAAAATGGGAAAATATTTCGATTTTACATTTTACAACTACGGAAAAGAAAAGGAAAAGAGTTTGCATTATGCAACCACCTCGATAATTTTCAATTTTGACTGACGAAAATTCTCTTTGAACATTTTTGCTAGTAAATAAAATGGATTCTTAACCACTGAAGACGGATATTTACACACACTTATTGTAAATAGATTGGTTGTATTTTTCAACGTCGCATCAGCATTTCGTTTCGCAGGTAGGCTTTTTTGGTGCTACCTCACAGTGTACGCAACCGACATGTTGAACACTCCCCCAGTCACATTAATTATACTTGCACCGGGTGAATTAGTCGAAACCTTGTCATCTTAATACTCAAAATAGCCATTTCATAATATTCGCGCACCTTATTTTACGTCATTGGATGATGGTCAGTATGTATATCAAATCAAATTTTCGCGTTTTGTTACCCTTGCGAATTTACACGAAAATGAAACAAAGACGAATATTTCTCGATTTGCTTAATGAGGAGGCAACTAAGAAAACGGTATCTACATGAAGATCTCAAAAGTGTAATGCATGACTCGGCCAGCATTCGAACCCACGACCTTCCATTCTCGAAACAGATACTCTGCCTTTTAGCCTCTGGGCGATTTTGTAAGTGGTGTCCAACTGTAACTAATGAGTACTCTGGTACCACTACCATACTGACCATTTTTCGGGGTACATATCCATGCAATGGACACAAGGGATTTCTACATCGCATGTATGGGTACTACGTCATGACCACGAGATGAATAAGAAAATCTGATGTCCCTTCTATGCGATCGTAGTTTTTATTGTGATACATGTACAATAAAAATGAAAATAAAATAAAATAAAATAAAATAAATAAATAAATAAATAAATAAATATGCCTTTGACAAATCCCACAATCCGATCATTACAAAAACTTTTGAGATTATCCCTCTGATAAAAAGAGCCAAAATCATTATTAGTAGCCGGATGCCTTCTTAACTATTTTATCGGAATAAGTCGATGATGAAGATCCGGACAAACATTTGTATCCGGACCCTATCCGGTAATTGTTATATAATTCACTTTCTCTTTGTTTTAAGCATTTTGATCGGTGCATTTTTTTTGCTATGCGAAGTCACGATGCAGTGTTGCAAAATGTCCAATTCTTTTTTTTCACAACAAAAGAAACATTAATTTCATTTCTGTACTATAAAGTATTGGAAGTTTTACACTGAACCACAAATTGGCGCAAAATCAGCATCTCGTTGGCTTTGTACATCTTGACAGTTTTTTCAGAAACTTTCTACAGCTTTTTTTCGCTTCTAGCTATCCATATTTTGGAAACTTGACCTCTTTTTTGGTTACATTATTGTTAGTATTTCGACAGGTCTGTTTTGTACTGTAACGTTTTAGTGTTGACCTACACAAGCCTATCCTACACGTAATTCTGATAACGTTCTTTGAAGACAGGTTCCCCTTTGTATCGAACGGAGTGGAGTAATAACATCAACAACAGCCCCCGCTTGCGCTGTTAAGATTTTTTGCGATCAGTAATTAGATTGTGGAGGAAACCCGGAGTGTCTGCTCGAAAAAAAACCCTGACAAATAGACTACATGAAAATCATAATTGTGGTCGTAAAAGCCCCTCAAAAACAGAATAAAGCCATTTTAAATTTGACAATTTCTGTGTAATATATTTTTCATACATTTTAAATTTCCTTACTTAATTTTGATTTTGAAAGGGGGGGGGGGGGTTACAAAAGTAACTTCTACTTTTATGGTATAATTTTTTTTCTGAATGAAGTATTTAAAAAAATTATACAATTGCAAATTTATACAATGAAAGGACCCAGGCAACGATCAATCTTGTGTATTTCTATCACATAGGCACTTTATAAAGAGGTACAACATCCTGATTTATAAATTTATACAGTACAGACCGGTCGAAAGTTTAACACTACGCTGACGAAAAGAAGTAGAAGCTGAGGTCTCGAGTGGCCGAGATATGGACAGATAGTGGCCCTAATGAGACTATGGCTGTTTAGAGATAGCGGCTATCGAAAACGAGGGTCGATATCAGGAGGACCAATCAAAATTTTTTTATTTGTATATATGGGTACATTTTTAGTGTACAAGGCTGCCATTTAGGTACTTTTTATCGTTAAGTGTTTGGTTTTGGTACAATTTCCATACAAAAAGTCCTAATTTTTAGTACTTTTAATTTAAAAAAAACCCTTCAAAATGGAAAAAAATCCGTCTAATTTGACCTTTTCATTTAATCCGTCCGTTTATCCGTTTTTATGGTATAAATCCGTCGAATTGCAATTGGTCAGCCTGCGATATGATTTGACCATTCAACCCTAATTTGTTAGGTTAGTGTTAAACTTTCTTCAGGCCTGTATTGCAAAATCCCGACATGCTTATCTAACGAAAAGGAATCGAGACTCGGCTTCTGAGCGGTCGAGATGTGAATACATGTATATAGTGATCGAAAACAACCGAGAGATTGAAAACATCTGTCGAAACATTTTCGAGATACAGGGGCCGAGATGAGCTACCGATTCGGCACTAATTTTATTCCTTACATCATAATAATAATAATAATAATAATAATAATAATAATAATAATAATAATAATAAGTTTTTTTATTATAGTGTCACACATTAATATGTACATACATAGAAATGGAAAAGGTTTCTCACTAAAAGTATTAATGCCCAGCCATTACTGACTTATGAGACACTTTCATTATTTAATACATATTAAATACAGTTAAATTTTCGACAGACCTGTATTGTATATATCAGAACTAAGAGGTTTATATAATTAGCCGGAAGTTTTATCTCTCATTGCCTTCACGACTTGTGTCATTTGAGCTGTAGACATCACTCAAACAAAACATGATGGAATTTTGCACTATATATAATGGAGGTTTCTTTTTTTTTTATCTTTTGTGATAATTACATACAATACAAACATGTCAAAAGTGTAACACTTAGCTAACGAATTTATTATAAGTACCGATTCGGTAGCCGGTTACATAGTTACAGAGAGGGCGCGGTGGCCTAATGGATAAGACGCTAGTCTTCAAATCCAGGGTCTCTCACCGCTGTGAGTTCGAGTCCCGCTCGAACCACATGTGGGAAAGTGAATTTTCCTTACCGTTGGCCTTTACTGATTCACCTGGTATCAGTATAATGGACTGGGGGAGTGGTGCGCTTGTCTGCGGCGTACTTACTCTGTGAGCTAGCACGGTAAAGTCGCCCTGAGTGCGCGCTAGTACAAGGCAGACCATACAACACACTAGCACTTCACATGCATACACAAAATTGTTCATAGATTAATCCATAGAGTTTAATTAAATAGTTCTCGTCGCGAATAGCTGAAAAATTGCTGATGCGACGTTAAGCGACATTCAACCAACCAACCAACCAACATAGTTACAGAGTGGTGCAATATATATTAAGACAATTTGTAAAATCCTTCTTTATTTCATATAAAAGCATGATTATTTTTTTTTAAAAATCTCAAAAATTTATTTCTTGGTCAATTACATGTGTACCATGATTTTTTCACCGTTAAATGTAAAATTAGTTGTAATTTCTTCCAATAATTTTCAAAATACTGTCAGTTTTATAACAGTCAAGAAAACATAAGCTGAACAGCATTGTAAGTTTTGTAACAGCCACGTGAAGCATGATTATATGCTAGTAGCAGATTTCAAATTTAGAAATTTTTCGTTGAATTTAAAATGTTCATCTATTAGAAACAACGAAATTCCCTTTTCAAGAAAAAAATTTTGAAGAACTTTTTAAAAATATGTGGTTTTATATAAAATAAAGAAGGATTTTACAAGGTTTCCGAATATATATTGCACGTCTCTGTGGAAAACCTTTTGGCATTTCTATATTCATGCATCTCTCGGGAGCTTTTTGACTACATATCGGCTACTGCAGAAAATCTTAGACTCATGTTTGTTAGCATTTTTGTTAAACTATCAACAGATCTTGACCCAATTGTTCGAAGCTTGATTAGTTTAATCAATGATTAGCAGAAATTTAAGACACGAAAAAATCAAAATATCATTATTTAATCGATACTTTTATTACATTTTGCTTTAGTTTGATGGAATTTTAATTCATTTTCAACATTTCAAAATTAAGTTTACAATATATCTGAAATTAAAATAAATTCCAATTTTGACTAATCAATTGATTAAGTTAATTAGGCTTCGAACAACTGACCCCTGTATTGTACTTGCATTTGGGGTGCACTATATGAACTAAAATTTTATCAATGTTTATGATTCCCCATCACCAAAGGTAGGTAATCATATTGTTTTCGTTCTGATTCTTCTTATTATTCCTATTCTTCTTCTTCTTCTCTCAAGATCTACTATCATAGTTTGCTGATGCAGATCTCGGAAACGGCTTGATGGATTTAGATGAAATTTGGTACCAATAATCTGTAGATATGAAAGATATGATCAATTTCTTTTATCTCTAAGTTGGGTGGGTGTAAATTGCGTAATTAAATACGTAGTAGAATACCCGGGAAAACAAATTCTGAATGGACATAAGCTGGTTACGACACTTTAATTATACCAAGCCAATGCTTTTACAAAATGGTTTTTTTTACCTTTTATTCTAAAATTTAACTGAATTATGACAACAAAAATCAAACATTAATATAAACACAACTAAAATGAGGTATTCAAATTTTACAAATGATTTCTGAAATGAGACATTCAAATTTTACAATTGACCTTGACCCCAAATTTGAAGGTAATTACATGTCAAACTGAAAAACTCCATTCCATTATCTGATCTAATAGTCAAGTTATAACAGTTTAAAACAATTTTAAGCTATTTTACAATTTGTGCAAAACTGTAACCTATTTTTGTCAGAATGTCAGGAAATGTACAAATTTTGAGGTTAAGACCATATAGAAACTAAATATCAAATCTGATTTTGCCTCCTATGTATGGTTCTGGTGTAAAAGATTTTTTTGATGATTTTTTTATTTTAAGTAACTTCTGCCAGCTTGGACATCTAATCACTGTGATCTGTACAATCCAGCAACAGACACAAGCAAGGAACTTGCACAGTAAATTAGGTTTCACAAGGCCTTGTAGTATCAGAGATTTAGCTGTTAACAGACATCTGGATAAAGCTAGTTGAGCTGAAAAATCAAAAAGGCTTAAATGTCTGGACAGAGGATCTATAATAACCCTCATCTTTATTAAATTGTGTAGGGATAGCTATATACAACATTTCACCTGTATATCTACACTGTGAGGTATGCCCTATTCTTACCTTCATATCAGTCTGCTGTATGGCTGATCAAAGCATCTCTGATTTTCAAAGCTATGACAAAGATCTTATACAAAGACTGATATTTCAAATTAACTAGAAATTAAAAATGAAAAGACTGTCCACTTTGTGAATAAATAATTATCTTGGTTTCCACATAAAATGCTGCAATAATCCCATTCTCAACATTGCCTCTAAAACCTCATTTCTTTCATTATAATCCAATATATCATAAAATTCTGAGTAGCTAATTGAAGCTTTGTCTTCGAATATAAGATCTTCATTATCCTCTAACTTCTGAAAATGTGTTCTGCTTATCCTGAGTATTGTCAGCATCATCTTAAAAAAAATAAAAATTGGATATTTGTTTTAACCATTTCAATTTTCCATAATACATAATTAATTTTTGAAAATTTTTTGTTTGTTTTACCTCTTGCATGAAAGAAACACAAGGCTTAATGGCTTGATACGTTCACCTGACAAATAATCACTAGCTGAAATGTGCAATTTCCGTGATAAAATTTTTGTATATTGCATTTAACAAAAATCATAAAATAATGTCATGGTACAGCATGACTGTGACCTCTGCCCTTGACTTCATTTGAAAGTCCATTCCTGAAACATCAAATCTTGAAAACCCCAATGACAAAATCTTAACATGTAAAGAAGAAACAAATTTTAAACTTATTTAATCATGAAGGTTATGACTGTGAACTCTGACATATTACTCATGTTAAAAAAAACTTATACCCCATGTTGAAATATGAGCAAAATAGCTTAAATAGTAGTAAAATTACATATGTCTAAAAATATGTCATGACCTTGTCATTTGACCTCATTTTGTAGGATTTTCCACAACTGAAAACCGCATGTCATTATCTGTTTAAGTAATCAAGTTATTACAAAACTTAACGCAAGAATCCTTTACCCAAATGCGGACACATTTTCACAAAATGAACAAACTATACCAACCTAGAGAAGATTAATATGATATCAAATTTTTCTACCTTCACCAGATTAAGTGAAGAGGTTTTTATTAGATTTTACACCCTTAGGTGACCTTGACCTTCTTTTGGTACCCGTGGCAACAACACAATAAAATCTAAACTGCACCAACCCATATATACCTTTGAACAAGTTTCATTGAAATCTGTCAAGTAGTAATAGAGGAGAAGTCCAAAATAAATGTTAAGAATGCATGCACACACACATGCAAACACAAGCACTATGCCATAAGCTCACATGACCCTCAGGTTAGCTAATAAAAGTGAGTAACATCAAACAGACATTCTCTTAAACAAGTATGTACTCTAAGCATTACTTTTTTCAAAAAATCATTATTCTTGTCTTGGATTGAAGAGGCTAGATCTTTTTTTAATAATAAAAATATCTTCATTCAGTTTTCTTGTCCTTCACTTCAAAACAACCCTTTAAAATAAAAGACAAGCAACATAATGGGTATTATCAGTTTTTCTGGATCTGTGCCTAATGACTGCATATTCCACATGGACTAAAATTGAAAACTGCAACTGAAATATCTATTCAAATTAAATGACTTACCTTTGTACCTTTTACAATGATACCTAACATATTTGGTGTTAATGTTGAAAATGGTGATTCCAAAAGCAATTCTCCACCATGCTGTCCAAGTAAGCCAGTTTCCAACTGTAAAGCTGAAAATCTACCCTGCTGTTGCTCACAGGAATCTTCTTTACTAGAGGCTCTTGTTGTTCGTTGTTCAAAATTAGAACAATTATCAACAACTTTTTTCTTCACCTATAAAAAAAATATTTTCTTTTTACTAGGGATACCTTTCTTCAAAGATTCAACTGATGATGGATTGCTTAAAAGTTTTACTTAGTTGCTTGCATCTGAAAATTACCAAGTACACCTTACTCAAATGCAAATTTGTATCATCACAAAAATAAAATTTTGCAACATTTAATGTTTATATCAAAACAAGAGGCCCGATGAGCCTGTATCACTCGCCCAGAAAACATGAGCCTGAAGGCATTCAAAAGATTAAGTTTGGGCAGTGTTAATTTTTTATCTAACTCTTTTCACCAAATCTTTGACAGAAAAACAAGTTTTGATGTTAAATGGCAACCTATCTATTTTCAATTGACCCATAAATAAATCAAAATTAGCTTATTAGTATAGGTTTTTATTTTTGAGAACAGAAGCAATATTAGATATTGGAAATATTGATTGTAGTGTTCCAAAGATTTCCAAAAAATAGTTTAAAAACACATATAATTTGAATATTATGTGAATAATAACATGTTAAATGGCTATCTATCTAGTTTGTATGTGCTCATAAATAAATCCACATTGGCCCATTATATGTTTTCAAAGAAAACAGCAATTTTTTTAACAAAGGCATGAATATTGCTACTTTTGCCCTTTGCCAAAACCTCCACCATGAATATTAAACTGGTGCAAAAACCGGTGCAGTCTGCAAAAATTGCAGATTAAACTAAATGAGTTAATAATAAGTTCTGAATGTTGCATGCACAAGTGGTAAGGCTGAAACATTTACAGAATAAGTAAATGTGTACACGTTTAACAGAAATGAAACAAAGCTTTTTACACGAACAAACGTTTCAGTGTATGTAAAAATGTTCAATCATTATGTTTGGCATAAACATCTGACAGTTAATATTTTCTGTGTTATAATCAATTTTATATATATTTGATATAATGCTAAAATTAAGACAAATTGATCATCATAAAGAATGAAGGTTGGAATAAGAACTTTTAGTCAGCTTTTTATATTACCTGTGCAGCTCATGCATAACTAAATTACTGACAGATCAAGTTCCGATAGGTGATCTCAAAGTAAAATTAATCAGAACTCCATTTTATTTCTCAGTTTAATCAATGATTCTCTATGTATTTTATATTGCACTTAATAAAGTGTAGTCCAATATGGCTGTCAAAGGTTATGTTTAAACAGTTACCTATTTTTGTAAATGTTAACAGGTCAAAATCAGATCTGTATCGTGTACTCGTGTAAACATTTCAGCCTCAATAGGTTTGAGATAAAATATTATTAGGGCCCTTATATTGTGTACCAGGATGTCAGTAAAAAGACAGTAAGTATAATCCTCCTGCACCTGGTAAGAAAAAAGATTGGTGAAGTGAAAATAAAGCTGATAAACAGAAAGAAATGGAAGATAAGAATGGCATGTTTTTCTGTTCATATAATGGTTACAGATGAGACTGCAGCTGATACAAAGAGTTCAACCTGTTTTACAAGAAGCATTCTCCTCAAAATAGTTATAACTCTTTATACTTAAAATAAATATGGCACTGAAATACAAATGCTTTGAAACCTGAATTGTTGAAATGCAGTTACATGTACATGTAAATAAGAGACAAGATATTTTAAAACAATTAAAAATCATTTTAAATTATAATTATAAACAAGAGGCACATTGGGCCTGATATGCTCACCTGATAAATAAGAGCTTAAAAGACAAATGTAAAATTATTTCATGATAGTTACTATTTCAGGTTAAATTTTGAAAATAAGGGTATAAGCTTAACATACTAGGCAAATTTTGGCATTTTTTTTGGTATCTGACTGACTTTTGAACATATTGCCTTTATCATTATATCAAAACGATACATGCCTATACAAAACAAGAGGCCCATGGGCCTTAACGCTCACCTGAAGATATGTCCAATATTGTTTGCAAAGTGCATTAGACAATATATTAAATACAGAAACTTTAAAAGTTTCGCAAGTTAAAAACTCTCACAAAACTTAATCAGAAATAGATCCACTCACTTATTTTATAAGTAGCTTAAAAATATGCATGAAGTAACTGTAGTGCAATCATTAATCAATTTCAGTATAATTATGCAGCTATGTCCATGGCCTTTGAACACATATGACTTAAAACCACAAATGATTGTCATGTCAATACCTACAATATTCTAATATACATGACTATGCATGAAATTAATAGCTTTCAAGATAATTAATATTTTTAGTATTCCTATGTTGATATGACCTTAACCTTTGAACATATTACTTTGAACCCTATACCAAAATGATCATCATGTCAATACCTACAATTTTCTATTATATTTGCCTATAGAAAAAAGTAATAGTTTTCTAGACAATTAGCAATTTTAAGTCTTCTATTGCAGCTGTGACCTTGACCTTTCAACATATGATCTTTAACCATTCATCAAAATGATTGTCATTTCAATACCTACAATAGTCTTATATACATGCCTATACAAAAAGTTGATAGTTTTTAAGATAATTAGCAATTTAAGTATTCTTCTGTAGCTGTGACCTTGACCTTTCAATATTTGACCTTGAACCATATATGAAAACAATTGTTAATGCAATACCTACAATATTCTATGAATCATTCCTATATAAACCAGAGGCTCAGAAGGCTGGGCCTGTATCGCTCACCTGGGTCAAGTAATCTTATTAAGTGTTCCATACATAGATGTATATATACCCATATTAATACAGCCATGCCAATGGTACTGCACTAGCAGAATCTTGGTCTGTGTATTACCATATGTGTATTTGAACATAGTTCTTTTCTAATAATATGAAAATGGGTAAATCAAGTGTTTATCTACATTTTCTGTCTTAAATAAAATACTTAAACAGTTATTTAACTGCCCTGTAATAACATAGACAGCCATGATTCTTACCTACAGGAAGTACTTAAAATGGCGGGAACTGGCGGTCTCACTAATTAGAGCCCAGAAGTGACAAGAAGAGACATGGACAAAAAGCAACAAAAATCATGCAAAAAATTACTAAAACAAATAATTCGAAATTTACAAATTGTTACATTAAATAATATTATAAAGATGACTTTTAAAAATAATTTGAACACTTTATATGAAATGAAATTAAAAAAGGAATCAATTTAAGAATCATTTTCCCATAGGGCCTAATGTTAAGTTGTTTTCTGCCCTAGCGGCCATGTTTTTTGGCAGATCAGAAAAATTTCGGCAATCAAAGTAAAGGACCTTCTATACATCATTTCTTTAAAGTTTGGTTAAATTCGCTTCAGTCATTTCTGAGAAGATAGCCAAAAATTCATTTTTCCCATAGGGTCCAATGTTAAACTATCTTCTGCGCTGGCAGCCATGTTTTTTGGCCAATCAGAAAATTTTGGCAATCTATGTAAAGGACCTTCTATACATCATTCCTGTTAAGTTTGGTTCAATTTGCTTCACTAGCTTCAGAGGAGATAGCATATATATGCTTTTCCCATAGGATCCAATGTTAAACTATCTTCTGCCCTGGCAGCCATGTTTTTTGGCAGATCAGAAAAATTTCGGCAATCAAAGTAAAGGACCTTCTATACATCATTTCTTTAAAGTTTGGTTAAATTCGCCTCAGTCATTTCTGAGAAGATAGCCAAAAATTTATTTTTCCCATAGGGTCCAATGTTAAACTATTTTGCATCTGTGACCTTGAATTTACATGCCTATATAGTTTTCAAAATAATTAATTTTGTAGTGGTTTGCACCTGTTATCTCGACCTTTGAACCAATGAACTTTTTCTATACATCAAAACGATATTTGTATCAATACCTACAACACTAAAATATACATGCCTATACAAAATGTTTATAGTTTTTGAGATAATTAACCATTTGGTATAGTTTTGCATCTGTGAACTTGACCTTCCAACCAATGATAATTTTTAAAACATCAAAATGATTGCTGTATAAATACCTAGAACATTCTTATTTACATGCCTATTCAAAAATTTTAAAGATTTCAAGATAATTAACAATTTCAGTATTGTTTTGCATCAGTGACGTTGACCTTTGAACCCATTACCTTTTCAATACATAAAAATAATTGTTGTATCAATACCTACAACATTCAAATAAAAATGCCTATACAAAAATTTTATAGTTTTTGAGATAATTAACCATTTTGGCATTTTGTCATATTTGTGACCTTGACCCGTAAACCCATTACGTTTCTCTATACATCAAAATGATTATTGTATTAATACATGTATATATACTTACAACATTCTAATATACATGCCTATACAAAAAGTTGATAGTTTTCCAGAAAATATTAAAAACCTGAGGTTAAAAAACAGTTCATGACCTATACAATTGACTTTGACCTCATTTTAAAGATAATAACAAGAAATTGTCACAACTGAAAACCCTGCGTCATTATCTCGTCAAATAGTCAAGTTATAACAATTTGAAGCTTTTTAACATTTTTTTTTAAAATCAAACGGAAAAAATATGTAACCCATTTTTTGTCCCAATTTTACAAAATTAACAAACTCTAGGCTTATACTCTATAGAAGCCAAATATCACATCAGATTTTTCTCCAATCATTGATTTTTTATGATTTTTGCACCCTTTGGTCACCTTGACCTAGTTAAGATAGCCTTGCCATGCACCAACCCATACATACTTCTGACCAAGTTTCTCTCATCTAGTTTAAAAGGAGATGTCTAAAATAGGTGTTAACAATGCACACACGCACACACACACACACACCTTTTGGTCAGGTGAGCTAAAAAAGAGGACTTTATGCAAAAGAAGTATTATTAATTTAGGTTTGAATTCATGCTTTTTCCATGCTGAATGTAAATGAACACTGCAAATAACAAATCAGAAACCAGAAATCATAGCAGTTAGAACGATAAAATTAGAAGTCGCAGTAAGAATGATAAAATTAGAAGTCTTTTTACCATTACATACATAGTGTGATAAAATTCCTTTGCATGAGTTTCCCTGAAAAGAAAATAGCAAGATAATTAAATGAAGATAGTTCAACTATTTTTTTTAATTTATCTGTGAGTATATTGCACTCAGATCATGCATCAGCATGACTGTTACAAATAAGCTAACCTACTTCTCATTTGAATTTGACAGGTTTCCGAAAATAAATCATAAAAACCTATCTTAATTTGGCCTTTTGACCTCATCCTAAGGCCAAACCAGCAATTGTGGTGCTTGAAGTGGAGTGGGATATCTACTGATTCTTTTGTGCTTAGGTTAAACTAAATGAATTTTTCTCTTTTGATTTGCTACATCACCATGTTCTACTAAAACCATAAGTTCCATCCCCACCCCAACCCATGACATGACCAAGGGATATAAATCGATACCCTAATTATATCTCTTGTGGTTGAGTTATAAAGTCTGCAAAGTTTTGATAGATATGCCTGTACCAACTTTAAGCTGCAGGGGATTACCATAATTTCTTGTGGTGAAGACGCCCTGTGTTTAAATTGTGGCCCAATTTTGACCCTAAATGCTTGTAGGCGTATTCAAATACCAAAATGGACAGTAAATACTGAGAAGGATCAAAATGGACTTCATATTTATTGAAATGGAGTACATGTTCACACGTTAATCACAGTTTTTCCTACAATAAGTCATACTTCAGTTTAAAATATAGAAATGTGATTTAAAATAATATTTTATTATTTAAACAACACAGCTTTTGTCTTGATACAGCCAATCTTTACTTATGACAACCGCTGACTGTTGACATAGAGGTATTTTCCTTCATGCAAAAATGACAGAAAAGATCCAACTTATCAAAAGGTTTGAAACAAACGACAAGAGGCCCATGGGCCTTAACTCTCACCTGTGACCTTGACCTTTGAGCCCATGAGCTTCATTCAAATACCAAAATGATAAAAAGGCCAATTTTCTACCATATATCCCTATACAAAAAGATTATAGTTTTTGAGATAAATAATCATTTCAGTACTTGTTTCTATCTTTGACCGTAACATTAGAACCCATGCCTTTCATTTATATATCAAAATAACCATTGTGTCATTATCAATAATATTCTATATATTTACAATACATTTTGAATGCATATGATGAACTCCTTGTAGAATGAACCTCGCTTTCTACATTCGTTGTGTGGATTAATACACATATGCACTTCTAAGTCCAACAAAACAATGCAAATTGTTTCTAATTTCCTATAATCTAAGTAATCAGGATTTTTTAAAACAAATTCAACATTCAACGGTTGTAATTTGACAATCAATATGAATTTGCATCCTTAGTTGTCTATTCGAATAAAAATTAAAGAAATGAACTTTTGTTTTCAGCGTACTATTTGTAAGCCACATATTACATCACATCAACAATGAGTTGGCAAGAATTATCGTTATTGGCATATTGGCTGTTCCAAGAATGTTTACACTGCCGAGAGAATCGATATTTACCAGTTTTTCTTAATTGTATGATGCATTCGAGAATTTTGAAAAAAAGAATGATGGAATAAATATTGTAAATATAAGATTTCACTTTATTTTTATTCCGGAACATCAAATGATGTCCCAGAATAAAGAGAAAGTCAATCCTTAATTAAACATGCATATACAAAAAGTCCATTGTTTTCACGATAATTAATCATTTAGGTATTCATTCGCACCTGTGACCTTGACCTTTGAACCCATGACCTTAAGTCATAATCATTTCAGAAATTGTTCACATCTGTGACATTGACCTTTGAACCCATAACCTTCATTCATATATCAAAATGGTTGTTAGGTTAATACCTACAATATTCTAATATACATGCATGTTCAAAAAGTAAATAGTTTTCAAGATAATTAATCATTTTGGTATTCATATGCATGTGACCTTGAGCTTTGAACTCATGACCTTCATTCATATATCAAAATGACTGATTGGATAGTACCTAAATTATTCTAAAATTCATGCTAAACAAAAAGTTTATAGTTTTTTTGCGTTAACTAATCATTTCAGAGCTTGTTTACATCTGTGACCTTGACCTTTTAATTTATGGCCTTTTATCATATATCAAAATGAACATTGGACCAATACCTACATATTCATGCCTGTACAAAAAGTTCAATTTTGCACACACTTAACTATTTTGGTAAATTTGTACATCTGTGACCTTGACCTTTGAACCCATGACCTTGATTGATATATCACCTAAAATTAACTAAAATGTTTAAAAAAAACCATATTACCAAAAGTAAAAAAAAACTTGACCTTTGACCTTGACTTCAATCGGAAAAAAATTGCAAGTCAAGATCAACAGTGAAAACTTCATACTATTACCTTCAGCAATTTATGAATTATAACAATAAATGTCTCATATTAAAAATTACATAATTTTACGAAAAGTGAATAACCTATTTTCGTCCAATGCTCATGAAAAACACAATTTTAATGATCCAAAGTATGCTGAATTCAAATATCAAAATTTGTGTGTCCCTTTTGGTTTCAGAGAAGAAGATCTTATTGTCTTTTTTTGCTATTCTTAGTAGAGTGGCCATCTTGTTACCAAGGCATAAAAGTCACATTGTGACATCAAATTTGGCCCAGTAGTGTTGGAGGAAAAGATTATAATATTAAGTTCACGCAAGACGGACTGTAATAAATTGCAATAGCTCATCGGAACTTTTGGTCCAGGTGAGTTAAAACTTGAATTTTATGTGAATGACATAAAGTACCATGCATTAACATTGATTGTTACACCTGACTAGCTTTATACATGTAGGAAGTTATAAACATTTATTATTTATCGCAAGTAATAATTAACTTTTTAAGTGCAATCAGTATGCCCTTTATGTTAAGGGGGCATAAAAAATTAAAGCAAATATTTTTTCTGTTTTCAATAAGATTACCTCTAGAATTGAAACCACATAATTAACATTTGTGGTCATATCAATTGGAAGCAGCTGTAAAAATCTTGCATCCGGAATAGAAGTAACATCAACTGCACATATTTTGTGACATCGTTTCATTTGACTTCCAGAACTGAAAATTGATATAAATATGAAACAATAATTAATTAATAGCAGATACAACAAGAGCAGTCATAAGACAGCATAGCCCGCCTGTGCATCTCGTCAATTAACAACAAAACAAGAATTCCACGGAATAAAAGTGGTAAGCTGGTACGCTTTTGTCCATAAGAAATATAAATTCTTTTGAAATTTTTGTTTTCCAAAACAAAAAAGAGGGCCAATGGGCCTATATCCCTCACCACCTGGACAGCACGGGCCTAAGGGCATTCACAAGATTAAATTTGGACATGGTGTGTAAACACAAAAATTGACAGCAAATCCCATTACATTTATTAAATGTCTATCTATTTAGTTTCTAAGTATCCAAATTAAACAAAATTTGGCCAATAAATACATACACTTCATAATAATGCGTTTTTACATTTTTTGTAATGGTTGCCAATTTTCAATCTTTATCCAGCAAAGACCTCTAACAACAAATTCTGTTTAAATTGGTTCAGTAGTTGCAGAGAAGATTTTTTTTAAGGAATTGGCTTAAATTCCATCTGATTTGCATATTATGCTAATATTGTTTAAATGAAAACTTTGACAGCAAATACTGTTTTATATGTTAAATGGCCATCTAGTTTGAGTGTTCCAAATTTTAACTAAATCAGCTAATCAATAAATCCACAATGACTAATTAATGGTTTTTTGGCTCTTAAAATTCGTTCAAAACAACACTTTTTACCCCTAAAAAGTGGTAAATATGTAGAAAAAATAATGCAATTAACTGAAATATACAATGACAATATTGTAACCAATATGCAAATAAGTGGCATCTACTGGCCCAAGATCAAGGTCATTTGTTTACAATGTTATGTGGTTTTATCAGGAGCAGCTTTCTACATTAGAGGATGATGCCCAAAGTATATTGTTTGGAATGATCTCGGCCATAGTGGTAGGGGGGAAGGATTGGCCAAGATGCTAAACCTTCAAGCATAATTTAATTTATTTCTGGTGTAATCACCTAGATATACTGTTCAAGAATATATAGGTTAAATAGTTTCTCATCCAGGTATACACAGTGATATAACCAAACAGAGGTATGCAGGTGACTTAAAAATATAGCGATTGATACCAAATAACCAAATGCTCATTTCATATTACCTATGAATTCTTTTGCTGATTACCCCTAGTTATATACCCACTTAATAAAAACATGATTGAAAAAGAAACCACTAAAGCTGAAGATATCAGGGTTACATGAAAGCCAAAAGTAAACTTTCATTGAAAGCAAGTGATATTTATCATTAAATTATTATATGCATTTATAAATATATGAAATATCATACAAGATAGTTTACAGATTGACAGATCTTACACAGGACAGGAGTATCTTAATCCCTTAACCCTCCCCTATTTTTATTGCTTTTTTAAAAACTAGTACCAGATTTTCAACTTAATTTTTCAGACATTTAGACTAAAAGTTATATATACCAACCCATATATATTCAGTATCCCTATATAACATACTTCACTTATAGGCGGATAAAATCTAAATATCAGTAACCTTGGCAATGGAATCATTGATTTTACCAAGAAAATGAGTAATATTTTGCACATTTTTGCATTTGTTCTAATAAATTGCTCATATCCTAATTTTAACACACAAGAAAAATATTTATTCCAGTCCATATCAAATTTAAATATTAAACAAAGATTCTGTATAAAAATTGTATCAAAATTTATAGGTTTTCGAAAAAACTAAAAGCAGCAAATTTTGTGTATTTTCAGCCAAATACTGAAAACAAACACTGACAAAAAATCAAGGGGAACTGTGAACCATGGCATCAAAATTAACAAACCATTGTTAAAAATGGCTGATATACTACTGGTCAGTCATGTAATATTTCTGGTGTTTTGTTGGGAACTGTTCACAAGATTTATTTAGTGATATATTTGTTTGAACCACAGAGAAAGATAAGCAACAAAATTTGGGCCACTGAAAATCCTAAAAGACCATGCATTGTTAAATGGGTCATTTAAAATGCTCAGAAATTTCTGTACACATTTTTTTCACTACACAATGAATATATTCATTGTGTAGTGAAAAAAATGTGTACAGAAATTTCTGAGCATTTTAAATGACCCATTTAACAATGCATGGTCTTTTAGGATTTTCAGTGGCCCAAATTTTGTTGCTTATCTTTCTCTGTGGTTCAAACAAATATATCACTAAATAAATCTTGTGAACAGTTCCCAACAAAACACCAGAAATATTACATGACTGACCAGTAGTATATCAGCCATTTTTAACAATGGTTTGTTAATTTTGATGCCATGGTTCACAGTTCCCCTTGATTTTTTGTCAGTGTTTGTTTTCAGTATTTGGCTGAAAATACACAAAATTTGCTGCTTTTAGTTTTTTCGAAAACCTATAAATTTTGATACAATTTTTATACAGAATCTTTGTTTAATATTTAAATTTGATATGGACTGGAATAAATATTTTTCTTGTGTGTTAAAATTAGGATATGAGCAATTTATTAGAACAAATGCAAAAATGTGCAAAATATTACTCATTTTCTTGGTAAAATCAATGATTCCATTGCCAAGGTTACTGATATTTAGATTTTATCCGCCTATAAGTGAAGTATGTTATATAGGGATACTGAATATATATGGGTTGGTATATATAACTTTTAGTCTAAATGTCTGAAAAATTAAGTTGAAAATCTGGTACTAGTTTTTAAAAAAGCAATAAAAATAGGGGAGGGTTAAGGGATTAAGATACTCCTGTCCTGTGTAAGATCTGTCAATCTGTAAACTATCTTGTATGATATTTCATATATTTATAAATGCATATAATAATTTAATGATAAATATCACTTGCTTTCAATGAAAGTTTACTTTTGGCTTTCATGTAACCCTGATATCTTCAGCTTTAGTGGTTTCTTTTTCAATCATGTTTTTATTAAGTGGGTATATAACTAGGGGTAATCAGCAAAAGAATTCATAGGTAATATGAAATGAGCATTTGGTTATTTGGTATCAATCGCTATATTTTTAAGTCACCTGCATACCTCTGTTTGGTTATATCACTGTGTATACCTGGATGAGAAACTATTTAACCTATATATTCTTGAACAGTATATCTAGGTGATTACACCAGAAATAAATTAAATTATGCTTGAAGGTTTAGCATCTTGGCCAATCCTTCCCCCCTACCACTATGGCCGAGATCATTCCAAACAATATACTTTGGGCATCATCCTCTAATGTAGAAAGCTGCTCCTGATAAAACCACATAACATTGTAAACAAATGACCTTGATCTTGGGCCAGTAGATGCCACTTATTTGCATATTGGTTACAATATTGTCATTGTATATTTCAGTTAATTGCATTATTTTTTCTACATATTTACCACTTTTTAGGGGTAAAAAGTGTTGTTTTGAACGAATTTTAAGAGCCAAAAAACCATTAATTAGTCATTGTGGATTTATTGATTAGCTGATTTAGTTAAAATTTGGAACACTCAAACTAGATGGCCATTTAACATATAAAACAGTATTTGCTGTCAAAGTTTTCATTTAAACAATATTAGCATAATATGCAAATCAGATGGAATTTAAGCCAATTCCTTAAAAAAAATCTTCTCTGCAACTACTGAACCAATTTAAACAGAATTTGTTGTTAGAGGTCTTTGCTGGATAAAGATTGAAAATTGGCAACCATTACAAAAAATGTAAAAACGCATTATTATGAAGTGTATGTATTTATTGGCCAAATTTTGTTTAATTTGGATACTTAGAAACTAAATAGATAGACATTTAATAAATGTAATGGGATTTGCTGTCAATTTTTGTGTTTACACACCATGTCCAAATTTAATCTTGTGAATGCCCTTAGGCCCGTGCTGTCCAGGTGGTGAGGGATATAGGCCCATTGGCCCTCTTTTTTGTTTTGGAAAACAAAAATATTCAAAAGAATTTATATTTCTTATGGACAAAAGCGTACCAGCTTACCACTTTTATTCCGTGGAATTCTTGTTTTGTTGTTAATTGACGAGATGCACAGGCGGGCTATGCTGTCTTATGACTGCTCTTGTTGTATCTGCTATTAATTAATTATTGTTTCATATTTATATCAATTTTCAGTTCTGGAAGTCAAATGAAACGATGTCACAAAATATGTGCAGTTGATGTTACTTCTATTCCGGATGCAAGATTTTTACAGCTGCTTCCAATTGATATGACCACAAATGTTAATTATGTGGTTTCAATTCTAGAGGTAATCTTATTGAAAACAGAAAAAAATATTTGCTTTAATTTTTTATGCCCCCTTAACATAAAGGGCATACTGATTGCACTTAAAAAGTTAATTATTACTTGCGATAAATAATAAATGTTTATAACTTCCTACATGTATAAAGCTAGTCAGGTGTAACAATCAATGTTAATGCATGGTACTTTATGTCATTCACATAAAATTCAAGTTTTAACTCACCTGGACCAAAAGTTCCGATGAGCTATTGCAATTTATTACAGTCCGTCTTGCGTGAACTTAATATTATAATCTTTTCCTCCAACACTACTGGGCCAAATTTGATGTCACAATGTGACTTTTATGCCTTGGTAACAAGATGGCCACTCTACTAAGAATAGCAAAAAAAGACAATAAGATCTTCTTCTCTGAAACCAAAAGGGACACACAAATTTTGATATTTGAATTCAGCATACTTTGGATCATTAAAATTGTGTTTTTCATGAGCATTGGACGAAAATAGGTTATTCACTTTTCGTAAAATTATGTAATTTTTAATATGAGACATTTATTGTTATAATTCATAAATTGCTGAAGGTAATAGTATGAAGTTTTCACTGTTGATCTTGACTTGCAATTTTTTTCCGATTGAAGTCAAGGTCAAAGGTCAAGTTTTTTTTTACTTTTGGTAATATGGTTTTTTTTAAACATTTTAGTTAATTTTAGGTGATATATCAATCAAGGTCATGGGTTCAAAGGTCAAGGTCACAGATGTACAAATTTACCAAAATAGTTAAGTGTGTGCAAAATTGAACTTTTTGTACAGGCATGAATATGTAGGTATTGGTCCAATGTTCATTTTGATATATGATAAAAGGCCATAAATTAAAAGGTCAAGGTCACAGATGTAAACAAGCTCTGAAATGATTAGTTAACGCAAAAAAACTATAAACTTTTTGTTTAGCATGAATTTTAGAATAATTTAGGTACTATCCAATCAGTCATTTTGATATATGAATGAAGGTCATGAGTTCAAAGCTCAAGGTCACATGCATATGAATACCAAAATGATTAATTATCTTGAAAACTATTTACTTTTTGAACATGCATGTATATTAGAATATTGTAGGTATTAACCTAACAACCATTTTGATATATGAATGAAGGTTATGGGTTCAAAGGTCAATGTCACAGATGTGAACAATTTCTGAAATGATTATGACTTAAGGTCATGGGTTCAAAGGTCAAGGTCACAGGTGCGAATGAATACCTAAATGATTAATTATCGTGAAAACAATGGACTTTTTGTATATGCATGTTTAATTAAGGATTGACTTTCTCTTTATTCTGGGACATCATTTGATGTTCCGGAATAAAAATAAAGTGAAATCTTATATTTACAATATTTATTCCATCATTCTTTTTTTCAAAATTCTCGAATGCATCATACAATTAAGAAAAAACTGGTAAATATCGATTCTCTCGGCAGTGTAAACATTCTTGGAACAGCCAATATGCCAATAACGATAATTCTTGCCAACTCATTGTTGATGTGATGTAATATGTGGCTTACAAATAGTACGCTGAAAACAAAAGTTCATTTCTTTAATTTTTATTCGAATAGACAACTAAGGATGCAAATTCATATTGATTGTCAAATTACAACCGTTGAATGTTGAATTTGTTTTAAAAAATCCTGATTACTTAGATTATAGGAAATTAGAAACAATTTGCATTGTTTTGTTGGACTTAGAAGTGCATATGTGTATTAATCCACACAACGAATGTAGAAAGCGAGGTTCATTCTACAAGGAGTTCATCATATGCATTCAAAATGTATTGTAAATATATAGAATATTATTGATAATGACACAATGGTTATTTTGATATATAAATGAAAGGCATGGGTTCTAATGTTACGGTCAAAGATAGAAACAAGTACTGAAATGATTATTTATCTCAAAAACTATAATCTTTTTGTATAGGGATATATGGTAGAAAATTGGCCTTTTTATCATTTTGGTATTTGAATGAAGCTCATGGGCTCAAAGGTCAAGGTCACAGGTGAGAGTTAAGGCCCATGGGCCTCTTGTCGTTTGTTTCAAACCTTTTGATAAGTTGGATCTTTTCTGTCATTTTTGCATGAAGGAAAATACCTCTATGTCAACAGTCAGCGGTTGTCATAAGTAAAGATTGGCTGTATCAAGACAAAAGCTGTGTTGTTTAAATAATAAAATATTATTTTAAATCACATTTCTATATTTTAAACTGAAGTATGACTTATTGTAGGAAAAACTGTGATTAACGTGTGAACATGTACTCCATTTCAATAAATATGAAGTCCATTTTGATCCTTCTCAGTATTTACTGTCCATTTTGGTATTTGAATACGCCTACAAGCATTTAGGGTCAAAATTGGGCCACAATTTAAACACAGGGCGTCTTCACCACAAGAAATTATGGTAATCCCCTGCAGCTTAAAGTTGGTACAGGCATATCTATCAAAACTTTGCAGACTTTATAACTCAACCACAAGAGATATAATTAGGGTATCGATTTATATCCCTTGGTCATGTCATGGGTTGGGGTGGGGATGGAACTTATGGTTTTAGTAGAACATGGTGATGTAGCAAATCAAAAGAGAAAAATTCATTTAGTTTAACCTAAGCACAAAAGAATCAGTAGATATCCCACTCCACTTCAAGCACCACAATTGCTGGTTTGGCCTTAGGATGAGGTCAAAAGGCCAAATTAAGATAGGTTTTTATGATTTATTTTCGGAAACCTGTCAAATTCAAATGAGAAGTAGGTTAGCTTATTTGTAACAGTCATGCTGATGCATGATCTGAGTGCAATATACTCACAGATAAATTAAAAAAAATAGTTGAACTATCTTCATTTAATTATCTTGCTATTTTCTTTTCAGGGAAACTCATGCAAAGGAATTTTATCACACTATGTATGTAATGGTAAAAAGACTTCTAATTTTATCATTCTTACTGCGACTTCTAATTTTATCGTTCTAACTGCTATGATTTCTGGTTTCTGATTTGTTATTTGCAGTGTTCATTTACATTCAGCATGGAAAAAGCATGAATTCAAACCTAAATTAATAATACTTCTTTTGCATAAAGTCCTCTTTTTTAGCTCACCTGACCAAAAGGTGTGTGTGTGTGTGTGCGTGTGTGCATTGTTAACACCTATTTTAGACATCTCCTTTTAAACTAGATGAGAGAAACTTGGTCAGAAGTATGTATGGGTTGGTGCATGGCAAGGCTATCTTAACTAGGTCAAGGTGACCAAAGGGTGCAAAAATCATAAAAAATCAATGATTGGAGAAAAATCTGATGTGATATTTGGCTTCTATAGAGTATAAGCCTAGAGTTTGTTAATTTTGTAAAATTGGGACAAAAAATGGGTTACATATTTTTTCCGTTTGATTTTAAAAAAAAAATGTTAAAAAGCTTCAAATTGTTATAACTTGACTATTTGACGAGATAATGACGCAGGGTTTTCAGTTGTGACAATTTCTTGTTATTATCTTTAAAATGAGGTCAAAGTCAATTGTATAGGTCATGAACTGTTTTTTAACCTCAGGTTTTTAATATTTTCTGGAAAACTATCAACTTTTTGTATAGGCATGTATATTAGAATGTTGTAAGTATATATACATGTATTAATACAATAATCATTTTGATGTATAGAGAAACGTAATGGGTTTACGGGTCAAGGTCACAAATATGACAAAATGCCAAAATGGTTAATTATCTCAAAAACTATAAAATTTTTGTATAGGCATTTTTATTTGAATGTTGTAGGTATTGATACAACAATTATTTTTATGTATTGAAAAGGTAATGGGTTCAAAGGTCAACGTCACTGATGCAAAACAATACTGAAATTGTTAATTATCTTGAAATCTTTAAAATTTTTGAATAGGCATGTAAATAAGAATGTTCTAGGTATTTATACAGCAATCATTTTGATGTTTTAAAAATTATCATTGGTTGGAAGGTCAAGTTCACAGATGCAAAACTATACCAAATGGTTAATTATCTCAAAAACTATAAACATTTTGTATAGGCATGTATATTTTAGTGTTGTAGGTATTGATACAAATATCGTTTTGATGTATAGAAAAAGTTCATTGGTTCAAAGGTCGAGATAACAGGTGCAAACCACTACAAAATTAATTATTTTGAAAACTATATAGGCATGTAAATTCAAGGTCACAGATGCAAAATAGTTTAACATTGGACCCTATGGGAAAAATAAATTTTTGGCTATCTTCTCAGAAATGACTGAGGCGAATTTAACCAAACTTTAAAGAAATGATGTATAGAAGGTCCTTTACTTTGATTGCCGAAATTTTTCTGATCTGCCAAAAAACATGGCTGCCAGGGCAGAAGATAGTTTAACATTGGATCCTATGGGAAAAGCATATATATGCTATCTCCTCTGAAGCTAGTGAAGCAAATTGAACCAAACTTAACAGGAATGATGTATAGAAGGTCCTTTACATAGATTGCCAAAATTTTCTGATTGGCCAAAAAACATGGCTGCCAGCGCAGAAGATAGTTTAACATTGGACCCTATGGGAAAAATGAATTTTTGGCTATCTTCTCAGAAATGACTGAAGCGAATTTAACCAAACTTTAAAGAAATGATGTATAGAAGGTCCTTTACTTTGATTGCCGAAATTTTTCTGATCTGCCAAAAAACATGGCCGCTAGGGCAGAAAACAACTTAACATTAGGCCCTATGGGAAAATGATTCTTAAATTGATTCCTTTTTTAATTTCATTTCATATAAAGTGTTCAAATTATTTTTAAAAGTCATCTTTATAATATTATTTAATGTAACAATTTGTAAATTTCGAATTATTTGTTTTAGTAATTTTTTGCATGATTTTTGTTGCTTTTTGTCCATGTCTCTTCTTGTCACTTCTGGGCTCTAATTAGTGAGACCGCCAGTTCCCGCCATTTTAAGTACTTCCTGTAGGTAAGAATCATGGCTGTCTATGTTATTACAGGGCAGTTAAATAACTGTTTAAGTATTTTATTTAAGACAGAAAATGTAGATAAACACTTGATTTACCCATTTTCATATTATTAGAAAAGAACTATGTTCAAATACACATATGGTAATACACAGACCAAGATTCTGCTAGTGCAGTACCATTGGCATGGCTGTATTAATATGGGTATATATACATCTATGTATGGAACACTTAATAAGATTACTTGACCCAGGTGAGCGATACAGGCCCAGCCTTCTGAGCCTCTGGTTTATATAGGAATGATTCATAGAATATTGTAGGTATTGCATTAACAATTGTTTTCATATATGGTTCAAGGTCAAATATTGAAAGGTCAAGGTCACAGCTACAGAAGAATACTTAAATTGCTAATTATCTTAAAAACTATCAACTTTTTGTATAGGCATGTATATAAGACTATTGTAGGTATTGAAATGACAATCATTTTGATGAATGGTTAAAGATCATATGTTGAAAGGTCAAGGTCACAGCTGCAATAGAAGACTTAAAATTGCTAATTGTCTAGAAAACTATTACTTTTTTCTATAGGCAAATATAATAGAAAATTGTAGGTATTGACATGATGATCATTTTGGTATAGGGTTCAAAGTAATATGTTCAAAGGTTAAGGTCATATCAACATAGGAATACTAAAAATATTAATTATCTTGAAAGCTATTAATTTCATGCATAGTCATGTATATTAGAATATTGTAGGTATTGACATGACAATCATTTGTGGTTTTAAGTCATATGTGTTCAAAGGCCATGGACATAGCTGCATAATTATACTGAAATTGATTAATGATTGCACTACAGTTACTTCATGCATATTTTTAAGCTACTTATAAAATAAGTGAGTGGATCTATTTCTGATTAAGTTTTGTGAGAGTTTTTAACTTGCGAAACTTTTAAAGTTTCTGTATTTAATATATTGTCTAATGCACTTTGCAAACAATATTGGACATATCTTCAGGTGAGCGTTAAGGCCCATGGGCCTCTTGTTTTGTATAGGCATGTATCGTTTTGATATAATGATAAAGGCAATATGTTCAAAAGTCAGTCAGATACCAAAAAAAATGCCAAAATTTGCCTAGTATGTTAAGCTTATACCCTTATTTTCAAAATTTAACCTGAAATAGTAACTATCATGAAATAATTTTACATTTGTCTTTTAAGCTCTTATTTATCAGGTGAGCATATCAGGCCCAATGTGCCTCTTGTTTATAATTATAATTTAAAATGATTTTTAATTGTTTTAAAATATCTTGTCTCTTATTTACATGTACATGTAACTGCATTTCAACAATTCAGGTTTCAAAGCATTTGTATTTCAGTGCCATATTTATTTTAAGTATAAAGAGTTATAACTATTTTGAGGAGAATGCTTCTTGTAAAACAGGTTGAACTCTTTGTATCAGCTGCAGTCTCATCTGTAACCATTATATGAACAGAAAAACATGCCATTCTTATCTTCCATTTCTTTCTGTTTATCAGCTTTATTTTCACTTCACCAATCTTTTTTCTTACCAGGTGCAGGAGGATTATACTTACTGTCTTTTTACTGACATCCTGGTACACAATATAAGGGCCCTAATAATATTTTATCTCAAACCTATTGAGGCTGAAATGTTTACACGAGTACACGATACAGATCTGATTTTGACCTGTTAACATTTACAAAAATAGGTAACTGTTTAAACATAACCTTTGACAGCCATATTGGACTACACTTTATTAAGTGCAATATAAAATACATAGAGAATCATTGATTAAACTGAGAAATAAAATGGAGTTCTGATTAATTTTACTTTGAGATCACCTATCGGAACTTGATCTGTCAGTAATTTAGTTATGCATGAGCTGCACAGGTAATATAAAAAGCTGACTAAAAGTTCTTATTCCAACCTTCATTCTTTATGATGATCAATTTGTCTTAATTTTAGCATTATATCAAATATATATATAAAATTGATTATAACACAGAAAATATTAACTGTCAGATGTTTATGCCAAACATAATGATTGAACATTTTTACATACACTGAAACGTTTGTTCGTGTAAAAAGCTTTGTTTCATTTCTGTTAAACGTGTACACATTTACTTATTCTGTAAATGTTTCAGCCTTACCACTTGTGCATGCAACATTCAGAACTTATTATTAACTCATTTAGTTTAATCTGCAATTTTTGCAGACTGCACCGGTTTTTGCACCAGTTTAATATTCATGGTGGAGGTTTTGGCAAAGGGCAAAAGTAGCAATATTCATGCCTTTGTTAAAAAAATTGCTGTTTTCTTTGAAAACATATAATGGGCCAATGTGGATTTATTTATGAGCACATACAAACTAGATAGATAGCCATTTAACATGTTATTATTCACATAATATTCAAATTATATGTGTTTTTAAACTATTTTTTGGAAATCTTTGGAACACTACAATCAATATTTCCAATATCTAATATTGCTTCTGTTCTCAAAAATAAAAACCTATACTAATAAGCTAATTTTGATTTATTTATGGGTCAATTGAAAATAGATAGGTTGCCATTTAACATCAAAACTTGTTTTTCTGTCAAAGATTTGGTGAAAAGAGTTAGATAAAAAATTAACACTGCCCAAACTTAATCTTTTGAATGCCTTCAGGCTCATGTTTTCTGGGCGAGTGATACAGGCTCATCGGGCCTCTTGTTTTGATATAAACATTAAATGTTGCAAAATTTTATTTTTGTGATGATACAAATTTGCATTTGAGTAAGGTGTACTTGGTAATTTTCAGATGCAAGCAACTAAGTAAAACTTTTAAGCAATCCATCATCAGTTGAATCTTTGAAGAAAGGTATCCCTAGTAAAAAGAAAATATTTTTTTTATAGGTGAAGAAAAAAGTTGTTGATAATTGTTCTAATTTTGAACAACGAACAACAAGAGCCTCTAGTAAAGAAGATTCCTGTGAGCAACAGCAGGGTAGATTTTCAGCTTTACAGTTGGAAACTGGCTTACTTGGACAGCATGGTGGAGAATTGCTTTTGGAATCACCATTTTCAACATTAACACCAAATATGTTAGGTATCATTGTAAAAGGTACAAAGGTAAGTCATTTAATTTGAATAGATATTTCAGTTGCAGTTTTCAATTTTAGTCCATGTGGAATATGCAGTCATTAGGCACAGATCCAGAAAAACTGATAATACCCATTATGTTGCTTGTCTTTTATTTTAAAGGGTTGTTTTGAAGTGAAGGACAAGAAAACTGAATGAAGATATTTTTATTATTAAAAAAAAGATCTAGCCTCTTCAATCCAAGACAAGAATAATGATTTTTTGAAAAAAGTAATGCTTAGAGTACATACTTGTTTAAGAGAATGTCTGTTTGATGTTACTCACTTTTATTAGCTAACCTGAGGGTCATGTGAGCTTATGGCATAGTGCTTGTGTTTGCATGTGTGTGTGCATGCATTCTTAACATTTATTTTGGACTTCTCCTCTATTACTACTTGACAGATTTCAATGAAACTTGTTCAAAGGTATATATGGGTTGGTGCAGTTTAGATTTTATTGTGTTGTTGCCACGGGTACCAAAAGAAGGTCAAGGTCACCTAAGGGTGTAAAATCTAATAAAAACCTCTTCACTTAATCTGGTGAAGGTAGAAAAATTTGATATCATATTAATCTTCTCTAGGTTGGTATAGTTTGTTCATTTTGTGAAAATGTGTCCGCATTTGGGTAAAGGATTCTTGCGTTAAGTTTTGTAATAACTTGATTACTTAAACAGATAATGACATGCGGTTTTCAGTTGTGGAAAATCCTACAAAATGAGGTCAAATGACAAGGTCATGACATATTTTTAGACATATGTAATTTTACTACTATTTAAGCTATTTTGCTCATATTTCAACATGGGGTATAAGTTTTTTTTAACATGAGTAATATGTCAGAGTTCACAGTCATAACCTTCATGATTAAATAAGTTTAAAATTTGTTTCTTCTTTACATGTTAAGATTTTGTCATTGGGGTTTTCAAGATTTGATGTTTCAGGAATGGACTTTCAAATGAAGTCAAGGGCAGAGGTCACAGTCATGCTGTACCATGACATTATTTTATGATTTTTGTTAAATGCAATATACAAAAATTTTATCACGGAAATTGCACATTTCAGCTAGTGATTATTTGTCAGGTGAACGTATCAAGCCATTAAGCCTTGTGTTTCTTTCATGCAAGAGGTAAAACAAACAAAAAATATTTTCAAAAATTAATTATGTATTATGGAAAATTGAAATGGTTAAAACAAATATCCAATTTTTATTTTTTTTAAGATGATGCTGACAATACTCAGGATAAGCAGAACACATTTTCAGAAGTTAGAGGATAATGAAGATCTTATATTCGAAGACAAAGCTTCAATTAGCTACTCAGAATTTTATGATATATTGGATTATAATGAAAGAAATGAGGTTTTAGAGGCAATGTTGAGAATGGGATTATTGCAGCATTTTATGTGGAAACCAAGATAATTATTTATTCACAAAGTGGACAGTCTTTTCATTTTTAATTTCTAGTTAATTTGAAATATCAGTCTTTGTATAAGATCTTTGTCATAGCTTTGAAAATCAGAGATGCTTTGATCAGCCATACAGCAGACTGATATGAAGGTAAGAATAGGGCATACCTCACAGTGTAGATATACAGGTGAAATGTTGTATATAGCTATCCCTACACAATTTAATAAAGATGAGGGTTATTATAGATCCTCTGTCCAGACATTTAAGCCTTTTTGATTTTTCAGCTCAACTAGCTTTATCCAGATGTCTGTTAACAGCTAAATCTCTGATACTACAAGGCCTTGTGAAACCTAATTTACTGTGCAAGTTCCTTGCTTGTGTCTGTTGCTGGATTGTACAGATCACAGTGATTAGATGTCCAAGCTGGCAGAAGTTACTTAAAATAAAAAAATCATCAAAAAAATCTTTTACACCAGAACCATACATAGGAGGCAAAATCAGATTTGATATTTAGTTTCTATATGGTCTTAACCTCAAAATTTGTACATTTCCTGACATTCTGACAAAAATAGGTTACAGTTTTGCACAAATTGTAAAATAGCTTAAAATTGTTTTAAACTGTTATAACTTGACTATTAGATCAGATAATGGAATGGAGTTTTTCAGTTTGACATGTAATTACCTTCAAATTTGGGGTCAAGGTCAATTGAAATTTGAATGTCTCATTTCAGAAATCATTTGTAAAATTTGAATACCTCATTTTAGTTGTGTTTATTAATGTTTGATTTTTGTTGTCATAATTCAGTTAAATTTTAGAATAAAAGGTAAAAAAACCATTTTGTAAAAGCATTGGCTTGGTATAATTAAAGTGTCGTAACCAGCTTATGTCCATTCAGAATTTGTTTTCCCGGGTATTCTACTACGTATTTAATTACGCAATTTACACCCACCCAACTTAGAGATAAAAGAAATTGATCATATCTTTCATATCTACAGATTATTGGTACCAAATTTCATCTAAATCCATCAAGCCGTTTCCGAGATCTGCATCAGCAAACTATGATAGTAGATCTTGAGAGAAGAAGAAGAAGAATAGGAATAATAAGAAGAATCAGAACGAAAACAATATGATTACCTACCTTTGGTGATGGGGAATCATAAACATTGATAAATTTTAGTTCATATAGTGCACCCCAAATGCAAGTACAATACAGGGGTCAGTTGTTCGAAGCCTAATTAACTTAATCAATTGATTAGTCAAAATTGGAATTTATTTTAATTTCAGATATATTGTAAACTTAATTTTGAAATGTTGAAAATGAATTAAAATTCCATCAAACTAAAGCAAAATGTAATAAAAGTATCGATTAAATAATGATATTTTGATTTTTTCGTGTCTTAAATTTCTGCTAATCATTGATTAAACTAATCAAGCTTCGAACAATTGGGTCAAGATCTGTTGATAGTTTAACAAAAATGCTAACAAACATGAGTCTAAATTTTCTGCAGTAGCCGATATGTAGTCAAAAAGCTCCCGAGAGATGCATGAATATAGAAATGCCAAAAGGTTTTCCACAGAGACGTGCAATATATATTCGGAAACCTTGTAAAATCCTTCTTTATTTTATATAAAACCACATATTTTTAAAAAGTTCTTCAAATTTTTTTCTTGAAAAGGGAATTTCGTTGTTTCTAATAGATGAACATTTTAAATTCAACGAAAAATTTCTAAATTTGAAATCTGCTACTAGCATATAATCATGCTTCACGTGGCTGTTACAAAACTTACAATGCTGTTCAGCTTATGTTTTCTTGACTGTTATAAAACTGACAGTATTTTGAAAATTATTGGAAGAAATTACAACTAATTTTACATTTAACGGTGAAAAAATCATGGTACACATGTAATTGACCAAGAAATAAATTTTTGAGATTTTTAAAAAAAAATAATCATGCTTTTATATGAAATAAAGAAGGATTTTACAAATTGTCTTAATATATATTGCACCACTCTGTAACTATGTTGGTTGGTTGGTTGGTTGAATGTCGCTTAACGTCGCATCAGCAATTTTTCAGCTATTCGCGACGAGAACTATTTAATTAAACTCTATGGATTAATCTATGAACAATTTTGTGTATGCATGTGAAGTGCTAGTGTGTTGTATGGTCTGCCTTGTACTAGCGCGCACTCAGGGCGACTTTACCGTGCTAGCTCACAGAGTAAGTACGCCGCAGACAAGCGCACCACTCCCCCAGTCCATTATACTGATACCAGGTGAATCAGTAAAGGCCAACGGTAAGGAAAATTCACTTTCCCACATGTGGTTCGAGCGGGACTCGAACTCACAGCGGTGAGAGACCCTGGATTTGAAGACTAGCGTCTTATCCATTAGGCCACCGCGCCCTCTCTGTAACTATGTAACCGGCTACCGAATCGGTACTTATAATAAATTCGTTAGCTAAGTGTTACACTTTTGACATGTTTGTATTGTATGTAATTATCACAAAAGATAAAAAAAAAGAAACCTCCATTATATATAGTGCAAAATTCCATCATGTTTTGTTTGAGTGATGTCTACAGCTCAAATGACACAAGTCGTGAAGGCAATGAGAGATAAAACTTCCGGCTAATTATATAAACCTCTTAGTTCTGATATATACAATACAGGTCTGTCGAAAATTTAACTGTATTTAATATGTATTAAATAATGAAAGTGTCTCATAAGTCAGTAATGGCTGGGCATTAATACTTTTAGTGAGAAACCTTTTCCATTTCTATGTATGTACATATTAATGTGTGACACTATAATAAAAAACTTATTATTATTATTATTATTATTATTATTATTATTATTATTATTATTATTATTATGATGTAAGGAATAAAATTAGTGCCGAATCGGTAGCTCATCTCGGCCCCTGTATCTCGAAAATGTTTCGACAGATGTTTTCAATCTCTCGGTTGTTTTCGATCACTATATACATGTATTCACATCTCGACCGCTCAGAAGCCGAGTCTCGATTCCTTTTCGTTAGATAAGCATGTCGGGATTTTGCAATACAGGCCTGAAGAAAGTTTAACACTAACCTAACAAATTAGGGTTGAATGGTCAAATCATATCGCAGGCTGACCAATTGCAATTCGACGGATTTATACCATAAAAACGGATAAACGGACGGATTAAATGAAAAGGTCAAATTAGACGGATTTTTTTCCATTTTGAAGGGTTTTTTTTAAATTAAAAGTACTAAAAATTAGGACTTTTTGTATGGAAATTGTACCAAAACCAAACACTTAACGATAAAAAGTACCTAAATGGCAGCCTTGTACACTAAAAATGTACCCATATATACAAATAAAAAAATTTTGATTGGTCCTCCTGATATCGACCCTCGTTTTCGATAGCCGCTATCTCTAAACAGCCATAGTCTCATTAGGGCCACTATCTGTCCATATCTCGGCCACTCGAGACCTCAGCTTCTACTTCTTTTCGTCAGCGTAGTGTTAAACTTTCGACCGGTCTGTACTGTATAAATTTATAAATCAGGATGTTGTACCTCTTTATAAAGTGCCTATGTGATAGAAATACACAAGATTGATCGTTGCCTGGGTCCTTTCATTGTATAAATTTGCAATTGTATAATTTTTTTAAATACTTCATTCAGAAAAAAATTATACCATAAAAGTAGAAGTTACTTTTGTAACCCCCCCCCCCCTTTCAAAATCAAAATTAAGTAAGGAAATTTAAAATGTATGAAAAATATATTACACAGAAATTGTCAAATTTAAAATGGCTTTATTCTGTTTTTGAGGGGCTTTTACGACCACAATTATGATTTTCATGTAGTCTATTTGTCAGGGTTTTTTTTCGAGCAGACACTCCGGGTTTCCTCCACAATCTAATTACTGATCGCAAAAAATCTTAACAGCGCAAGCGGGGGCTGTTGTTGATGTTATTACTCCACTCCGTTCGATACAAAGGGGAACCTGTCTTCAAAGAACGTTATCAGAATTACGTGTAGGATAGGCTTGTGTAGGTCAACACTAAAACGTTACAGTACAAAACAGACCTGTCGAAATACTAACAATAATGTAACCAAAAAGAGGTCAAGTTTCCAAAATATGGATAGCTAGAAGCGAAAAAAAGCTGTAGAAAGTTTCTGAAAAAACTGTCAAGATGTACAAAGCCAACGAGATGCTGATTTTGCGCCAATTTGTGGTTCAGTGTAAAACTTCCAATACTTTATAGTACAGAAATGAAATTAATGTTTCTTTTGTTGTGAAAAAAAAGAATTGGACATTTTGCAACACTGCATCGTGACTTCGCATAGCAAAAAAAATGCACCGATCAAAATGCTTAAAACAAAGAGAAAGTGAATTATATAACAATTACCGGATAGGGTCCGGATACAAATGTTTGTCCGGATCTTCATCATCGACTTATTCCGATAAAATAGTTAAGAAGGCATCCGGCTACTAATAATGATTTTGGCTCTTTTTATCAGAGGGATAATCTCAAAAGTTTTTGTAATGATCGGATTGTGGGATTTGTCAAAGGCATATTATTTATTTATTTATTTATTTATTTTATTTTATTTTATTTTATTTTATTTTCATTTTTATTGTACATGTATCACAATAAAAACTACGATCGCATAGAAGGGACATCAGATTTTCTTATTCATCTCGTGGTCATGACGTAGTACCCATACATGCGATGTAGAAATCCCTTGTGTCCATTGCATGGATATGTACCCCGAAAAATGGTCAGTATGGTAGTGGTACCAGAGTACTCATTAGTTACAGTTGGACACCACTTACAAAATCGCCCAGAGGCTAAAAGGCAGAGTATCTGTTTCGAGAATGGAAGGTCGTGGGTTCGAATGCTGGCCGAGTCATGCATTACACTTTTGAGATCTTCATGTAGATACCGTTTTCTTAGTTGCCTCCTCATTAAGCAAATCGAGAAATATTCGTCTTTGTTTCATTTTCGTGTAAATTCGCAAGGGTAACAAAACGCGAAAATTTGATTTGATATACATACTGACCATCATCCAATGACGTAAAATAAGGTGCGCGAATATTATGAAATGGCTATTTTGAGTATTAAGATGACAAGGTTTCGACTAATTCACCCGGTGCAAGTATAATTAATGTGACTGGGGGAGTGTTCAACATGTCGGTTGCGTACACTGTGAGGTAGCACCAAAAAAGCCTACCTGCGAAACGAAATGCTGATGCGACGTTGAAAAATACAACCAATCTATTTACAATAAGTGTGTGTAAATATCCGTCTTCAGTGGTTAAGAATCCATTTTATTTACTAGCAAAAATGTTCAAAGAGAATTTTCGTCAGTCAAAATTGAAAATTATCGAGGTGGTTGCATAATGCAAACTCTTTTCCTTTTCTTTTCCGTAGTTGTAAAATGTAAAATCGAAATATTTTCCCATTTTTCCGCAGTTGTTTTTCTCTAAACCACAATTTCATAACACGACGACGTTACGGACATTTGTGAAAATGTTGACAGCATTAAGTCTTTGGTACAAAGGTCACCTGAACTTAAATGTTAATAAAAGTTAAAGTCTGTCCCGAGCCATTAGGCCCATCAGGCCGGAGCTTATCCCGGTTTCTGTGGCGTTAAGCGACTGGGAGTACAAGACTCCCCTGAATGGGACGCTGGTCCATCGCAGGGTTAACCCCCAGCATTTTGCTGGTACTCTTTTATTTTTCAGCTGAGTGAACTGGAACAACGTGAAATTAAGTGTCTTGCTCAGGACACAACACATCGCCCGGTCCAGGGATCGAACCCACGACCTTCGAATTATTAAAATATTAGTCCAACGCCTTAACCACTAGGCCACGCGTTTCCACTTAAATGTTAATATAGTAATCAAAATTTAAAATTATCGAGGTGGTTGCAAAATGCAAACTCTCCGTAGTTGTAAAATCCAAAATCGATGTCTTTTTCTTTTCCGTAGTTGTTTTTCTCTAAACCACAAATGCTTAACACGACGACGTTACGAGCATTCGTGAAAATGTTGACAGCATTAAGTCTTTGGTACAAAGGTCACCTATACTTAAGTGGTAATCTAGTATGGCGATTTCCCGTCTCATTACTGATTTCCGGTAGCTTCCGTCCTCCTGGTAAAAGTTTCCAGTACCATTGGGGACCTTACATTATATATGGTGTTATTTATGTCTTTGTGAATTTCATCATGAGGTTCTTTAATAATTTTATGTTTCTAATATTTTTTCTGGAGTTATTTGGAGGTAAGATTTTTACTTTTTATGTATACTAGCAATTTTTTGGTCAAAATTGAACAAAATAAGGAATTAGAAATATAGAGTGTTTTATATGTTTTTGAGAATTCTGTCATATGACTTTATAAATTTTATGTTTCTAACACTTTTTTGGATTTCTTACGAGGTCATAATTTTACTTATATGCATGTATAATTTGGTCTTAATTGAAAAAAGGAGATTCAAGTTTATTGAAAACGACTGCTGTATTTTTTATCAATTACGCACTCCTTTTTTCGCAACGCACGGTTATAGCATGGGGTATATTGTGGCAGGAAATTTGAAAAAAGGTTAGCAAACTCCTGAACTCTTTGTCAAAAAGCACCTTTGCAGCTGCAAAAGTAAGGAGATTTTGAGATTAATCCTAAAGTTTCAGTTACTTAAGCCGACTACTGTCCATAGTGAACTGTATACATTTCACTGTTTGTATTGGCTGTTGATAAATAGATAGATAAATAAATAAATAAATAAATAAATAAATAATGTTGAAAAAAGCCAAAATGGTCTAGTTCCAGTTAGAAAGTTTAAAAACGAACAGTATTGTCCCATTCAATAGTTTGTCCTATTAGATGGTGTACCTAGTAAATAGAAAGAGGGGGAAATGAGAAAAGATTTTAAAAAATACAGAACAATTGTATTGGTTGGAATTAAGGAATGTGGAGGTCACTGAAAACATTAACAGTATATACTCAATTTTTGACACACATAAAAATGTTGTTTAGGAATTGAAAAATAAATTTTGTCAGAAAACAGGAAGACAGCCTTTAGCTGTAGGTGTGGCCATTTTGTGAAATTAATAAAGAATATCAAAAGTGTGCATTTCAATCAAGATTAAGGAAATTATGTAATGGGAGATTATTTCTTTATTTATTCATTTATTATTATTATTATTATTATTATTATTATTATTATTAATTTATTTCAAACGTGTAAACCGATTATTGACCAAGCTCCTTGGGTTTTATGGTGGTACCTAATTCTGGAATGGTAAAGGAAACTGGGGTATCAGGAGAAATCTGTTTTTTCCAGTAAGCAATTGCAAAGTGACAAACTCTTTCAAAATAGGTTTTTTGTCCGAGTGGATTTTGTGATCCGTAACCAGAGCCACTGAATGATCTCCCAATACCCCTCCATAAAAAGAAGCTCATGTTCTACATGTATTTGCACGTACATCCAAAATATTTCACCTCGTTTTTCGGGACGATATTACGAGAGAGAGAGAGAGAGAGAGAGAGAGAGAGAGAGAGAGAGAGAGAGAGAGAGATTAGGGTGGTTAGTTAATAATGATTCATACACATGCATGTAACTCGGAATGAATGGTCATCTGTTTCATTTATGACGAGATTCGAAAACAAACTATCGTTTATTTTTTCACTCCCAAGTTTTCTTGATAATCGCGTCACAGATCTATAAGCATGCAGTATATAGCTGGGTCACAAAACCTTCAAACGTACCATGTGTACTTATAGTCATTTACGGCTCAAGTACAGACCTGTCGAAAGTTTAACATTAAGGGGGTAACAGAGAGAGCTTTGGAAAATAATTCAACTACAACTCTTTTTTTAAACTTTGCATACAGGTAGAGAATAATAACCTGTATCACATATCAAAAAATTAAGTCCCTTTGAGAGATAAAAAAGAGTTATTCCCCTTTAAAGTTGTCTCCCCTGTCTTGTTCTAATGGCTGTGCAGCCACTTGATATAAACGCTTATAACTTTATGCAAATAGTGAATGGAATATGTCATTTTTGCTTAAATTAAGTCTTAGGAATTAGGTTTTAAATTAACCATCAATTGTAATCTGATGCCTATAATAGAACTAAATGACAATTGAATCGAAAAGTTTGGAATTTTCAATCATTTCGGCTATTCGTTTTCTTTTTGCCAATTGCCATCTTTCGGCAATTTTCGGTCACTAGCCATGATTATACGTCGGTCACTCGGTAGCTGAGCTTTCGGCAGTTGTCGGTCACTAGCCATGATTATACGTCGGTCACTCGGTAGCTGAGCTTTGACCCTAGTTACCAAACGCAGTTTGCAGACACCATCTAAAGATTTGAAAGTGCCCTGCAAGAAAAACGCCATTATATTCAGCCACTCTGTGACAACTCCTAATCTTGAGATCCAGCGCTAATTGAAACGTGGACTTTATTAGGCATCGGAATTACAAGGCGGATTTCATTAGGAGTTGCTACATCGCTCTCTATCGGTTTACATAACCCAAAGCGTAATTTTAATAGACACAAGTCTCTTTTCGTTAGTACAGTATTTTACTTTCGACAGGTCTGTACTCTTTGGCAACTGCTAACGAAATCCAACGCCTAATCGGTCTGGACTTTATTAGACATCGGAATTACAATGCCGGACTTCATTAGGAGTTCCTACAGCGCTCTCTATCGTTTGATTTAACCCAACAGATAATTTAAACAGATACAAGTCCCTTTTCATTAGCATAGTGCTATACTTTAGCCAGACCTGTCATAATCATAGTTAATTATGCTTCACTTTTTATAGTTGATTATGCTTCACTTTTTATACCATATGATCTGAATCATTGATATGTTTGTTATGTAAAGAATTGTATGAATATGTACAAGCGCTGTTATGATTATGATCAGATATATAATAAACATGTGAACACAACAACATGGCTGTGTATTTATGACATGGTTGTCAGAATCGGGATGAATCCATATTAATAATAGCCATCCATCAAGAAAAGTCCTTAAACACGACAAAGATGGAATCGTTGCTTGGAACAATGCCATCAATGGACTGGCATAGCAGTGATCTCGAAGGATCTTGGAAATCGTTTAAACAACACGCCGAATTCATGTTTAGCGGTCCACTCAAGGAAATATCTGAACCCCAGAAATGTTCATATCTGATGATATGGATTGGTGAAAAGGGACGAAATATACTCAACTTGGACACTAACGGGAAAAGAATCCGAAGAACTCAAGACATACTATGAAAGATTTGAACAGTATGTAAAACCAAGAACTAACATAATTTATAATAGATATAAATTTCACTCTAGAATACAAAAAGAAAATGAAACATTTGACCAATTCGTAACAGAAGTTCAGTTACTCGTCAAAGATTGTAACTTTAAAGAGACAGATGACATGGTTCGTGATCGACTTGTCATTGGAATTCGCAATAGTAAAATCAGAGAAAAGCTCATAAATATTGGGTCTGAATTAACATTAGAGAAAACCTTGAGATAGCTAGACTACACGAACTTTCAGCAGCACAAGCTAAGTCAATGTCGGGTGAAGATTACAAAGTTAACACAATTCAGAAGGGATCTTCTCAAAGAAGACATGGACAAGTGAATCGACAAACGAACCACACGGGTCAAGGACAAAGAAACCAAGAAAACAGAAACAACATAAACATTCAAATGACACAAATAAACTAATAAATCAAAATGTACCAAGTGTGGTTATGAACATGGTAAATATGTAACTTGCCCTGCCCAAGGTCAAACATGTAAAAATGTGGAAAACAAATCATTTTTGGAAACTTTGTAGAACAAAATCTGTGAATGTTGTAATGTTGACAATTGTTCGGAAAATAACTCCGATTCAGATGATTTTTTATTTTAGGTTCTATTGACTTAAATGTAAACTCTGTAAACACCTCAAAATGGACACAAGACTTGACGATTGACGACATGCAAGTTAATTTTAACATAGACACGGGTGCTATGTGTAACATGATATCGCTTGCTACGGTTAAATTAGTCGAAAGAGAACGCGAACTTAAGCCAAGTTTGGCACCATTAAAATCGTATTCTGGTCATAAAATGACAACTAAGGGTACAATTACTCTTCCGTGTAAGCTTGGTAGCAACATGCATAGCGTAATTTTTCATGTAGTTGACAAAGATGTCAAACCAGTCCTAGGTGCAGACACATGTAAGCACATGGGTCTAGTCAAGCGAGTTCATCGAGTCGATCCAATTGAAATTGAAAAATGTCCATCAGATAATATTCCCCCAGATATTCAGAAAGAATACGGTGACATTTTCACAGGTTTAGGTTGCTTGCCTGGAAAACATAGTATCAAAATTGATACAGATGTTACTCCCATAATTGATGCGCCACGAAAAGTACCGTTAGCATTAAAAAACAAACTTAAAACCGAATTGAATAGAATGGAACGTTTAGGTGTAATTATCAAACAAGACAAACCTACGTCATGGGTTAATTCAATGGTTACAGTAGTAAACACCGAACGGAAAGCTAAGAATATGCATAGATCCCAAAGATCTAAATAAAGCGATATGTCGAGAACATTATCCTTTAAAAACCATTGAAGAATTACTGCAGAAATGACCGATGCCAAAGTTTTTACTAAGCTAGATGCAGTATCAGGCTTTTGGCAAATTGCACTAGATGATGAAAGCACAAAACTATGTACTTTCAACAGTCCTTTTGGTCGCTACAGCTTTACGCGTTTACCATTCGGTGTCAAATCTGCATCTGAAGTCTATCAGAAAAGTTGCAGACATGGTACAAGACTTAGAAGGTTGTGAGTCCAATCATAGATGACATTCTAATTTGGGGTAAGGATAGGGAACAACATGACATTCGTTTGAAACGTGTCATGGATCGCATTCGCGAAAATAACATGAAACTTAGTTCAGAGAAATGTGAATTTAGAAAATCAAGTATAACATATGTAGGTCACACTCTCACTGATAAAGGTTTACAGCCAGACATAGAAAAGGTTAGAGCAGTACAAAACATGAAACCTCCAACTAATAAACAGGAAGTCCAAACTTTTATGGGTTTCATAACATATCTTGGTAAATTCTTACCTAACTTGTCTGAAGTAAGTGCACCATTAAGATCTCTCACTGAGAAAGATGTGCATTGGCATTGGGACACTGAACAAGAATCAAGTTTTCAGAAACTTAAATTACTTGTTACTGAGTCACCAATACTTCGATATTATGATCCAAATAAACCTCTCACTTTAACAGTTGATGCTAGCTCTACAGGGTTAGGTGCAGCCTTAGTTCAAGAAGGTCAACCCATAGCTTATGCTTCCCGAGCACTTACAAAAAGTCAAAAGAACTATGCTCAAATTGAGAAAGAAACACTCGCTATTTCTTTTGGTTGTGCTAAATTCCATCAATATATATACGGTCGTCATGTGTTGGTCGAAAGTGATCATAAACCGCTACAGTCAATATTTGTAAAACCGCTGTATAAAGCACCACAGCGTCTTCAGAATTTGCTATTGTCATTGCAAAAGTATGATATTGAGGTTAAATACAAACCTGGTAAGACTATGTTTCTTGCTGATGCATTAAGTCGTAACTATCTGGATGAAACCAGAGAAGAACTTGCACCAAATTTGTTGATAAATCAAATTTCTTATCTACCGGTGTCGCCCGAAAATATCGTGACATACAACAAGCTACGTCTAATGACGAAGAGTTAGTAACGCTACAAGATATCGTTCAATCAGGTTGGCCAGATACCAAAGAGCATATCCTGCTTGCATCCGAACTTATTGGCCATATCGCGATGAAATTTCTACAATCGATGGCCTACTTTTCAAAGGTCATAAACTCATAATACCAAGGTCAATGCTTAGAGATATGTTAAATATCATTCATAGTTCTCATTTAGGAATTTCCAAATGTAAAAGTCGAGCTAGAGAAATAATACACTGGCCTGGCATGTCAAGTGATATCGAAGACTTTGTATCGAAATGTTCGACATGCGCGATTAATCAGCGTCAAAATTCCAAGGAACCGCTCTTGGAAACCGAGACTCCGAGTCGTCCATGGTCAATTGTGTCATCTGACATCCTTGAATTCAAAGGTAAAAACTACTTATTAACAGTAGATCATTATTCTAAATGGCCAGAACTTGCATGTCTTGACAATATGACAGTTCTTGTTCTGTTAATCACCTAAAAAGTCAGTTTGCAAGATTTGGTATTCCAGATAAGGTTATAACTGACAATGGTCCTCAATTTGCATGTGCAAATTTAATGATTTTGCTATACAGTATGGGTTTTGTCATGTTACTACAAGTCCACATTTTCCACAAGCAAATGGTCAGGTAGAAAGAATGGTACAAACTGTTAAAAATATGTTAAAAAAGGCTGATGATCCATACAAAGCTCTATTGGCATATAGAAATACACCAATTGATGATATTGGTATGTCTCCAGCACAACTATTTCTTGGCAGACGTTTAAAACTGACTTGCCAACAACAACTCCTTACTGGACACTAACAATAGTTCATTCAAAGAAGTCCAAATGCGTCTTAAAACCAGAAAAATGATGCAAAATGTTAATGCTGATATTCATTGTGGAAAAGAACTTAGAAATTTATATAAAGGAGAGAAAGTAATAATGCGTCATAACAATGAATGGACACCAGCAATAGTTCATGAGAAAACTTCCGCACCAAAGTCATATGTGTTACAAAACTCCAATGGAAAAAAGTTTAGAAGAAACAGGAGACATATTCGTCCAACCAATGCGAACATTCCTACTGATACAAAACCAGCTATGGAAGCGGTTGAAAATAATATACTTCCAACAAAACCAGTAGAGAATTCAATTCCACAACCTACATCTGAAAATGTGAATGAAACTGTAAACAAAACAAATTCAAATTCTCCAGTTAAAACCAGATCAGGCAGAATTATATCTCCTCCATTAAAGTTACAGGAATATGTAACATAGGTTCAATGTTTGATATCATTGTTTGACATCAGTTTTGATATTATTGTTTGACATCATGGTTATCAGATTTATGGATTGATATTAGATATAATATTTTCATATGTGTATAATGATTGACAAACAATTGTATTTTGTTTAATTCATAACTCATGATAATTGATGTTGAGTTTTGATTATGTTTCTTGAAAATCCAAATAGGATTATAATGTTGTTTGTAACTATGCAGTTTCAAGATTTTAAAAGACTGTTTGGTAGATTTTAAAAAATTGGTAATACAGTTATTCTGCAAGTGTTTTCAGATATTCAAATATAGACAGACACTTATAATTATAACATAGACATTATTGGTTGAATCTCATTTTAATTTAGAAAAGAAAGGATGTCATAATCATAGTTAATTATGCTTCACTTTTTATAGTTGATTATGCTTCACTTTTTATACCATATGATCTGAATCATTGATATGTTTGTTATGTAAAGAATTGTATGAATATGTACAAGCGCTGTTATGATTATGATCAGATATATAATAAACATGTGAACACAACAACATGGCTGTGTATTTATGACAAGACCGGTACTCTTTGGCAACTGCTAACGAAATCCAATGCCTAATGACTCCTTCGGACTTCATTAGACATCGGAATTACAACGCCGGACTTCATTAGGAGTTGCTACATCGCTCTCTATCGGTTTACATAACCCAACAGATAATTTAAACAGATACAAGTCCCTTTTAGCCAGGCATGTACTCTTTGGCAACTGCTAACGAAATCCATTGCCTAATGACTCTGGACTTCATTAGACATCGGAATTACAACGCCGGACTTCATTAGGAGTTGCTACAGCGCTCTCTCTGTCGTTTTTATAACCAAACGCGTACTTTTAACAGGTATACGCCCCTTTTAGCCAGGCATGTACTCTTTGGCAACTGCTAACGAAATCCATTGCCTAATGACTCTGGACTTCATTAGACATCGGAATTACAACGCCGGACTTCATTAGGAGTTGCTACAGCGCTCTCTCTGTCGTTTTTATAACCAAACGCGTACTTTTAACAGGTATACGCCCCTTTTCGTAAGCTCAGGCATCGAAATTACAACGCTGTACTTCATTAGGAGTTGCTACAGCTCTCTCTCTCTCTCTCTCTCTCTCTCTCTCTCTCTCTCTCTCTCTCTCTCGTTTTAGATAACCCATCACGTAATTTTAATAGGTACAAATGTACAAGTCCCTTTCAGTTAGCTCAGTGGTAAACTTTGGACAGGTCTGTACTGTATAAGGAGCCGTCTTGAAGTTTTAATTAATCCAGATCTTAAGTATGTTTACACTCCTGATTCAGACGTTAAGTGGGTTCTTAACGGATACTTAAATCTTCAGTCTGAAATAATCCGAGTAAACTCGGTTAAAATTTTAACTGTTATATAACAATATGTTAACTTATATACTATATAGACAAACGGCATTGACCTGGCTCAGTTATATATAACAATGCATGTTAACCGTTATATTGGAGTTTGATATAATCCTAGCAAAATCGGTAATAATTTCAAAAGTTATATAACAATGCAAGTTATATTGGTGAGCCAACGTGGTTATAATTTCAACAGTTATATAACAATGCAAGTTATATTGGTAAGCCAACTAGGTTATAACTCCAAAAGTTATATAACAATGGAAGTTATATTGGTGAGCCAACTCGGTTATAATACCAACTGTTATATAACAATATGTTAAGTTATATACTATATAGGCCAACAACATTGACCTGGCTCAGTTATATAACATTGTAAGTTATATTCATTTTGGTGTTTGACTGAACCTAAGCCGACTCGGTTATAATTTCAACAGTTATATCAATGTATGTTATATACTAGTTCTATATATTAGGCAAACATCATTGACCTGACTCAATTGAGTTTGATATAATACTAGCCAACTCGGTTATAATGTCAACCGTGTTATATAACAATATGTTAAGTTATATACTATATAGGCCAACAACATTGACCTGGCTCAGTTATATAACATTATAAATTATATTGATGTGTGAGAACCTAACAGTAGCCAACGCGGTTATAATTCCAACAGTTATACAGTCAGACTTGTCTATAAAGGCTACCCAAAGGAACCAGTAATAGTGGCCTTTATAGGCAGGTGACCTTTATGTACAGGTTCAAATGATATGAATAAAAACAACAGGGATACAATTCTACTGGCCTTTATATAGAGGTAACCTTTAAGGCAGGTTGGACTGTATAACAATGCATGTTATATCGGAGTTTGATATAACCCAAGCCAACTCGGTTATAATTTCAACTGTTATATAGCATATACCATATAGGCAAACAACATTGACCTGGCTCAGTTTTATATAGCAATGTATGTTATAAAAGAGTTTGATATATCCCTAACCAACTCGACAGTATTAAGGCCACCTCTATATAAGGACCTCCTGCTTATAAAGGCCAGTAGAATAGTATCCCAGTTGTTCTTTATCAATAGTATTTGAACCTGTATATAAAGACCATCTGCCAATAAAGGCCACTTTCACTGGTTCGCTTGGTGCCCTTGTAGACAGGTTAGGATGTAATACGTATATGTATAGACAAACAACTTTGATCTGTCCGCTTGACCTCTCATAACGAATATCCATTATGGAGGAACAACCCAAACCCAACAGTCTGATGTTATCTTACCTAACTCTGTTATAATATTCGGACAGATAATTATAAATTACATTAGCTAATGTGACGTCACTCATCTCTTGCTTTCGCCTATAGCCATGACGTCTTTGTTTGGCTGTTCCAGCAATTGGAATTGCATGTCGTACACGACAGTGTTTTCAATTTTTTTTCAGGATTCAAAAACAAAATCAAGATGTTCAAAATTTGCGAAATGTAAATATAACCATTAGACTGTCTAGAAATGGCGTTTATAGTGCTATAACTTCCACTGCCGTGCAAAGTAAACAAATCACAACGCGCTAGCGCGCGTTATCCACCCAAGATTATGATTTAACTAAGTTTAAATAGACCCCTTTCACATTAGTCTGTAAATTATCCGTGATACAATTTAATTGACCTACAACTAATATTATAACGGCAAAAATCACACTTCAGTGCATTACCGGGGAATGACACACAACTATTTCAAGCTCGGATGTAAGATTTTTTTCTTTAACATAAATTTAGTAATTTTTGGCAATCTCTCTTTGGTACTTTGAGGGAACATTTTTGTCAGAAGTAAATGCAGATATGATCTTCAAAATAATACCTTAAATCTCTGAATATCTTAAAAATTAAACGAAATTATTAAGATTTGAAATTTTGTAAGATTTAAGTTAAACAAACTCTTAGATAAATAATCATGAAACCAGGCCCTGTCCGCATGACCTTTCATTAAGAATATTCATATACGAGCAGCCACCAAATGCACGGGTAAAAAAGTACAGACAAACATCATTGACCTATCCACATGACCCTTCATTAAAAATTACATATCAAGGGCTAGGTGAGGGGTGGTGGTTGATCCTAATGACCTTTTTAAAACCGGTCAAGAATTTTTCACTCCCATCTATGAGTCAGTTCAAGAATGATGAAAGAAATCAAATTGTCATGAGAAAGGAACAGACGACAGGCACACTCTCTCACGTTTGAAATTTCCTCAGTTGGATTCGAACCTGTTTGGTCAGAAACGCCATAATCCGTAAACCGGCGGTTTGTTACACTTAACAGCGAGACAATCTAAAGATCAAATAATACCAATCCAATGTTTTAATACACGACTTATCCATTCCTTTGGATTATTGTTTCATCACTTCCGGTAGGATCTGCAAGTCCGGGTTATGTAACCCGATATAAAATCATCCAACCGTTTCCTTTTCCCGTGATTCATTGTTATCTGATCGTTCATTTCACTTCATTTGTCACCATTCTACGGAGCGAATTGGATAATTGGATCACAATTACCCATCATAAAATGTTTTTGAAGGCAATTTTATCTACAGACCCGTCTCGACCTTCCATGTGAATATTTTTATGGCCACTATGGTAGCTCATTGGTAGAGTGTTCGCTCCGTATGTGAAAATGGGCGAGTGAGTGAGTAATGGGGTTTAACGTCCCAGTCAAGAATATTTCACTTATATCGAGACGTCGCCAGCTATAGGCGAAAGTGCAGAAATTTTGCCTGTGCGTTGCGCTTATGGCATTATACAGCAGGGTTCTTTATCGTGCCAAGCCCACCGTGACACGGGACCTCGTTTATTTTAAGTTCCCATCCGAAAGAACCGTGACTTTCATTTCGTAACGCCGAGTGCTTGGCGAAAGAACAGTCGCTACCCACTTTCAAGTCTTGGGTCAGACCCGGCCGGGGATCGAACCCACGACCTCCCACATACTGGAAAATGGGTAGTGACTGTTTTTTTTTCGCAAAGCTCTCGGCAATTAGAAATGTAAGTCACGGGGTCCTTCCAAAGAGACCAGGCGTACAGGTATTAAAGAACCCTCTCTGCATATTGCCAAGAGCGCACCGCAAAGGACGAAATTTCTGCCAATAAACTTAAAAATGATGAAGCCTCGATTTAAGTGAAATATTCTTGATTGGGACGTTAAACCCTATTCATTAAATCAACCAATCAATACATTTATGCATAGAGAACGCAAGTTTTCGTTTCGCCTACATTATTGGAAACATGGATTGCATGTATTTGTGAATCCAAACACTACCCATTATTTGGTACCATTGTGGTAGCTCAGTTGGCAAAGTGCTCGCCCCGTAAGTGGGAGGTCGTGAGTTCGAACCCCAAACGGGTCTGACCCAAGACTTGAAAGTGGGTAGTGACTGTTTTTTCTCCAAGCACAAGGCATCACGAAATGAAAATCACGATTCTTTCAAATCGGAGTTAAAATAACCGAATCCCGTTGTATAATTCCATAAGCGCAACACACAGAAATATTTTCAGCACCTTCGCCTACAGCTGGCGTCTCGACATAAGTGAAATATTTTTGACTGGGGCTTTAACAGTTGCAGAAGTTGCTACCACAACGGTTCATTCTTTACAATGGTAAGCTCACAGCAATGAGAAATTAAGTAATTTGCTTAGGTTGGGTTAAACAATAACACCTTTAGGATTCACCACTCCACCCTAATGCCGGGAATCTAGAGTGCCACGTTCTACCAACTCATCTATTACCTTCTAAATTGTTAAAATACGAATTTGTATTTTTATTCTCATTTTTCAAGATGAGGTTTTTGATGCGTTCCGCAAGGAAATTTCTATTATTGCATGTAACTGAAATGTTAAAAAACAATTATAAAATGTTCTTTCTATATGCTTAAAAATGTTTCCATGGAAACAGAAAGTAATTATTATTTCTGAAAGTGTTAAAAACCCAGTCAAATATCTCCATGATATTTATCCTGTAGTTCCTTTAAGTATATTTACTTATAATACTATTCTTTCTTGAGTGACTTTTTGACATACTAATATTGTTCAAGTGTAACTTATTATTTGCACAAACTCAAAACACAATAGCAACTTAACCATCACCGGATAACATCCTTCATGTAATTAAGTTTCTTACAGAATATTTTACAACGAAGTGAAGTGATGTGAAACTCACAAAATCAGCTTAATTTCCTTATACCGAACAGGCTATCGGTCGACAGTTTAACACCGACCTAATGAATTACAGTCAGCACTCTTAATAACGGGAAGTGAGACCGGGTGCACCGGAAGAATAAATAAAAGATAAAGAGAAAATTGAAAACTAGCCTACTGATACGTTTGAAATTTGAACTTTCCACCAGGGAAGTGAGGCATCGGAAGAGTAATCGCCTTCTGTTTAGCTAGCTTCATTCGCCACGTGTGATATCAAAAATTGAGAATGAAAGGAGGAATGTGGCAAAAGAGTTGTTTTCAGATATTTAAATGGATAGTTTTTAAAAATTGTTCAAGCAAGAAAAAAAATCATGCATTGGCGTGTTAAAACATCGTGTTTTAAATGGCAACTGCAAAAAGGACAAAATATTAGGCTCATAATTATTCTGTTAGTAGTATAGTTAATTTCCCTTATGCGTTGTTACGCCACATAGCGGTGTTGCCGCATAAACGTGTTCCAACACGTCTATGTGGGGAATTTCAACGCATATAGAACGCTTTAATGCGGCAAAAGGCTACATTCCGCCGCATAAAGAAAACATTTACTATCATCACCTACACCATCATCATTAACACCTTCATTAAAAAAACACCACCATCACTATCATCGTGATCATCATTATCATTATTATTATTATTATTATATTATTATTAAAAGCAATAGCCGAAATTCTGCCAAAATCACAATTTAACGCTCATCAACATTACAGTCAATTGTCATCGTCATATTAATGTCACCACCATTGTATTTTTCTAGATATTAGCTCTTTTTAAAAATTCATACTAAGTTATTAAAATGAGTCCTCTTTATGCGTCAAAAAGGCAGCCTCGCGCCGCATATAAGCACCACATCTTTATGCGTTGAACGCCGCCGCATAAACGTGGCCGACCTCTTTATGCGTTGAAATTCCCCGCATAGACGTGTCGGGCGCGTTTATGCGGCAACACCGCTATGTGGCGTAACAATGCGTATCACCTTTTAATTTTTTTTTTATACTTGTCATATTTGGTTTATGAGAAAAACCTCTGCTTTGTTAGATATGTAAAAGGATTTTGTACATGTTGTGTTAAAATAATTGAAATAAAAATGGTCTCTCTATACTTGTCTAAAATGACTTAAGTTACAATTTCAACAAGCCGTTTTAGAAGCAACACGGTATATGAAAGGTATTCGGAAGCAGATTAATTGATTGAATGGAGGTATTGGTGAACATTTTTACCTTTTCAGTGCGCTCCGTTCAATGTGCAAAGAGGGTTCTTTAAAGTGCCTTGCCTGCCGTGATACGTGGCATCGGTTACAAATGACCGCATGACTTTCATTTCTAAATACCGAGTTCTTAACGAAAGAACAGTCACTATCTATACTATTTGTCCAATCTTGGTCGGACTCGGTCGTGGTTCGAACATATGACCTCCCACATACTGAGTCAACGCTCTACAATCTGTGCTACCGTAGTGGTTATATATTGGTCAGAGGAAGTGACCCATATCTGACTAACCAGGGTTTTCTGTCTTCACGGACATTGTCACAATGCTATGCTGGTCTATAAATAAACAAGGTTTACAACTGAATTTTACAAATAGTTTAAAGTAATTACATATCAAGGATGTATTCATCTTACATTCCAGTTCCTTTGAGAACTTGTTTGAAAATTAAAATTATTTCCAAAATTTTTGGCACTGGTAGAAATTGACGGATCGCCGGCCACGCCTATTACGTTCCGACACGTAATTTTTTTTTTTTTCTTTTTGTTGTTGTTGTTGTTGTTGTTGTTGAAGCAGATGACAATTTTTCCAATCAGCAATTTTGAAAATACCTGTGTGTAAACGAACAACAGACTAGGCATATTGGTCCAGGATTAACTAAAAAAAATTACATCGGTATGTGAGGGTTGGAGTGTAGAAATGATATAAAAAATAGAATCTACTCCATATTATTAATATATCGTTTCGAAAATATCGCCAATGGTGTTATATTGTAATATTTACAATTGCAATATCTTTCCTTCAATAAAGTATTTGACATCGAATATACTTTGCAACTTCATAAAGACATTGGTCCACGCGCTGACATGGTGACGTCAGATGTCAAATGCTCTCGTTGACTGACAGGAGATGACTTAATTTTATGAGAAGGTGCACCAACATTGTATTTCAAAATTGTTTCCAAATTTACATGAAAATGTGAGACGGCAATATATTAATTTTTATAAATAATGTAGATATAAGAATAAGATAATTTTCCAATGGCTTTATGAACTTGCAAAGTAGAATGGACTGTCTCAAATTTTTCCATAAAAGGTTTCATCTTTTATGCATTTTGAGACAGCCCATTATACTTTGCAAGTTCATAAAGACATTGAAAATTTACCTTATTTCTTAATTAGTGACGGCAATATGTTTAACATATTTTTGTTTTTTTAAATGGTCGATAACCAAGTTTGTTACGCTTAGGACATAGAAGATAAACATCCGTGTAATGTGTATAAATAGGCATATAATGTGTATAATTACAGGATGGAAATTGTCTAATAAACTTTTTTTAAAAGTCATATTTCCGTTCTCAATATCGACCTCATGAAAACATACCTAACTAGAGAAAACCTTAATTAGAAAGCGGTAACGTTAAAATAGTAGAAATTTAAAAATACAACTTCCATGTAACATGGCTAAATTTTTAGGGCTAAATGCATTACCGTGGCTTTGATCCTAAGACGTGAACTGAAGAAACAGATGAGCAAAACCACAATGGCGAAGGGGCGAAGATACAATTGCGAAGGCGCGGAGGCACAATCGTCCCTTCACATTCGCAACTTCACTTCTACGCCATCGCAGTGGTTGAAAGAATGGGCAACTACCGTAAATCACCAAACCTTTCAGTGAAATGATTTAGAACTGAACAGTGTCGATGTTTTCTTAGACAACTCAGAAAACTGGACCCATTTGTTCGAAGCTGGATTAGTTTATCAATGACTAATTCAAATTAAAAATAAATATCATAATAATTTTATCAAATCGGTAGTTTTATAATATGATTAAGTTTGATGGAAGATTTTTCACTTTCGACATTTTAAAATTTAATTTCACATTAGATCTGAAATCATGCGAAATTACAATTTTGACTGGTCAATTGATTAACTTGTCAAGCTTTGAAGTGATCTCGGATCTTTGCTCCTTTGCCATCGTGTTCTCCTCCTTGCAGTTCAGGTCGAAGAAACGATGGAACAATAATGCAAATTTGGCCCTAACAAAAAAATACTCATGATCTCAAAACAACATTATTCTTTACAGTACAAACTTGTCGGAGGTTTAACACTGAGCTAACGAAATGGAGTCAAAATCAGGTTGCCAACTGCCGAGGTATGGGTAGTTGGGGACCAAAAGGCAGCTAAGAAATTGATGTACATTCCAGCAGCCTAAAAAGCTGTCATGTGTTTATTTGGAATTTTTACCAAAATCAGCACATGTCAACTTGGATGTTTTATTTCAATAAAAATTTCATAATCAGCACATGACAAAACTATGGCAATATATGTAACGAGAAACAGATGAGTTTCCAATTCGGCACTATGTCGTTAGCTTGGTGTTAAATTTTCGACAGAACTGAACTGTACTACTTCAAAATCAACTCATTGTCAACTGTTTTTTTTTCAGAGTATGTATCCGGTCAAGGGGGTGGCAGGAGACAAAGAGGTAACTGTCCAACGTTGACACTCAAAAGTGGTAGAGTGAAAATCCGAAGTAGAGGTAGAATAGCCAGGTTTAGATGCAGACGACAGTACACGTTATATGGCCCGAAAATGGCAGTCTGTATTGGTACAAACTGGAGTCATAACCCACCTGTTTGTTTAGGTAAGCATTGCATAATGTATTGGCAAACATCATTGACCTGTCCTCTTGACCTTTCATCAGAAATATTCATATACGGTCATCCATGTAAAATCATTGACCTGTCCGCTTGAACTTTCATCAGAAATATTAATATACGGTCATCCATGTAAAATCATTGACCTGTCCGGTTGAACTTTCATCAGAAATATTCATATACGGTCACCCATGTAAAATCATTGACCTGTCCGCTTGACCTTTCTTCAGAAATATTTATAAACGGTCACCCATGTATAAGCAAAAATCATTGACCCGTCCGCTTGACCTGTCACCAGAAATATTCATATACGATCATTCATGTAAAATCATTGACCTGTCCGCTTGAACTTTCATTAGAAATATTCATATACGGTCATCCTTGTATGGACAAAAATCATTGACCTGTCTGCTTGACCTTTTATCAGAAATATTTGTATACGGTCATCCATGTATAGGCAAAAATCATTGACCTGTTCGCTTGACCTTTCATCAGAAATATTCATATACAGTCATCCATGTAAAGGAAAAATCATTGACTTGTGCGCTTGACCTTTTATCAGAAATATTCATATACGATCATCCATCTAATTCATGGGTAATGTTAGGATACGCAGTTAAAACATAAAACATTCAGGTTCCCATGATAAAAATGAAATAAACACCTGTGTTACCTCCTACAAATTGATGTACTAGCCCACTATAGGTCAAGTGGACGAGTCAATGTTGTTTGGCAATGAAACTTATTTCTGGCAACAATATACATATTTAAGAGGAGGTTCCTAATGGAATTTGCCATTATACCACGTTATACCTACCCCATAATGTTTGTACAGAACATTTATTTCCTTTGGATATGGAATCACATAAAATGACGTTTTCTCGCAAGTCTTGGGCCAGACACGGTCGGGGTTCGATCACTTGACCTTCACATACGGAGTGGGCACTCTACCAACTTAGCTTCCACAGTGGTTTGTTATAGAAAGATAAAACCATGCAACTTTGGTTAAGCCGGGAGACAATGACCGTCTTTTCATCACAGCTAGGGATGCATACTTTTTACAATTTTGCAATTATTGGTGCATTGCAGCATAAGTTTCCCCAACTTTGTATTTTCAAATCGGTGAAAAACGAAAAACCTTTGAGAACAAATTTGCACAGGAACAGCATCAAATCAAGAAGATCAATTGTCAAATTTGGGGTAAATAACGATTGTCAAATAACAAATATCAATGAACCACTTTTGTATCCAAAATTACCCTGCATGTCCCATAGTTCTATGTTCCGTCCATTCTCAATCGTTATTTCACACATGCTTATCCATCAAGAGCACCCGGTCTCACTTTCTTGGTTGAACTTTACATGAAATTTTACATGTATACCAAATCAAACATAATGGTCGATGACCATACAATCCAAACACAAAGTGAAAGTTTTGAAAATCTGACGGTTTAAATTATCTCCAGGGAAATGAGGTCGGGTGTTCCAGAATGGTAAGCATCTTCCATCTATGTATGTTTATGTTATACAATGTGATTTTTTATGTTTATATTTAAAATTGTTAATATAAACGTGCATAGATATATTTTAAATGTATATCTCTAAACAAGTCGATAATGTCCACACACGTGATATTTTTCAGGAAAAAGTTACATTTCCTCATCCTTGTATGCAAGGGACTTTGGTTTGAAGCGAACTGAATGACGCGCGCCAATGGTTATATATATATTTATTTCACTTTTTTTGAAAATCCTATTTTGATTTTTAAGTCCTAAAATATATATTACACTGTCATGTACTACATGTATTTTCAAACTTTGGAACAGCCAATATATGACGCCACACATATAGGAAGTGACGTCATTTTAGCAAAAGTAATTTTAGTGCAATAATTACATTGGTCTCAAACAGAGTTTCATATGATAAAACATCATAAATGTAAATATTGTTATATTCAAAATTTTGTAGCCGCTAGATGCCCGGATGTTGATGTTGATGATAGTGTTCAGATGACGAAAGATCCGAAATACAAGGGAGCGTTGATAGAGTTTTCTTGTGAAGATGGAAGGACATTAGAAGGCGTAGATGTTTTATATTGTGACGGAGACAGCTGGAACGCAGATCCACCGAGGTGTTTATGTAAGTGTATTTCATATCTTTGATTCTAACAAGATTTTATAAAACTTAAAATGCATAGCGCATTATGATTAGTTTGCGTTATACGGCAATGGAATTCATAGCACTATAAACGCCATTTCTAATTCGTTCAATGGTTATTTTTACATTTTTGAAATCTTATCTTCGTTTTTAATCCTGAAATGAATTAAAAACAATATCGTGTACGGCATGCATTTGCAATCGTTGGAACAGCCCCTAAATAACGTCGTGCGTATAAGCATACGCAAGAAATGAGAGACGTCATAATAGCTATGGTGTTTATTGAGCTATAATTACATTTTCTCAGAGTATTATGGGTATGAAGTTACTTTTTTTCGTTATGAAAGTGTGAAAAAATTAGACATGTTCACACGTTTGCAATGTCCAATTCTTTTATACTTGCATATCGTAACAAAAAGAAATATTAACTACATTTCTTATAATTCAATTTATGGAAATTTTTTCAACAACAAATCAACAATTTAAGAGTCATTCTCTGTAAGGACCAGACGATTTGGCTATATTTTGGAAATCACATGTCTCAAATTTTGATGATATTACACATAAAAAATCAAAATGAAAAGCCCCATGCAAAATTTAAATCATCGTCTCTATGGTAACCAACCACTAAGAGGCTAATCTCTGGTATTTCAGTCAATTTTAGGTGCGTATCAAATATGCCACCAGAATATGCTATTTATGATAGTGATCTTCAATATTTTGTTTTTATTCGGAACTTTGATGGTCATCCATATCTTTTTCAAGTCAAAACTGTATGATTTTACAAGTTTTCATTTATTTTGAGTCAATTTTATCTCAAAAAATGCTCTAAAATTGACCTAAACTAGCTGAATTTTGAGATTGATTATTTTGAAAACGCGGGCACTGGAATAGTATCACAAACATTTAAGTTATAGGGGAAAGTGGGTTCAACAAAATATTAAAAAATTAGAGTGGTACTTTTTGATTAAAGAAAATAAATCAGTTTCAAAGTTACAGAAGTAGCCCTAGCAGGGTCCCTTTTTAAAAAAGAATTATCTCCCCTTAATAAACAATATGATATTTATTTTCTCTGTTTGATATGTTTCATCTCCTAAGTGCCAAACATTTAATCAATTAGTTATTTTTAAAAAAATATGTATATTTACTTATACATATTTCTATTAACATCCTGGCAAGAAAGCACAAAAATTAAATTTGTAATGAGCTATTTTATTAAACACTTGAAAGAGTATTTGGATTTTACATGTTTTTGTAATAGGTCCCCTTTATCAACAGAATTAGCTCCCTTTGTTAAACAAGAAATGGAATTTCTTTTCTCTTTGTTGCACTTTTTTTAATCCATGAAAAATATCTAATTTTTTTGTACTCATAAATATCATGGTTAAATAATTGTATGTTTGAATCTTTATATATGTTTACAATTTTAATCAAAATGCTTTTATTATGTGATTCATTACAAAGCACTGAAACATCGTGATATTGTTATACTTTATAGGCGGTTGGTGAATTTTGTTGAACCTTGTTAACTATATACACTGTCTTGTCATTACAATTTTGGTTAATAATAGTTTTAATCTATAGTTGGGGTTATGTTTGAATGTGTTGTATCTTTATTATATCATAGAGTTGAGCTCAGTAATGGTGTTTAACCACTGGGACAGTGGTTGGCGAAAGAAAAGGTAGTACCAAACTTCAGGTATAGGGACAGACTTGGTCGGAGTTCAAACCCACGGCCTCCCTCTTACCGAGAGCATTTTACCAACTGAGCTACAGTAGTTGTATATTATTATGAAAGAAAAAGTGTAATGTTTATTAATAGATTTCAATAGATGCATGTTTACTTGACATGAGCAAGATCATGTTTATTTTTAAAGCTGCAACAACTGTAGGAAAACAGAGTGCTTAGTTTAAAATGAGAAACTGTAACCAAAATTTTAATGACAAGACAGTGAATATAGTTAACAAGATTTAACCAAATTCACCAACCAATTGTTAGAAAATATTCCTCTAAAGTATAAGAATATTACGATGTTTCAGTGCTTCGTAATCAATCACATAATAAAAGCATATTCCTTAAAATTGTAAACATATATAAAGATTCAAACATACAATTGATAAATCATGATATTTGTAAAGGCAAAATATTTGATATTTTTCATGAAATTTAAAAAAAAGTGCAACAAAGTGAAAAGAAATCCCATTTCTTTGTAAATAAAGGGAACTAATTCTGTTAATAAAGGGGACCTATTTCTAACATGTAAAATCCAAATACTTTTTCAAGTGTTTAATTAAATAGTTCATTACAAATCTAATTTTTGTGATTTCTTGTCAGGATGTTAATCAAAATATGTATAAGTTAATATACATATTTTTTTAAAAATAACTAATTAATTAAATGTTTGGCACTTATGAGATGAAACATATCAAAAAGAGAAAAAAATGTCATATTTTTTACTAAGGGGAAATAATTCTGTCCTAAAAAAGGGACCCTGCTAGGGCTATTTTCTGTAACTTTGAAACTGATTTATTTTTTCTTTAATCAAAAAGTACCACTCTAATTTTTTTATATTTTGTTGAACCCACTTTCCCCTATAACTTAAATGTTTGTGATACTATTCCAGTGCCCGCGTTTTCAAAATAATCAATCTCAAAGTTCAGCTAGTTTAGGTCAATTTTAGAGCATTTTTTGAGATAAAATTGACTCAAAATAAATGAAAACTTGTAAAATCATACAGTTTTGACTTGAAAAAGATATGGATGACCATCAAAGTTTTGAATAAAAACAAAATATTGAAGACAGCCATCATAAGTGGCATATTCTAGCGGCATATTTGATACGTACCCAAATTTGACCGAAAATCCAGAGATTGGCCTCTTAGTGGTTGGTTACCATGGAAACGATATAAAAAATTCTATCTTTGATCATTTTTTCTTGGTTTCTTATATGTAGCCATTGTTTAGGTAAAATATTTTCAAAATCTGTGACATGCGATTTCCAGAGGAGTTTGGTCCTTACAGAGAATGACTCTTAAATAACAATACTGACGTAGCAAGTAAAAATAGAAACGTTTTGGCATAGGAATTAAAACATATTATTAATTATGTTATTGTTTTAATACAGACTCATTAGCTGAAAGAGAGTGTGATTTTGAATCCCAAGATTTGTGTGGCTGGACACAGAGTGCGCATGACCAGTTTGATTGGATTTGGCACACGGGAACAACATCAACTGCCAGAACTGGGCCACAAATGGACCACACGCTGGAACATTTGAACGAAACCACTGGTAAGCACTATGTGTTGTATGGAAATGAATAATATCCGTGATGTTCAAATTATCGGTGTTTTTGTGAGTATCAGGGCCCACGAAATTACACGTCAACGAAATACTATATGTTACAAACTTATCTTAAACGGAAAGTAGTAATCGCGTTTTAATAATGCCACTAAATGATGTTTCTTCTAAAAACCACGAAAATTGAACACCGCGAAAATAAATGATCTCGCTACAAAATCGGTACGTATTCGAATTCTTGCTTTAAATGACATGTAAGTATATATATCTCTACAAGCCATTACACCAGATTTCAACAACAATCTACTCAATTCAGTAAAGGCACCCATCGCATATAATACTATTTCGACTTTTGTTTCAACTAATTCTATGTCCATCTTTGTTTACATACATTTATAGTCCGATCACTTTTTCAGTGATGAAAAAACATGTTTTGAATGGGTGGTGTGATTCAAACTTAGATATCTTACTTAATATAACTTCAATAGACTTGGAATTTCACATGCCTTTCAAGAACATATTTTTTCATATTTTGAATATTTTTTGCAAATTTCTCCGCTTTTTAAATCTTTTTTCTTTTAATTTACATAAACTTTTTCGATAAAGGTTTGTTGGGAAATAAATACTTTTTGTTTGCAGTCTTGTTTTAAAGGTAAGTATTTAAAAATACTGTTTTTTATCTACATAGTAAAAGTTTTAATATTCACTGTAGTTGTTCAATGTTTTGCAGTTAAAATTTAGCTATTAATTGAAAGGTAGCTGTTGCCCCTATGCTATTTTAATATAGCACATTCGACAGCTTCATTCATATAAGTCATTCAGAACTGAGTTCTGATTGGCTAATACGTATTCACGCAATATGGGTTTATACAGGTGTTCCTATTCCTAACCAGTATACGTCACGGACTAGCCTATTGTACTTGTTTATGAATGAACGACAGGTAAAACAGCCCAAACATCAAAATAAAGAAGAAAATTCATTTATTACACTTGTTTGGCCTAGAGCGACACATTTTTTAAATTTAATGTTTTAAAACTAGAAAACCACCAAGCTCATCTAACAAAACTGAGATTTCTGTCTCAAAAGATAAAGTTATTGGCCATAAGGCATTTTACTACGTGATACGCATCATCTGAATTTAGATGTGCGCTTAGTAAAAACTTGTTTTGGTTGATTTTTAGACTTAATATAAGAAATTTAACCAAATTTTTTCAATACATGTTATACAAATAATAGATCTACATATAGCATTAATGTAATTTGAGGTAAGTAATCCACGATCTTTTTAAGGCCACATAGATATTCATCACTGATAAAGTGATCGGACTATAGATACTAACCAGTTCAGTGTACAAGAGAGTAGAGTTTAGCTGTCGCTTAAATGTTCATTGTAAAATACAAGTAGAATTTAAAATATGTCGCTCAAATGTCCACTTGGAGTATTTTATTTTCGTTTTCATATGTCCTGCTCCCTATCTGATACTTTTTAAGCGACAAGGGACACTGTGATTCGTAAAATGATCGGCTGGCGCTTTATGCCACTCCGCCAACTTTACTATATCATTGAAACCTATTAACAATAGAGATAGCAAACAGGTGACAAAATGCAAAACTTTTTAACAACACTATTAATTCGTTAGTGGTGTAAAATGTCGTTTTAATTCTATTACTAAAACTAGAGAGGCCTACTTATATTTTACTAATAATACAGAGTGGCTCTGCAGCTCTCTCTCTCTCTCTCTCTCTCTCTCTCTCTCTCTCCAGCTAATGGGTAACTCTTATTAGTCCTGTCCAGAGCGCAATCTCTGTCTGACTCTCACATTCCAATAAACCTCATATATACCAACGAACATGTGCCGTATTTATCTGGTCTATGAAATGATACGCTGGGCAAATTTAGTTTCAGCTGACCAGATCATCATTTCTCATAAGAAGAATGGTCTTTAATTATTGCTTGATGTTATATCTTTCTGATATTTTAGGGCATTATCTGTACATAGAGACCTCTTCACCAAGGAGACCGGGTGATATCGCTAGGATTTATTCGCCTATGTATAACGCCATTGAGTCCGGATATTGTTTTAGTGTATGGTACCATATGTTAGGTCCAGATATCCAAAATCGTAAGTGTTTATTTACATTGAAGTGGAACACATATTATCTTTAGTTTCTGGTGCTGCTGTATCTCTTGTCCTATTTGTTTCATATGTATAACTTGAAAGATATTTAAAAAACGCCAATGGATAATCTGGAGTAGTTGCCATGCATACGAAGACCTTTCATATTATTTTTCTCAAGCAACAGAAACATTTATTTCGCCCCGATATTACAAAGTACCCCATGCTGTAGTGTGAAGTCAACGTGTTGTGTGTTAGAATTAAGATGTTATGGTCTTTGGGTCCAAAAATACACATGTTGACCTTTAACTTGGTCGCAAATGTGATCGTAAAAACACTGACCTGTCAGCTTGACCTTATTTATCACGGGCAAACATACATCACTGGGGAAATGCTAATCTCAATCACATATTCAGATGTTCAAGTAAGTAAAGAGTGGTTGATCGAATAAGTAAAGAAAATATAAACCAAAAGTTAGCTGATATAGGTGTAGCTTCATGCATTTTGTGTATATTCACTGGGATTCCTAAAACTACCTATTTGTGCATGAATTTTCCTATTTGCATATTTCTAAATCAGCGGACAGGTCAATGATTTTTCATATATAATGCTCTTCTGTTTTATTGCACCAGATTATTAAGTGTTTAGACAACACCGTTGACTTTAATTTAAATATGTATTATGGACGAGTATATTTATATATTAGGAATTCGGGTGTTTTTCGTCTACATATAAGCAACATTTAACACGAACAGTGTTCATGCATTGGACTGCAAATCAAAATTCTTCCCATGAAATGGGTGAATTCTCCTCTATGAATATTACTTTATTCATTGCTATCAGATCGTGTACGATCTATAGATTTAGAAAGAAAAATTTATAAAATCAATCCATTTCACGCAAATGTCTATCCAGAACATAATTACAATAAATACAATTTGTTTAATATCAAAAGTTTATATTTTTACTTACAGAAGTTGGTGCGTTAGATATATACATCGTTCCACAAGGACAAAGTGTGTTTATGGTAAGACCTGCTTTCCATACTGCAGGGAATAAAGGAGACAGATGGGTGAAGGCAAGGACTGAAATCGGTGCAGTTAATTCATCATTCCAGGTCAGACATTAATGGTCAAATTAAAATCACCTATAACAAATACAAACGAGTCTATATGATTTTTCTGACATCGGGGTCAGCAGATTTCTTTTGGTCATATTAAACACTTTTGTATTACGGTATGATTGTATTCTAATAGCAACTATATTATATGAATTTTTGGAAATACTGTACACGGGAATGAAAACTAATGAGTAGAAAATATGTTGTTTAAACCATTTAAATCCTTTTGCATCACAAAATGCTGCATAGTATCTTTATAAAAAACAAACATACCAATGCATGTCTAAACGAAATCCTCAAAGCAAAGTAAAACTTTGAAGCTTGATCTTCCACCAGGAAAGTGAGGACCCATATCTTCGGGTGGGTAATCAACTCTTGTTTATCTAGGTACACCCGCCACGTGTGTAATCAAATGAACATGAACGTCAAATATTAAATTCCATAAAATTATAGAAATAATGCACACGGAAAATGAATTATAACTGGTTAACGATTATATATTTGGTTGTTTCGATTAAAACATTTTAATATGGATAAAATAAATTAAGGCATTCATTCTAATGCTAAATACAGACTCTCTTCAAAACAGAAAAATATAATCCTAAATCAATACTTTAAAAAATATTGGTCTTAAGTTACAACACTAGACGGCCGTTTCGAAATACAAATTCTCATCCGTAGTACTTGGACCAAAATTGTAAAACCATTTTTCAAACATATAAAACTCATAAAATAAATTCCTATATATTGTCAAAAGAAATAATATTTTGGAATGATATAATCTACTTTGGTTGCGCATTTGCTAACAAATGAAAAATGTCATAGGATTTAATCTTTTGAATTGGTCAAAATTGTGTTTTAAGTTTAACAAATTCCTATTTGACTTCAATCAATATTTTTAAATAAAAATATATTTTGTACACCATTTAAGAAATAACATTCTATTTGAGTGTATTCATTCGGTATTATGAATGAGAGTCAGGAATAGCATATTTAATGAACTGCGAAGCAGTTCATGTTAAATATGCTATTCCTGACTCTCATTCATAATACCGAATGAATACACTCAAATAGAATGTTATTTCTTATATTTACAATCATAAAAAAACATTGATAGCATGTCCGAAATGTAAAATTATCGCTACAATAATTTATTTCATTCAAGATTCCGACAAACATACGGGATTGATGGAACAGCCTTGCTCCAAATAAGGAAAGTTACGTCGCGTGTAGACTTGGATGCTGACCAATCAAACAATGCGTGACGTAATAGATGTCATTCTGTGACGTAATCGAATAGTTAAACGTTACGTAATCAGAGGTCATGACCCCACACTGTATTCAAGAGCAATTGAATGCCAGTAAAAACAAATAGGTTCATCTAAAGAAGGCCAATTCCAATTGTAAATATTAACAGATGAATTTTCGTATTGTAATCAAACAATTTGGTCAATGCTAAAATACAATCCAAAAAGCTAAATAAAAATATTTGAAGAAAACATGTGAACTTCCAACAGGAAAATAAAGTATGATACTACAGAAGTGTACTCATCTCCTGCCTAGCTAGCTTCACGTGTCGCCTATTCACTGAAAGAACAATGGAACTATGAGACTTCAAATATATCCAGAATAAAACAGAAACATCAACTACATGTATATATACTATGCTTTTGGGATTGCAACTTAGACATAGATTGGTCGTTTGATTTTGAGTTTGTATATTCTAAAAAGCTCATTAGTTACTTTGGAATACAATTCAAATTCTGTAGTTGAACTATTAATATATACCTTACTTCTTTTATCTATAGGTAGTAATAGCAGCTACTAGGAGGAATAGTTATGTCAGTGATATTGCCATCGATGATGTTAAGATATATAATTGTTCTGAAGGTAAGGCAGGCGTGTTCAAAAGTTCCTGTGTCCAAGTTTCAGGACCTATTGCTTTTACATTGGGAACTCTGTTATTTGAATTGTAAAAAAGTCTTATGGACTTGCCATTTTACAGGATGTTACTGTTGTTTCTATATGAAAAGATGATTACATAGGAGCCTTTCAATGTGGATTTTGGAGTTTTTGAAGTTAATATAGGACCTGCAAAATGTAAAGGCAAAAGGTCCTGGACCCTTCCATTACAAAACATAATTTTGAACCCCTTGGTAAAGTCATATTCTATTTTATTTTGAACGGGTTCCTTAGAAAACAAATTTAACTGTATTTTAAGATGTTAAAATGAAAAAAAATAGAATGACCAAAATACATTTTATCAAAGCCACCAAAGGTAATACTTTGATGGATAAAGTAAAGCTTAATTTTTGAGGAATTTTAAAACTTGGTAGAAATGATCTATGTTATACAAATGTACCATATTGTATATACGGTTAGTTATACGATGTTATGTTGAATAAAATTTTAAAACATAATTATTTCTGGCCATGTGATGACTCTTAATATGACAACTGATATCAAGAATTGAGAGAAGTACGCCCCAGGCAATATTCTTTCACTTGTATTGATATAGTAAGTTCTAGAATGACTGGGTTGAGTTTAGAGTCTATTTAAAAATACCGGTAACCCCATTTAATATTTCGTAGTTTCTGATAAGCGAATAAAGTATTTAAATCTGTCAATTTGTATCGCTAAATAGCTATAGGTTGACCGCCTCTCTGACCCTACTTCATAAATAATATCAACCTGTCTGACCCTTCTTCATAAAATAATATCAACCTCTCTGTCCCTTCTTCATAAATAATATTAACCTCTCTGACCCTTTTTCATAAATAATATCAACCTCTCTGACCCTTTTTCACAAATAATATCAACCTTTCTAACCCTTCTTCATAAATAACATCAACAACTCTGACCTTTCTTCATAAATAACATTAACCTCTCTTACCCTTCTTCATAAATAATATCAACCTCTCTGACCCTTCTTCATAAATTAAATCAACCTCTCTTAGCGTTCTTCATAAATAATATCAACCTCTCTGGTCCTTCTTCATAAGTAATATCAACGTCTCTGACACTTCTTCATAAATATCAACGTTATTTTTCTTGACTTTCGTGTTCTATGTATTGGCTCGGAACTATTTTAACACATTCTTACGTATTTTCTTTTAGATATAACAGAAGATACAACTTTATCGGAAACTACATTTAGCATGGACGAAACAACGTACGAACTGCCTCAAACAACAGAACCTGAGATCGTGGTTTCTGAGGTTACAGAATCGGTGACAACAATCACAAATCAACCGACAACACTTGAAACCACGCAACCGGAAATAACAGAGACAGAGCCATCGCTGACTTCAACTACCCTTACTATTTTGTCAACAACTTTTAAACCGGAACAGGTTACAACTATGACGTCTGCTTCGGAACCGGAACCCGAAACTACAAATATAGTAACTGATATCCCTACAACAATGAAGCAAAAAACAACAACGTCACCCGAAGAAACAACCAAAATAACTACAGCAACAAAACAACGTACAACAATTTCTACAGTTAAAGAAAGTGAATCGACAACAGCAAAGATTAAAGCAACAACGAAAGAGGTTGAAGTCTCAACGAGTTTGCAACCTTCAACTTTCAGCACTTCTATTATTACAGAAATAAGTACCGGCACTAATGAACTTGGCACAACACCAGCTTTGGTACCGTCCACACCATCAAAAACAAAACTCTCTACAAAACAAGCTATAACTGCAAATTCAACCACATCAGGACAAAGTGTTGTTGAAACAACAAAATTTGACGATTCAGAAAACGAAATAGATTCAACTAGAAAGCCTCAACTTTCAATAAATGATACGTCAACTGATAACAGTTCAACAAGTACAACAGATTTACCAAATATTATACATGTAAACTGGGGACTTGTTGGAGATGAGGATAGATTACCAACAAAACCACTTCTGATAGGAGTGGGGGTTGGTGTAGCTGTTGGACTGTTAATTATTGTTATTGTTATTTTTGCATGGATAAAAAGAAAGCGCAGAAAAGAAGCCGAATTCTTTGAAGATGAAATGGCACCAATAGCTAAAAATGCATGTAATGAATGGTGAACAATTTAGTCTATTATTTATCGTAGATCATTTGCTGTAGTATAAAATGTTCCCATACTTCTTATCTTCTTATTTAAAAATGCTACCTAAGAAAACCAAGTCTTATAAAATCAAGCTATACAGTTTAATTTTGGTTTTGTGTCATAAAACGTAAATATCAGCATTCTCTAAGTTCAGATATTTGATTGGATTTATACATTACATCAATAATTACAACTTCGAAGCGAATTTTATCTTGCTAAACTAAGTTCATGCCTATAGACCGGAATTTACAGTTCACAAGAGAAGCATATAAAAAATAATGAATTTGGAATCAAAACCAGACATACTAATCCATGTCCAAATGAAAATCCTAAGGCAAAATAAAAACTTAGAAAATAGATGAAACATGTAACTTTCACCAAAGAAATGAGACCGGGTGCTCCGGATCCGTAAGCATCTCCTGTTTAGCTAAACATAAAACATTACACAACAACTAACGCCTTTTTTAAGTACCAAACATTTATAAGTCAAACATACCTAACTAAAATAAAAGATGAAATTTTTATATAAGCTTGTTTGATAGAAACCATTTCTACTGGTTTACTAGCAGTAAGTATAATCAATTTAGGCTACAGGGAAAACAAACCTTGGCATATCAAAGGTTTTGAAGTAAATGGTATTGTTAAAAATTAATTTGCGTTTCTTTACTTCTATCATTCCCAATGTTGATTACACATGTGGTAGATGTAGCTAGCTAAACAGGAGTCGCTTATTCTTCCGGAGCACACTGCCTCACTTTCTTGGTGGGAGTTCACGTGTTTAACCTAATTTACCAGCTTCAACTTCTTGCATTGGTTTTGTATTTTGGTTTAGACATGGAATGGTACGTTTGTTCTTGATTCGATATACTAGTAAATTAATTTCATTTTCCTTCAACAATTTACGAACTCTATTATTTACCTGATAAATGTATTCGTCTAATTTTGTTTTGATTATAAAAACCTTACCGAATTTACACTCGAGGATCGAATGGTCTAAATGTTTGGCGTATGGTTTAGCTAATTATCGTCTAGAAACCTTGGTGTGGTCCTTTTCAGAAAACGATTGTTCTCGATGACTTATTTAATAATTAATATTGAATTTTGTATCTCAAATCTACATTTGAAACTTTATGACAAACGTGATGACTTCAATTTTTGTATTGTCAACTTTCCTTTTCTATGCAGCAATATACCTGTTTCTCCTGCTTATGGTGTATTTGTTTCCCAACTAATACGCTATAGAAGAGCCTGTTCCTACTACAGGGACTTTGTACAACGAAATAGGCTGCTTGCAAATAAATTGTTGACTCGGGGATATTGCAAGCCTAGGCTTATCAAGGTCCTCAAAAAGTTTATGGCCGTCATCACAGTATTGTTGATAAGTTTGATGTCTCTGTGTCCAGAATTGTCCTGGATATTTTTGACATCCCATAGTTTCATGTTCCTTTCACACAATTTTGATTACACACTTGGTGGGTGTAGCTAGCTAAACAGGGGGTATTACCCTTCCGGAGCACCCGGCCTCACTTCCCTGGTGGAAGTTCACGTGTCTAACCTAAATTGTCAGTTCCAAAATGTTTACTTTGCTTCTGGATTGTGATTCGGACATGGATTAGTACGTTTGTTTTTTTATTTCAACTGAAGAGTTAGAGATAAGAAAAGTTAGTTTTTCTTTATAAAAATTACATGATATTTTATTTTGGAAAATATTTCCATAAGACTTTCCTAGTGAGAGAGATAAGGAGCCATTATTAACATATTTAGTCTTAGTACAGAAATGTCGCTGTCGGTATCTTCTACGTATTAGAAATTCATGTATATTGTATCTAGACCTAATTTTATAGTTTATTTAAATCATCATAACTAGAATCTGTGTCGGGTATAAAAGTTATTTGCATTAACTAAATACGTTTAAAAAACCTGACTATGATCATCTTATTATTTTAGAACAAATAAATTGTTTAGCGCATATATATTATGTGATATTTCATTTTTTAAAAATAGATATTCCAAATAGTTTGCACATGACAACAGGCATTTGTTTTAAAACTTGCTTCCCTATTATTAAAAGAGATAAATTTGATAAAAATGGTCGTTTTTTGTATATTTATGATATTAGTCCAGTCAATCTACAGTTTGACCTCAAACTCATTGCAACAGAATATATTTTATTTCTAATATGCTCTAAGATATATAAAATGATCATTGTGAAAAAATCTACCAAAAAATGATAAGGGGAAAACGGTTTTTGAGGATTTTTGATTTCTTATTTGGGTTTCTATAGACAAGGGAGATAACTCGTGTAAAACAGGTGGAGTTTTAGTCCGATTGTCATTTATTTTGCTACTTTAACAAAATGTAAAGCAAAACACTGGAATTAATCAATCATAATTGTTTTCATATATATATATATATACATTTAACATTTCTGACCTGATTTATAGGCTATCTTTTAGCCCATTTCAATTCAGTTGCATTTTATATTGAGTCTGTCATAATCTAAGGTTTCTAGTAATAAAGAATTAATGACAGAAGAGTAATGCTATAGAGGTTTGACCCTATCATTTCATAGATTGACTTGACTATATTGTGTATAAATGTATTGTATATTGTTTTGTGTTATTAATTCCATTCATCCTTACCAATTAATTATTTTTATTTTCAATTTTTCTTTATCATTAGGCCTGATTTTCTGAAATTATGCAACATTTTTACTTCGAAATCACACTGTGTTCATGATGCTTCGTTTGGCGTTGTAGCTAACTTTGATCCGTTCACGCTATTTGGTTGTATTAAACTCTGAGCGAGACCAAATGAAGTTATGGGACTATAACTATTTTTGCTAATGTGACGTCACTCATCGCTTGCTTACGTCTATACCCGTGACGTCATTGATTGGCTGTTGCAGCAATTGGAATTGGATGCCGTATACGAAAGTGTTTTAATTTATTTAAGGATTCAAAAACAAAATTAGATTTTCAAAAATTGCGAAATGTAAATATATCCATTGAACTGTCTAGAAATGGCTTTTATAGTGCTATAACTTCCATTGCCATGCAAAACAAACGGAATAACGCGAGCTAGTATTGAATGTATGAGTTTAAGCCTATATGTGTTCATCATTCTAGTTCATACTAACATTAAGAAAACATGTATATATATATTCGTGAATTTATAAGCATGCAATGTAATCTTTTTTTAATTCGTAAATACCAGTATCTGGCATTTACGGATGTTGGCTAGTAATTTTTGATTTTTGTGTAAACTATTAACTTGTATGAGAAATTTTCACTTCTATCAACAAATGGTAAATTAGCAGTGATCGGACATGTACATTACCTGTAACCTTCTTAAAAACATGTACTGACCAGACAAATACAAACAGCTCACCAACCTTACTGAAAGAGGCATACGCTTATAAAAAGCCAGACCTCGTATTCCGTCATCATGAATATGGATATAAATTTGAAATGATTTTATTGAAGAGACAAAAAAGTTGAATGAATATGGATATCAATTTGTATTTTGAAGAGACCAAATAGTTGAGCTACATCACGGAACAGTCGAAAGTTTAAACAAAGAATTTGTGCCTAATCGACTGCCCATCTTGTTCTCTCGTTAGCTAAATCTCGACAGCTGCTACCTATCCTTTAGCAGGTTTTCAGACATTAAATATCCATATCACCAAATACTAGTAGTTGAACTACAGTACGGTGCAGTCGGAAGTTTAAACAAAGAATTTGTGCCGAATCGGCTGCCCATCTTGTTCCCTCTTTATAATCTCGACAGCTGCTACCTATCCTTTAGCAGGTTTGCAGACAGTAAATATCGATATCTCCAAATAGTTGAACTACAGTATGGTGCAGTCGAAAGTTTAAACAAAGAATTTGTGCCTAATCGACTGCCCATCTTGTTCCCTCTTTAGCTACATCTCGCCAGCTGCTACCAGGCATGGGGTAATGCTAATTTGTAATTGTAATGCCCTGTAATGCATTACATTTTTCAAAGTAATGCATGTAATGTGTAATGCCCTAATTTTTGCATTACATGTAATTGTAATGTAATGCATTACATAGACAAAAATGCATGTAATTTAAGCATTACATGGCATTACATAGCATTACTTCTTTGTATTAAATGTTAGATATTATTACCATTACAATTCAGGGCTAGTAAGTACCTACAGGCTACTTTGTTCCCTAATATAAAATATGAAAATCGATGTCTAGAAAAATTGTAACTTTGAACTGTTAATTTGTCAAACTAATGATTTACATGTATTTCATTCAACCTTAATACTAAAACTATATAAAATGCTAAAAAGTTAGTATACTTCAGATCATTTTGATTTTCCAACAAATGTAAAGGATAAAAATACATTTTAAAGCAAAATGCAAATGCTGTTATTAGTACTATCGGGAAGTCTAAAGATAATATCAAAATATAAGTTTCAGTAACTACAATAATTTGTAATTTTGCTTTAACTGATAACCTGTGATGAAAACAATTTTATTTTTACCAGAATTTTTTTTTTTTGTAATCCTGTTTATATGCTATTAAGGTAACCTATCTTTAATGATTAAAGAAGTTATTTGTTAAGTATGGTTTATAATTTACACCTGACAATACCACTAATTAGTTTGTATACCTATCAACTCCTTTTACTGTTTTGATTTAATGGTAATTAGTAAACATTCAGTGAATAAAATAAATAAAAAATAAAACATATAATATGAAAAAATTCCTTACAGCATCTCTGTTTTTTTCTTCTTAATTTTTAGAGTAAAACAGAAATGTATATTTGGATAATAAAAAGCCTGACATAGATGAACAATCAACTTTGACAAATTTTGTAAAACCTACTGGTAAACAGCAGAAATATCAGTTGAATGACCCATAGCAAAAAGAATCTATACATGCACTTATTGACTATATTTACTCCTGTTTTCAACAGTTGAAAACCAAAACATAAGAACTTTGTAGAAAAAGAACCCAAAATTTCAATTTCAAATTCTGAATCGGAAACATATCGTATTTATATGTTTGGATTCTTTATGAAATGTAATGTGTAATATAATGCATTACTTTGGTAAAGTAATTGTAATGTAATGCATTACTTTCCCAAATACATGTAATTGTAATTGTAATATAATGCTACTTTTGTCAAAGTAATTGTAATGTAATGCATTACATTGCAATGTAATTCGCCCCATGCCTGGCTGCTACCTATCCCTTAGCAGGTTTTCAGACATTAAATATCCATATCTTGGCCATTCAACAACCTTCGACTCCTTTTCAATAGCTCAGTGTTAAAATTTCAACAGCTTTGTGCAGTAATGTATATACCGGTAATAGAAACGAATTCAGGACTGCAAATAATATGAAAGAGAGATAAGCAATTACAGAGGCAAAACAGGGATTCAAACATCATGAACATGGAAGTATAATTTGCTATTTTCTTTGAATGAACTCTATCGTGTTCTGTAGATTAAGTTTTTGATTAAATTAGTTCATATAGTACATGATTTAGATGTATCATATTCATTTTTGACAGTTGGTATTTGCATCTGTACATACATTGCTGATAACTTTAAAATTAAAATATAAATGAATTCGACTCCTTGAACCAGCTATATGGTTAATCGTTCAGTTGGTCATCATGTTTGTTATGAAGGCGGTTGAGTGGTCTGAACCGAGCGCCTCTGAAATCAAATTTTACAATCCTACTCGGAAATATTAGTGTAAGGAATTCTGTCAGTTTGCTTGCCGATGGTCGGTGGTTTTTCTTAGCACACCGGATTCCTACATCATCCACGAAATAACGTTTTCGATGAAATTGAAGACATATTGACCAACGAAAACACCATTACTTTACTTTTTTTAATGAAATGGTTAGACCGTCTGAGAAAATATATACATCACATGGCCATGATAATTCTATTATTATTTATTTATAAAACTTAAAGCGTAGCGCATATTTAGAAAAAAAGTTTGTTGAATGATTGAAAACATGCTAATCAATCTGCGTTTTCAATAGGTTGATCGCAATTATGATTTCTGTTGAAATCGATATATCCTTAGTCCACGAGACGATGTAATTTTCTTGTGGTTGATTTTTGTATTTTGTTTGTTGTTGTTTTTTTTACTGCTATATAGCTTCTGTAGTAAATATCAATATAACGTCGCATTATTGTATATACATCTACCTGTAATTAAGTGACCATATTCCATCATTACCTGTACTTTAGGCAAATTTGTAAATAAATATTTTTATACAAATAACATGGAGTCGTTGTACATTTTTTTGTTATTTTTAATAGTTTGATATTATAAGGCATTTGTGTTGTTTTGAACAATTAAGGACACCTGATTGCAAAATATCAACATCTTGGATCATCATCATCATGCATCATCTGAAGAAGAAGAAGAAGAAGAAGAACTACTAGAAATAAACAACTAACAGATACCTTTTTTGTGATGATAATAACCTGGTATTCAAAAATGGCAATATGTTCATACTTATCCATGTTCGAATCACAATCCAGAAGCAAAGTAAAAACTTTGGAACTGTATCGATTTCCTTCAATAGACCATTAATTGAACTATAGGTCTCGCTTTTGAAATCATTATTTCATCATCATCATCATCATCGTCGTCGTCGTCGTCGCCATTGGCGTCATCGCTAGCACCTACAGGACTATTTAAAAAACGTCATCTTCGGAAACCATGATATTATCCAAATAACATGAGTTTTAAAATCAGATGCCTCAATGTCTGAAAATGTATTATTCTTGCTCAGCTTTATTAATTCACATGCGATCAACAAAATGTTGGAGATTTTGATAGACAACGCATTTGTTGCATTTGGAAATAAGAATCGGTATACCAACATGCACTGTGCTCCATTGCTTGTCTCATTTGTATGAAAAAGAATCTAGCAAAAATGTTAAATATGGAGAGAATACTGTCGCAAAATCATTCAGCTCCGCGTACACATACATGTATATAGTCCGTGGTCTTTTCCTTAATAAGTCTAGAGTGGGAGATTATGTGAATACAATCTATCCTAGTGAGCTTAGAATAGAAGGAACGACTGATTCGTCACGTTCTGTGTCACATTTAGTCTTATACCTCAATTATGGCTACATTTGAATCTGTATGACAAACGTGATGACTTCAAAATTTTCTATTGTTACCTTTCCTTTTCTGTACAGCAATACTCCGTTTCTCCTGCTTAAAATGTATCGTTTCACAATTCATACGCTATGGAAGCGTCATAGTCCCAAGCTCCCTTCACTTACACGTGGCGGGTGTAGCTAGCTAAACAGACAGTGCTTACCTTTCCGGGGCACCCGATTAACTTCCCTGGTGCCCCGGGATTTCACATGTTTAACATAGTTTGCCGGTATCAAAGTTTTTACTTTGTGTGTGTGTGTGTTTGTGTGTGTGTGTGTGTGTGTGTGTGTTACTTATATAACCTTTCCCTATTCCCATCTTGAGCGGCTAAGCAGTATGATCATCCTTGAGTCAATGCGCAATTCCCATCTTGAGCGCTAAGCAGTATGATCATCCTTGAGTCAATGCGCAATTGTGTCACAAACAGAATTCGTCCAGTATGACGAACGCTGGGTTTTTTCTCTCTTTTTTTCTTGAGTGATGGTATATATGATATAATTGGTCTGTTGAAAATGGGGTACTGGTAAAAGGTTGCAGTTAAAGATATCATACTCGACAAAATCGATATACATGTAGCCTGACAAACATTTCATATCACCGGTAAAAAGATAGAAACGCATACTATTACGTATTGTAACAGGAAGGAGATTAAATATATGGTCTGATCGAGGATGGAAAATAAAATAAAGGATTACTATATATATATATATATATATATATATATATATATATATATATATATATATATATATATATATATATATATGATACGCTATATGTTTTAATAAAATCTAAAATCCATTCCCCGGGCACCTGTGGCCACGGTAGAGCGTGGTAATTTAGGTCGGAACATATCTTGGCCTTAAGCAAGTTACTCCATTTCACATTGCTGTTAACTTACCTGGTTTGGGATAATGGACTGGTGGAGCTCTCTGCAACTGCTGTTTCGTTGAACTGACACCTAAAACGTCTCCCAAATCCGCGCTATTTTAAAACAGAAATACGCGGCATGAAAATACTTTAATACTAGTCATTGTCACATTGCAAGGTAGCCTGCTAAGTATGCGGACTGGCTGACTGCATGGCACCAGCATCACATTGTAAAAATAAAAAAATGCGCCTATACAAGCCAAAAACTTGCTTAAGGTGGCTAATATTGTGAAGAATAAAATAATTCTACTATACTGTAGCCGGGTTCCTTCACATCCCATTAGCTTGCTTGTATTTGTATTTCACGCGAAAATAACTCGGCTTAACATTGCGTGACTTAACCGTCTAAAACAGATTTCCTATTACCTAGTAAATTCAAAATATATATGATACTATGAAAGATCTATTAATTTTGCCGTGTACTTATACAATGCATGCACAGACACTTTTCTTACTGAGAGACATATATGTCTCTGGCTTACTTTGCCTTTTAGGCTTATATATCAGCGACATTTAATGCAGACTGACTGAGGGGGTCTGCCTAAATCATGCCAAGGAGGATTTCATGCCAAGGTAGACGCCAAGGGAAATGAAATGCGCCAAGGAAGTTTGTGTGCAAGCTAGAAACTTATTTTTTTGTATACTGAATTATTAATGAATAAAGAATATATTCTGAATTCTATTAGTCATTTTGTTGATTAATAATTGATTATTTGAATATATCTTATTGCACCGTTGACTGGTTACAATATGGCCGTTATTCTGTGCTGTTATTGGTAAATCCCTCCTTATAATGGAGCATGCTCTTGGTAAATCACTCCTAATAAAGGAGCTTTTCATGTGGTTTAAGACTGCTGTTATTTAATAACACATTTAGAAGAAATCAAACAGTTGTGTTAATAATATTATTTGATTTAATTTTGAAATAAGTGTTTCAAATCTTCCTAATAGCTATTAAATGTAATACAGTCATTTTTTGATAGAGATGGGTCAATACACAGCTATACATTTTATTACTGCATTCATATAATTGAATTATCTTGGCCGGTTTCAAAATCATTCCTTAGCTAAGATTTTCCTTAACTTAAATTAAGCAAATTTTTGGAACTATTGATGAATATTTTTGTCAAAACTAAATGCAAATGTTTTAATCTTGACGCGATCTTAAAAATAACATCTTAAAAATTATGAAAATTTGAAATTTTGCCAGATTTAAGTTAAGGAAAATCTTAGCTAAGTAATGATTGTGAAACCGGGGCCGGGTGTTATATAAATTAAGTGAATTATCATCTTGAGCAGGTTGTTATAAGAATTCATGTGTAGATAAGTGAATTATATTGACGGGGTGTTATAAGAATTCATGTGTGTATTAATACACAAATATAAGTGAATTATCTTGCTGGGATGTTATAAGAATTCATGTGTGTATTAATACACACATATAAGTGAATTATCTTGCTGGGATGTTATAAGAATTCATGTGTGTATTAATACACAAATATAAGTGAATTATCTTGCTGGGATGTTATAAAAATTCATGTGTGTATTTATACACAAATATAAGTGAATTATCTTGCTGGGATGTTATAAGTACAGTCCGTGTACATGCCGGTCAATAACTGGGTTTAAAGAATCTTTTGACCATCAATTATCGGATTAATACCTGTTTCTGAACCAGGTGTTCTCACGCGACAGGTAATTACAGTTAATTAGCCAATTATGGGATTAACTTCGGTATACACAAGTGCGGCCTGAAACCATACCATGAGTCCCATTTTCCTGTTTAAATATGTTACGAAATACTCATTTTTTGGCGAAATAAATATAATTTATTTTACAATTAATTTATTTTACATAATTATATAATAATTTTTTTATGAAAATATGACGATAGAGTTTAATAGCCTTAAACGTAATTAATGATCCCCATTTTTAGGGCCCAATCAGTAAAAATTGTAAATGTAATAGGCTAAAAATACGATATAATAATAATTTAATAAAATTATAAATATATTTTCAATATGACATACACTGAAAACTTCTGATAAAAAATGTAAATACAATAACACATTCTCTTCTTTTAATTGCATAAGTTAATAATAATGGTCATTATTAGAAGACAACAAAGAAACAACATTATGATTTTTATTATTTAATAATAATATCAATAAGATTAATAATAATAATTATAATTTGAACAATGACATTCCATTGTTAAACCAGTTCGACTATATACATGTATGTAGAAAAACTAGAGTTACCTCTCTTTCGTTACAGAATTTACACGGACAAGGTCAAAGTTGGAATAACTCCGCTTTTTACCGAAAAATTATATCCATTTTTTCAGAAAATATACTTTATTCATTAATAATTCAGTATACAAAAATATAAGTTTCTAGCTTGCACACAAACTTCCTTGGCGCATTTCATTTCCCTTGGCGTCTACCTTGGCATGAAATCCTCCTTGGCATGATTTAGCCAGACCGGACTGAGGCCTAGGTTTGTATGCTATTTAAAAAAGCTAGCAGGAACTAGAAAACCTTTCGGAAGTGACATCTCACAGCACACACGTTAATTAGTAGGTTGCTGTCCGAGAGACTCCGAGTTCTAAACCGAAAGCGGAAGTAAACACCGACAATACATTCCTGTAGCACGTTGTCTTACAAGTGCTCGATTCGGTTTTGAATTAACTAGCAATAATAATCAAAATGGCACAAGAAACGAGTGGAAAGATAGATGTTACTAGTGCACAAGATGGTGGAATTATGAAAGAAGTGCTACGTCCCGGGAGTGGCGATGAAACGCCTCTTAAAGGGGACAAAGTAACAGTGCATTATGTAGGGACATTGGAGGTTGATGGGTCGCAATTCGACTCGAGTAGATCACGTGGAGAACCTTTTGAATTTGACTTGGGCAAAGGTGAATAGTGTATGATATTTTCATCGACATTTAATACTGCATTGGTCAATTCCATGTTTAATCTTACCCCCCCCCCCCCCCCCCCCCCCCCCATGACAAGTGGTTGGTTGGTTGAATGTTGCTTAACGTCACATCAGCAATTTTTCTGCTATTCACGATGAGAACTATTGTATTAATTCTCTATGGATAATCTATGAACAATTCCGTGTATGCATGTGAAGTGTGAGTGTGTTGCATGGTCTTCCTTATAATAGTGCTCACTAAGGGCGAATTTAAGGTGTTAGCTCACCAAGTCAGTATGACGCAGACAAGTGTACCACTTCCCCAGTCCATTATTCTGATACAAGGTAAAGCAGTAAAGGCCAAATTCACTTTGCCACTTGTGGTCTGGGCAGGACTCGAACTTACAGCGGTGAGAGATAATGGGTAAAAAGAAAATTTGTAGACTGACATCTTATCCATCATGTCACTGCGACCCGTAACAATATCAAGTGGATCTGATTCTTAGTGTAGTTATATTTGGGGTTATAATTTTCCATGGAAATTTTTCCACACTTAAATTAATATATATTCTTGATATTTCGATAATTCAAAATTCTGAAAATGTTAATTACATCTCGCGAAAAGGTTGAAAATTGACGTATTGCCGGCCATGCATTTTATATCAATATATGTTCCAACACTGGCCACCATCACAGTACCGAAGCAGTGTTACAGCAACTAATGACATACCAATGTCAGTGACGTCATAAAATGACACAATTGAGGCGGAATTTTCATTCTTTTTTGTGTAATTCAGGAATGCCAGGCCTTTGTTAGAACATTGTTGGTGTGGTCGACAATTTGTCAATTACAAAACCCTGAAAATTTGAACCTGTGAAATCTTAAGTACATTTGCAGTAAAGGAATTGTCGTTTTAAGCTGTCCATCTGTCAGACGGTCCTAGTATTCTATTGGCCCTATTACAACCATATATTTATGGGTAAAATAATTTTTATCAAACTTGGTGAAAATGTATACCAACAAAATTGATTGAATGGGGTTTTTGTCCCAGTCAAGAAAATTTCACTCATATTGAGATGTTACCAGTTATAGGTGAAATGGCAGAATTTTTTACCATTGCAGTGTGCTCAGAGCAATGTGCAGGCAAGGTTCTTTAACGTTCTGCATCTGCCTTGAAACAGGGCATCGATTTATAAGGTATCAACCGAAAGACCACTTGACTTTCATTTCTAAATGCTGAGTGCTTGACCAAAGAACATTCAATACCTATTTTAAGTCTTGGTTACTGGTTAGACCTGGCAGGAATTCGAACCCACTGCCTGAAACTTATTGAGCTACCGTGGTAGTATATACCAACAAGTGATGATATGCATATGTTTCCAAATTTAGCTTTGTATATTAAGGTCAAAGGTCAAGGAAACTAGGGCAAAATTAATATAGTCCCTGTAGGAGATGTTGGGGATTGAAAGCATTTGGTTTTAAAGACGCTGCTCTAGTTCAAGTTCTGTTTAGCAAAGCCATATCATTTCTCATAGCTTATTCCACAATAAATATTTTTAAATATAGCCACAATTCTTATTGACCAACAGTGTAACAGATTTCCCCCAGAAATTAACTTCCTTTAGGAAATAAACATGTTTAGGGAAATCTTAATTGTTTTAATTATACCCTGTAAACATATTTAATTTTGTGTGTATTTCGTAGTTAAATTTTTGCATGCTTGAAATGTGCACTATAACACAAAAAGCATTATATAATTTTCATGCTGTACTAATTTTCACACTAAACGAACGACCACGAAATAAGCGAAAATTAATACAGCACGAAATTAAATATAAATAGTGTCTACTGGTATTCCATTTCTTCCTAGCCAACATTTTGTCTGCCATTTTTCTCGATAACTGTGTTATCTTTATGCAGGGATTTATCAGGGTTATTTGGGAAAAGGCCCTAAACTAAAAATTGAGAAAAACTATCAACTTTTTTCTCATTTTGGGAATACTTCGACATTATGTCAGAAGTCAGTTTACTCACGACATCAGCAGCCTTTGATGTAGAAGCGGTATTTTTATCTTCCATTGAAGAGGTTTGTTTTAAAATAATCTAGAATCTTTTATTTGATTTTGCTGATTTGGGGGGTTTCACAAAATTTACTTTCATTTTCGTTTAAAAACAACACAATTTTCTAATTGGGAATTTTCTCAGCTGGTTTTGGGAAAAAATCAATGATTTTTCATTGGGAATGGGGCAGAATTTTGGCCCTAAATAGGCCCTTGATGAATCCCTGTTATGAAAACACTGTCCTTCACTGGAAAAATCTTTTGGTGGGTTAGATGTGCAGTTGTACATTCATATTTTGATCATATAAATGAACGGGGGCCTAAACTACTACATGTACATGTTTGGATTAGTTTTTTGGTACACAAAACATTCTTCCTAGTTTAATTTAGTTTATCTGTTTGAAACTGCCAAAGTTGGATTTTAATGAATAATTTAAATAGCAACATTTACTTGCCACTTGTAGTAAAAAAAATGGTCGCAAAATCAGATTTTTAGTTTTCATGGCGCCTATTTTAGGTAAAGTGCTCTCTCCGCAAGTGGAAGGTTGTGGGTTTGATCCCTGATGGTATCTAACTCAAGACTTGAAAGTGGGAAGTTACTGTTCTTTCGCCAAGCACTAGGCATTATGAAATGAATTTTCAGCCCTGCTAATAACTTGATTTTAATTTTTTAAACAGGGAAAGTAATAAAAGCATGGGAGGAAGGCATTGCTACTATGAAGAAAGGAGAATTGGCAAGGTTTACTTGCAAACCAGATTATGCTTACGGGGAAACTGGTTCCCCTCCAAAAATCCCTCCAAATTCAACTCTTGTATTTGAAGTGGAACTGCTAGACTGGAAAGGTTTGTTTATATAGAAACCAGTTACTGTATTATATTTCCTAATAATTTATTTTTACAAACTGGGTGTGGTTTTACATCACTCCCAAATCTGATTGGTCAATCAGCTTTAATATGCAAATTTATACTTTTGAGATTCTCCTATGCCAGGAGGAAACTACAAGTCAAGACAAGACGGTCAGTTCAAATGCAAGTGAATATTTTGAAATTTAATATATATCAAAGTAGTGTATTCCAGGAAGTTTTATTTGTGTGTTGTGTTATGTAGTGTATTCCAGAAAATTTTATTATTGTGTTGTGTTACTCTTGCAATTTTACACACAAAAAAAAATTAAAATAAATATCTTCATTTAAAATATTCAATCACATGTTGTGTTTTATTCATTAAGGAGAGGACATATCTGAAGACAAAGATGGTTCCATCATCAGACGCATACTACAGAAAGGAGAAGGATGGAAAACACCCAACGATGGCGCCACTGTTAAAGGTATGTCAAGGATTTGCCCAGGCGTCTCTTGCTGGGCTAAATTTAAGGTTGATATTAGGATCCATTCACAATTAAAAATCTTTTTTTTCTTTTCACAAAAATCAACATGATTAAGCTGGTTTTTTCACACTTAAAAAACCTTAAGATATTGACTGGAAAATTACAAAATGCCATAAAAAAAAGAATCATCAATTTCATTTCAAAAATCGCTCTGGAGACAAATAGAACTAATATATCTTAGTAATTATGTTGATTATAAAGTTTTCATCTGTCCATTTAAAAGGTGAAAAAAAAATAATGGTAATTTTTATTTTCATGATTTTGGTTATTTGGCCGCTAATTTTCTCAATTACAGGGACCCTGGCACCATTTGCAAAACAATGCTTATTTGTGTATTTGGCTATGGACATTATTTAAGAAATGACATTCTGATCATGGTATTTCAAGAGGTAATGCAAGATAGTGTGGTGTATGCCAAATTCGATGAAGGGCAAAACTTGGCATTCGCCACACTATCTTGCATTACCTCTTGAAATACCATGAACAGAAATGTCATCAAAAGACAATCACATAACATCACCCTGTGAGGAACATAGCAGGAAAATTGATACACATCAACGGTCATGACCCCAATTTTCTTTCAAGGGACTTGCAATACAATTGCTTCTGCATGTTTCATCGAAGAGAGATACAGTCATACCGGTATTGTAAATATACACATGTACATTTGAAGGGATGTTTCTTCTTCCATTATTCAGAAAAAGTGGAGTGTTGGAATTGAGTTGAATCATGGTATTTAATGTTCAAGTCAAGAATCTTTCACATATCGAGACATCACCAGCCACATGAGCCATAGGCCAGGGTGCAGAAATGTTTGCCTGTGTTTTGTGCTGATGGCAATATACAGCAGGGATCTTTATTGTGCCATGACTACAATGACATGGGACCTGGTTTATTTGAAGTTCCCATTCTGAAAGAACAGTGACTTTCGTAATACCGAGTACTAGGAGCAAAAACAATCACTTCTCACTTTGTAGTCTAGGGTCAGACCTGGGCTGAGTAACTCGAAGCTATCTTAGCAGTTATGAACATTTAACGCCTTTGTGAAAGGCAGTGATCTGTACACATGCTTAAAACCACTTGGCCACGAAGGCCCGTAACAAATAGTGGTGATAATGAATCAAGGATTTGCTGTATTCTTTTATTGTAGTAAATTATACTGGAAGTCATGAAGGCCGTGTATTTGAGGAGAAAAAAGATGTAGAATTTTTACTGGGAGAAGGGGATGCCATTGGAGTTGTAGATGGTTTGGAGGTAGCCTTACGTAAGATGAAAGAGAAGGAGAAGTCACAACTCAAAATTGCCTCAACAGCTGCTTATGGTTCAAAAGGAAATGAAGAATTAGGAATCCCCCCAAATGCTGACTTAACATATGAATTAGAATTATCCAAATTTGAAAAGGTAAGAGTTGAGTTAAGTAATGGTTTTAAACATCCCAGTCAAGAATATTTCACTTATATTGAGATGTCTTCAGCTATAGGGGAAGGTGCAGAAATTTTGCCTGTGTGTTGCGCTGATGGCTTTATACAGCAGTGTTCTTTTTCGTGCCAAAGCAACTTTGACAGGGGACCTGATTTATTTTAAGTTTCCATGCGAAAGAACTGTGACTTTCATTTCGTAATGCCGAGTGCTTGGCGAAAGAACAGTCACTACCCGCTTACAAGTTTTGGATCAGACCCGGCCGGGGTTCGAACCCACAACCTCCCACTTACCGAGCGAGCACTCTACCAACTGTGCTACCGCAGTGGTTGTAACAGAATGACTAGACTGCTTAAAGCATTAAAAATAACATTTTCACGAAAATTCCTTGACTCATAGTACATTTGTAATAAATATGGTTAACATTTCTTTGTTTAGGCAAAAGATTCTTGGGAGATGGATTCAAAGGAAAAACTAGAACAAGCAGAAATGGCTAAGAGTAAAGGAACAAACTACTTCAGAGTAAGTATGAGGAGCCTAGTTGAGTAAAGAGTTGAGTTTAGTAATGGTGTTTAACGTCCCAGTCAAGAATATTTTACTTATATTGAGAGATCGCTAGCTATAGGTGAAGGTACTGAAATTTTGCCTGTGCGTTGCGCTGATGGCATTATACAGCAGGGCTCTTAATCGTGCCACACATGCCGTGACACGGGTCCTTGTTTATTAAGTTCTCATCTGAAAGAACCATGACTTTCATTTTGTAATGACGAATGCTTCGCGAAAGAACAGTCAAGAATATTTCACTTATATCCAGAGGTTGCTAGCTTTAGGCAAAGGTACAGAAATTTTGCCTGGGCATTACGCTGATGGCATTATACAGCAGGGCTCTTAATCGTGCCACACATGCCGTGACACGGATCCTCATTTATTTTAAATTCCCATCGGAAAGAACTGTGACTTTCATTTCGTAATGCCGAATGCTTGGCGAAAGAACAGTCACTACCAACTTTCAGGTCTTGGGTCAGACCCAGTCAGGGTTCTAACCCACAACCTCACACTTATGGATCAAGCACTAAAGAAGTACATGTATTTCACTTATATGGAGATAGTCAAGAGATGTTGGATGAAAGCATAGTACCCAGAGAAAACCTACAACCTTCTGAAAGTGATTTGACAAACTCACACTAGGATCTCCCCTCATTTGTGATTCAGATTGTATGATGAGTTGAATAATGTAGCTTAATATTCCGGTAAAAAGCATTTCACTCAAGTGTTAATCAAAGCAGTCGGTCTATAGAGATGAAAGAACCCAGAGCGCTCATATATGATTCAGTATGTGTGATGAGTTGAGTTGAGTAATGGTGTTTAACATCCTAGTCAAGAATGTTTCACTTATATCGAGACATTGCCATCTATGGGCGAAAGTGCATAAATTTTGCTTGTGTGTTGCACTGATGGTATTATACAGCAGGGTTCTTTAGCATTCCAAGACTACCGTGACACAGGACCTCGTTTATTTTAAGTTCCTATCCGAAAGAATCGTGACTTTCATTTCATAATGCCGAGTGCTTACGAAACAACAGTCACTACTCACTTTTAAGTCTTGGGTCAGACCTGGTCGGGGACCGAATCCATGACCTCCCACTTAGGGAGCGTGCACTCTACCAACTGAGCTACCGCAGTGGTAATATGTTTGATGAGTGAAGTATTGGAGTTCTATATTATAGTTAAGTGTATTTTACTTATATGAAGGCAGTCAATCCAGAGAGCAAACTGGAGTGCCTGGAGCATGTGGAGAAAAACAGCAACTTTCAGTAAATGATCTGACATACTTTCTTGCACTAGGATTCCCCTCTCCCACCCCTATATATAATTCAGTATCTATGATGAGTTGAGTGGAGTAATGGAGTTTTATATTCCAGAAAAGAGAATTTCACTTATATCCAGGCAGTTGGTCCAGGAATGGTGGAAGAAACTGGAGTCCCTGGACAATGAACCTTCAGCAAGTGAATTGTTAAGCTTTCTCACACAATGATATCCTCATTTGTGATTCGGTATGTATGATGAGTGCAGTAAAGTAGAGGAGTATTTGAGTGGAGTAATGGAGTTTTATGTTCCAGTATTTCACTTAAATTGAAGCAGTCAGTTGAGGGATTGTGTGTGTTTTACTGTATTTTTGAATATTGCCAATGAAGATCGGTGAATTTAATTTTTTTCGTATTTGGTGTTTTCAGGGAGGAAATTATAAACTAGCTAGTAAATTTTACAAGAAGATTTGTGATTTTCTGGAGTATGAGACTAGTCTCGAGAATGAAGACAAAACACAGCGAGAAGCTTTAATGTTAGCTGCTCATCTTAATCTGGCCATGTGCTCACTAAAGACTGGAAATGACGCAGAAGTAAAGAGCCAGTGTGATAAAGCCTTAGCCTTAGATGGTAAAAATGAAAAAGCATTCTTCAGGAGAGGGCAGGTATGTATACTTTGAAATCATTTACAGTCAAACCTGGCTATAAAGGCCACCCAAGGGGACCAGTAAAAATTGCCTTTATGGACAGGTGGCCTTTATATACAGGTTCAAATAATATGAATAAAGAACAATTGGGATACAATACAGTTGGCCTTTATATGCAGGTGACCCTCATACAGTCAAACCTGTCTATAAAGGTCACCCAAGGTGACCAGTAAAGTTGCCTTTATGGACAGGTGGCCTTTATATATGGGCTCAAATAATATTCGGATACACTTCAATTGGCCTTTATAAGCAGGTGACCCTTGTATAGAGGTGGCCTTTAAGGCAGGTTGGACCGTATGTAGAAATAATTGATTTCCATGGTAATTTTCATTGTTTTCATTGTTTTTGAAGATATTCTGACCCACAAATTTTATATGTCATTGAAATAATGTATATTACTAACTTACCTTAAACACAAACCACAAATTTACAACCCCATTTAATGGTAACTCTTCTAAGAAATAGGGAATTTAGACACTACAAACATGAAAGATTTCACTGTATGACAATAAATAAGGTATTGGAGTTGTGTAACTGTGTTTTATGCCCCAGTCGGGAATCTTTCACTTGTGTCCAGGCAGTCAGTTCTGGAATGGTGGATGAATCCTGACAGTCTAGAGAAAACCTCAAAGAAAATGTCTTTGGTTGATCAAATTGTCTTTGGATAATGAAATTTCCTTGGATGATGAAATTGAATTTGGTCAGCTAGTGAGCCACCTAGGCAGTGTTATTGTAGAATCAAGATGCAGAATATTAAGCTTTTTTATTTTATATCATTTCAGGCTCATTTTAATCAGAATGACTATGATTTGGCCAAAGAAGATTTTGAAAAAGTTCTAGAAATTGACCCTGTTAACAAAGCAGCCAAGAATCAGATAGTGAAATGTGAACAAAAATTAAAAGAATACAAGAAAAAAGAGAAAAACATTTACGGAGGAATGTTTAAAAAGTTTGCTGAGCAAGATGCTAAGGTTTGTAATTCTTTTTTACTTAAAATTTTACATAAGGACTACATGTAAGTGTTTTCGCATGGAAAGCGTTGGTCCTAAAGAATTGAAAATCAAAATCCAGAAAAACTGATTTTCTCCCATATCAGACTAATAAAATCTACCCTTGGCTGCTTTGAAGTAGAAACATTAAAATCTCAAACCTAGGGATAAGATTCTTTATTAAAAACAGAGAGCGGGTGTTGATTTTTTTCTCCCATATCCAATATATATAGAATAATACAAGTTGAAATCCATATCAATTGCAATATGTGACCGAGACAAACCATATCAGACCGAGGGCTTTATAGCCCAAGGTCTGATATTGGTCGAGGTCTGATGTGGCAGATGATATGGATTTCACCATGTTTTATTCTATTTATCATATATGTACTTAAAATTTCACCACTTAGAACAAATAATTCATTACAAACATTTCCCCTTATATGACAACAAACATCAATTTGACACCAATTATATTAAAAATGCATTACTCCAAATACTTCCACTCACTAGACCACATATTCCTCATCATAATTAGACAAACCTTTATAAGGCCTCATGAAGATGCAGTGGAAGGTTTTTTTAAATGATATACATTGTAACTTTATAGTGATTAGATCCAGTTTTTTGAGTTGCCGGTCTGATATCAATATCAGACCAGTGATACGGCTTTTCCGACCGCGCATGTGCAATCAGTGATATGGATGACATCATTTTAGCCGTATCACAGCATGTTGAAACTACATATTTACTACAAAGTATATAATAAATGCCAGTAAAGTTTTCCTGAAACTAGACTGGGTAAGAATGAAAAAATCCTACCCTGTCTGGATTTACTTGCCTGATGTGTGAGAAATAAAAAACCCTTGTTTTATCTGTCTTATTTTATCTTACCCTAGGGTAAAAACAATAGAACAGTTCAAGCTGCAACAACATTCACTGAAAATGCAAGCATTATTAGGTGTATTAAAACAAGGAAGTTTTCCTCTTTCATTACAGTCAGGGGTCATTTCTGTTCAAGATAAGGTAGTTGTATCAAAAAAAAAAAAAATCAATAATAAAAAAAATCTACATTAAGGGAGAATTGTGGCTGACCAGGCTTGATAATTGGCAGGTAGCTTATTTGGTAGTCTAAACATTATTGGGAAGGTCCCAGATTCTTGCCTTGGTTGGCTGCTGCATATTTTCCTTTCCTGTTTCATAAGCATGTGGCCTTTATCAGATTATATACTTGAGCAGACCTCTATTGACATGTTTGAGTTGTCTTTGAATGTAGTGCACCAAATGTTCTTCAATCAAATCTAAAATCTGTTTGAATCTGCCATTGTGTCATTATAGCTTCCAAAAACCCCATATGGTGACGGATTTGAAAGTATAGGGGAATGGAGTAATGATATGGCTAGTGGAATGTTGTCTTTGGAACAAGAACTGGAAGCTTTTGGCGAAACAATGCCAGAAAAAAGAACTAATAATCATGGCAGAGAAGACCGAGAAGATGATTGACCTTTGACCTCTGGTCATTATAACCAATCTGGTACTGAGAAACTTAACATGAACCTTGTAACTAATATATGTATATGGTATAGTCCGATAATCAAAAGAATTGGGCGAGGTCATTATAAATTGAAGGGTGGGAAGGTCAAGGTTAATTTATTTAGAATTTACATGTAAATGTTTTTAATGTATTGTATCCTGTCAGACAAGTAAATTTGAAGAGATAATAAAATCAGTTAATTCATGCAGATATTGATTCATGATCAGGTTTTTTTTATTAGATTTGTTCATATATGTATACATGTAGGTCTATTCCAGGGGTCTGGAAACAGTCATATTTGCCGGACATGTCAGACAAAAAATTGCCAGTTGGACATTTTTTGGTTTTCGGACATTTTCAATTTCATTTTTGGGTTTCGGACGTTTTCAATTTCATTTTTGGGTTTCAGACATTTTCAATTTTACAACAAAAATAAAGAGTTGGTTCTGTTTCCACTTGGGAATATTCAGAGATTTAAAATTGCCAGCCCTCAAAGTGGGTTTCAGAACCAAGTGGCCAGCTGGCCACCAATTTAAATTTTCAGGTGGCCAGTGGAAATTCCAAGTGGCCAGACAATCTTTTCTTGAAAATAAAGGAAAATTAAGGCATCTTTTAGGTATGGAAAACAATGTACTTTTTTATAACTGACTTACATTCACTCACATACATCAGTGATGTTAATAACAACAATGATGATTTAAAGTGTCCATTATATTGCCAGAATTGGTAAAAGTATCATGAAAATTTTGGGACGCAGAAATAATATCTGTCCTCTGGTCACAAAAGTTCAAAATAAAGTGGACAAGCTGGCCACCATTTACAAGTTTTAGGTCGTTAGACACAATTCCAGGTCAATTTGGCCACCATTTTAGTAGACAAAATTGTTGGCTGATTATATGTTGTAATGGAAGGCCCAGGATCTTTCGATGTATGTTTGGCAGGCCCCACAAATAGTTTTGAAACAGAGTTCACACAGTCTTGAAAAGTGCTTGAAAAATGAGCCCTGACTGGAAAAGTCCTTGAAAATAAGTAAAAACAAGCAGAGTCCTTGAAAAGTCTTGGAATTCTGTCAGTCTGTCTTGAACCTGAAACTTGCAGTAAAAACGCAGCTGCAAAATTTATGATAAATAAATAAAAACATTGAGTTATCCCTCTTGTCTTGGTCAATATCATTTGTGAGTCTACGACTTGTAAGGGAAAAATTCTGGGTGGTGTTCCAATACAAGAAGGAAACTACAGAGAATAAGACACACAATTTAACTTCAGTGGTCAAAAATACCCATTTCAGAGTCCTTGAAAAACGGTTAAAGAATCCTTGAAAAGTCCTTGAATTTTGTCAGACATTGGCTGTATGAACCCTGTGAAAGTCCATTATCAACACTGAAAAAAGTAGTTATATGTTGGAAAACAATAGCAAGTCAATGGGACTAAGTGGTCAACATCTCAAAGTTCCATTTGGGTTTATATTCCCCTTAAGCTACTGAATTTTAATGATGGGACTAAGTGGTCAAAATAACACCCCAAAGTTCCATTTGATTCATATCCTACTGAATTTCAATGATTTTTTATATAAAATTTTTAATATTTATTAGATATTAAAGTTGTAGGGCACTGTTTAAATTTCAGCATTTTGTTTTAAAAATCACAATCCTGAACATTGTAACTATAAGAAGTGTTATTTTCCAGATATTGAGTTTCTCAGTATCGGAAGTCTTCTAACCTTGCTAAATTGACGTATCACCGGCCACGCCCACAATGTTCCGACAAAGGCCGTCATCATGGTACCAAAGTAGCGTCACAGCAACTAATGACGTACTAGTATCATTGATGGCACAATTCAGGCTGAGTTTTCGTTTTGTTTTTGCGTGTAATTCAAGCATGCCAGGCCTTTGTCGGAGCATTGTGGGCATCGTTGGCGATCTGTTAATTGACAGAAAATGTATTTTGAAGTTACAGTAATGATGTTTCAACTCCCACTTGAGGTTGAGAGAATCTCCCAAATAAGCTTGTTATAATACATGTACATGATAAAATATTTGAAACTTCTATTTTCTCTATAACTTCAAGGTTCCATATGTTGGGTGTTGGACTGTAACTACAATAATCTTCTTACAGAATGATTAAGAAATCTGAGTATGGTCTCCTTTGTTCTAATAAATACTTTGGTTTTTTCAGAATTCTCCTGAAAATGTCACCAGCAAAGAAACTATGTCAGATGAAAGCGAAAACCAACAAAGTGATTCTGTAGAGAATGGTTCAGCTGGAGATGGTGCTCCTCAAGAAAGTGGAACTTCTGAAAAGGAAACGACAGAAGCCATGGAAACAAGTTAAAACTTGTGACTTTTAAACATTTTCAGCAAATTTTCATTCATTTATGTGGTTTTGTGCGTTCTTGAATGTATTGTGTTTTGCCTGTATACTGTTCAATTCAAATGCTGTGAAAGTCTAAAAAGACTGTTTTTCTAGTAACCATAACGACTATTCATAATTTTGTTCCTTCCATAAATATATATATGGGCTCGTAAGGCGTTTTCGATCACCAGGTGTTTCCGATCACTTATGTAAATTCCGAATGGCAAGCATGCGCAGTCAAATTTTTAAGGCGGCATTGTCTATTTATAACGTCAGAAGCAGGTTTTTTCTACTAGTGTAAACAAATAGTCAAAAGTACTTTCTAGGAAGGTAAAATAACTCACATTCTGTCCATGTTGATAAAAACCGCCATTTTTGTTATTCCCGATTTTCTTGTATCACAATATGTCCAATTTCTTTTGATCTAATCATTTTAATACAATCCAGTGTCGTCTGTTTACTCTCCGAGCGTTTTGACAAATATCAGTTCATGTGACGTCATCAGTTATAGTCTGTTTCAAGAAAACCGAGGCTGCAAAGTGGCACCACGTGTTATAGCATAATTGTTATATATGGGGAGCAAGATTATACAACACTTGGTTCTATAAATGCAATTCAAAACCATAAAGTGATAACCGCTACCTGCTCCGTGGTTTACAATACATTCTCAACAGATTTTTACAGTTAAAACTATTGATGTTGCATCAGTATATATATTTTTATAATATATATGGACATATGTCAATATAAGGTTTCTAATTGTTATGAAATCGATGGATGACACACAAATGGGTGAATGGTTGCTGGAATATTACTTACCTTAGGATTTACATGAGGTAAGATATAATGTTCATGTTTCATGTTTACACTGGCCCGTTTTGAGCCTCAAACACTTTTATTTTCTTGTGTAATATGTCACTACATCACGTGATCGGATTCACCTTTCCACTATTTTTGTTTACATAGAAATGGGGACCTGTAGGGATTTAGATAAAACATGCTGTGTAATGCTTTGATTGAGCTTTTGTCAGTATAAAAGCATCCATATTAATTATATTAACTACGCTGATGTACATTTGATTCAGTTTTATTTAGCAAGCTAAAAAATGATTCCAAAATCCACTAAGTGATCAAAATCCCCTAAGTCCTCCATACATATTAATTTGACAGTGTCATCATAGTCTTGCAATACAGCTGTGAACCTTAAGGGATCTCCATCTATGGACCTATTTGCATTTATGCAGATTGGTCAAATACCTAAAAAAACGAAAGATGAGATTTTCACATACCCAATCAGAATTTATTGACTATCACTATGTCTAAATACATGCAATTTGTTTTTCAAAAGTAATCTGCAAAAAAAATCTGTGGACAGAGTGTGATCAGCCTGACCAATTCAACAGATTAATCTGTTTTTGACAGATTTGTTCCATAAAAACAGATAAACTGATGGATAAAATGAAAAGGTCAAATTAGACAGGATTTTTCCAATTTTGAAGGGGTTTTTTTTCAATTAAAAGTACTGAAAATTCAGACTTTTTGTACGGAAATTGTACCAAAATCAAACACTTAACAATCAAAAAATACCTAAATGGCAACATTGCGGACTAAATATGTACCAATCTGGACAAATAAATAAATTTGATTGGTCACCTGTGATATAATGAATGAAATCCTAATAAAATGGTCTACATATAGACAGGTGGTCATTATACAAGACTGACCGTTAGGAACTATTATTGTTGTAAAGAATTTTATAATGTTTTAATGTTTAATCAAATACGTTTAAGGATGTGCTTCATTTTCTGACGTCATTTTTTCAGAATGTCACAAAATCAAATTTAAAGTATGGTTTTTGCTTGATTCATATATTATTGGGCAAGAACTATATTTAAATAAAATGTACAAAATGTCCAAATTTATGAACTTGGTCACTTGTTGTTATTCAATCCATTAAACCTTTTTCTAAATATTGTTTATTTTAAAAAAAATATAAATGTCCATCAATTTTTTTATGTTTTTGAATTAAGGAAAATCAAGCCTTTTTGTGCTCTACAAAATATTACATCATCAGGGCTCAAAGTGACTTTTTGATTCTAAGAGCCAGCCTGGCTTCTTGTATGAAAATATTAGGCGCCAATTGAAATTTTTAGCAGTTTAGGCACTGGCAATATAATTAATGTGATTTTATCCTAAAAATAATCTAAAAACACATTGTATCCTGCATTATATCAAACATTTATTATTAATCAATTATCAGGCAATGGATCGATCACCTGCTTTTTGGGAGCATCACACGTAATTGCCTTGAAAAAGCTTGACAGCCACTTCCCAGCCATGACAGCCACTTCCCAGCCATGATTACTGTTCTATTCTGCACACTTTTGACGTTTTGTATATATACATATAAAAAGATTCCCTCTATAGGTCACGAGGCCGGCCGAGGAATGCAGGAAACACTTTGTCAATATGTTAAACAAAAATAGAAAAAGGGAATCTTCCATGATCGAAAATTTTGAACCTCCAAAAAAGCAGTCCCTAAATTGGTGACTTATGAGTAAAATTTGGTTGCCAATGAAAAAATCTGGTCGCCATGGCGCCTAATTTAGTCGCAACTTTGAGCCCTGATCATTCTACAAAAGTTTACATGGCATTGTTACATGTATTGATTAAATGCAATGACATGAAGGTTACAGTAAATCTGCACTTACACACATGTACAGGGTTTTTAAGTCTTGTTTAAAATATCATTTTGTCCTGTGTGGGAGGTCAGGTGTTTGAACCCCAGATTGGGTCTGACCAAGACTTGAAAATAGGTAGTGACTGTCTTGGCATTTAGAAATGAGTTATGGAATCCTTTGGAAGAGTAACCTCAACACTAATGCCCAGTGTCACATCAGGCTGGGCACATTAGAGAACCATCCCTGGACATTGCCCTTAGTGCACTCCAAAGGTAAACATTTCTGCCAGTTCATCTATAGCTGGTTACATCTTGATATCAGTCAATCTCATTTTGTACCCAGATTTGTCATTTGACATGATTTCTAATTACATCACTGGACACATGAGAAGACATATTAGAATTTGTTGACAATATAATGCAAGTAAAAGTTGCATAATAAGCTATGGGACCATAGTTTTGCATTAAACATTGGCCTTTCATTAGGAATATTCATGTAGAAGGATCCACCCAGTACATGTGACATATTAGAATTCACATATAACATACACTTGTACTATACACAATGTACATGATCAGTGTTCTCATTATGTAGACGAACCACTGCGGTAGCTCAGTTGGTAGAGTGCTCGCTCCGTAAGTGGGAGGACGTGGGTTCGAACCCCGGCCGCGTCTGACCCAAGACTTAAAAGTGGGTAGTGACTGTTCTTTCGCCAAGCACTCGGCATTACAAAATGAAAGTCATGGTTCTTTCGGATGGGAACTTAAAATAACCGAGGTCCCGTGTCTTGGTAGGCTTGGCACGATAAAGAACCCTGCTGTATAATGCCATCAGTGCAACGCACAGGCAAAATTTCTGCACATTCGCCTATAGCTGGCGACGTCTCGATATAAGTGAAATATTCTTGACTGGGACGTAAAACCCCATTACTCAACTCAACTCAACTCATTATGTAGACGAAAGAAACATGTGTTCCCTATGCACAGATGTTATCGTCCACAATAAACATTTAAATTAAGGGTCAAGTGGACAGGTCAATGTTGCTCATCATTGCAATCTGTACTTACAGTTTATTTGATGGCAAAAATGTAAACATGTGTCTTGCTCCACCTAGCCATGTTCTGTTGTCCAATGTAAAAACTGCTAAGCATGTTTTAGAAAGAAAGTGGGTGGGGTTGTCCTGTAATTTCATTTTGATCATGTAATGATTATAATTATGTTGTAAATTATGAAACATTTGTATCACTATTAAAGAATCATTTTTAAGACTATTTGTTACACTTTTATTTTGCATTAGTGGAGGGAAACATGTGGCAGAATGATTGAGGCAGCAGAGTGGCATGATGATATTGTAAACCCCAGTAATGATTCATTCACTTGCAAAAATATTGAAGGGGAGAGTTCCAAGATGATAGAGTAAACAAGAGTGTGCAGAATGACGGTGTGATTGAGGAAGTGTAGTGAATTAATCATGTTAATGATAAGGTGAACCCCAGTTATGATTCGTGTACTTTTGGAGGGGAGAGTTCCAAGATGATAGAGGAAACTCGAGCCCAGAGCAATTGAGGCAGTGGAGTGAATAACATGAATAAATGATATTGTAAATCCAAGTTAAGTTTTATTGAGTTAAATGTGTGCAGAGTTCTAACATGATTGAGGAAACCAGAGTGCCAAGAATGGCAGAGAAATTGAGTCAGTGAAGTGAAGTAATGATATTGTAAACCCCAGTTAAGATTCATTCACTTGCATAAATATTAAAGAAGAGAGTTCCAAGATGATAGAGGAAACCAGAGAGCCCAGAATGGCAGAGCAATTGAGGCAGTGTAGTGAAGTCATGATATTGTAAAACCAGTTAAGACCCATTCACTTAAATATTGAAGGGGAGAGTTCCAAGATGATAGAGGAAACCAGAGAGCCCAGAATGACAGAGCAATTGAGGCAGTGTAGTGAAGTAATGATATTGTAAACCCCAGTTAAGATTCATTCATTTGCATAAATATTTAAGGGGAGAGTTCCAAGATGATAGAGAAAACCAGAGTGCCCAGAGTAGCAGAGGAATTGAGGCAGTGTAGTGAAGTCATAATACATTGTATTGTTATGATCACCGGTCACCAAAAATTTATTTTAGTACTGTGATGATAGAGGAAACTAAAGCGCCCAGAATGGCGGAACAATTGAGGTAGTGTAGTGAAGTAATGATATTGTAAATCCCAGTTAAGATTCATTCACTTTAATTAATACTGAAATGGAGAATTGAATTGAGATAGAGAAAACCAAAGTGCCCTAAAAAATCACCTATAGCAAGTAAAATGACTATGGTAACTTTTCACGATAGGATCTGCCAGACTGAAGAGTTGTCAAGAGGACAGAGTATTGACTGATTCACCCTGTGTTAGAATAATGTGACTGGGGAGTTGTGTGTTTGTCTGATGCATACCAACTCTGTGAAATAGTACCTTTTACCTACCGACCTTGCACTACACTACACACAAAATACATGAAGTTGCATCATTAATCATTTGGGATTAATAAATTTGCTCTCACCACGAAAATAAAGGCAGGATTGCTGGAATGCTGTTTTACACACATTATACACTGACCAAGTTAAGATTTTTATCCTCCACCTTTCAGAGAAAGAGGAGGATATTAATATCCAAGTTTCCGTCTGTCCTTCCTTCTGTCAATCTGAAACTCGTCAAAATGGGCATATAAAAATACAACAATACATTGTAGTTCTATTTCTGGATTAATTTGCTTGTTTATTTAATAAACATCACAAAAAAGTCTTGATATAATATGTAGTAAGGTTATGATTTACTAAAAAACTGTTATTATATAATAATCAATAATAATCGGTAATAATAATAATAATTATTAATAATAATAATTATACATGTAAAACTTATAAAAATCAGATAGTGTATAATATTTAAAAAATTGAAATATAACAACTCAAGGATTTTTCTGGGTATCCACAGGGTCGGGTAAAGGGACCCATTCCCAATGCAAAAAACATGCATTTTTCCCAATTTTGTGGTAAAAATTTCCCAATTAGCTATGTTTATCAATTTTTTGAGAGAAAAAAATTCACAAGATCATCAACATCATATTCGGAGGATATCTCGTTCTGATAACGATTTCAATCTATATTAACCCACATTTTGCTGGATGATTTATATAGAGACAAAAGAGACAGCACTATTTTGCTGTGAACACTGATATACCCGGTAATTTGTTCAATTACCAGTATTCTAGTGGTCTAAAATTTCTAATATGTTGTTGTGATTTTTCCCAAATTACATTTTTGTTGAGCATTTTCCCAATTTCATCCAAAGGTCCTTTTCCCAAAAAGGTCAGAAAAATCCCTGCAACTACTGTTAACCAACTTTTATTCTCATGTGATTATCTTTCGTATATTTTGCGAGAACAATATAATCTCAAAAGTTAATCCTCGCAAACTTGTTATTGAAAATAGTATTATTTGTACCAAATACTCAAGCTATTGTACATATCACAGAAGTAAATAGTTGCAAAATGGATTTGGTAAGAGAATTGCAAAAGTTAATAGGTGTGAATAAAAGTTGGTTTACAGTTTATGCAGTCACCATGGTAACATCAGCTTGTGTATGATATTTAAAAAGTTGAACCATAACAACTAGTACAACTATGGTAACATTTGATCTTGTTGATCCAAAAAAATTAGAACATAAACATTATAATATAACATTCATTACAGTAAAATCTTGTTATAATGCCCATCAATAACTTTGCCATCTCACTTCACTCATTCCTACAACCCTATAAAATCCTTTTCTTTTTGTTTTTTTCCATAAGCCACCCTGAGGATATTACCAAAATACTTTGCCAAATCTTGACTGAAGAAACGGTAGCAACAAATCAAGATTTTAATGTAATGTAGTGTTTTACCACAAATTACAAGGGTTCAAAATTCTCTGGGTCTTGAGGTCCGAGACCTTTTGAATTTACATTGTGACCTTTTACATTGTATCCTACATAAATATACCAGGACAATCCTTTTTTTCTATATGATAAAAGAATTGCACATGGGTCTTTCAATTCTGATATTGGACATTCAAAATTTTATGAGGGACCTGCAATAATTAAAGGCAAAAGGAAGGTGGCCCTTTCATTAGGAAACATAATTTTGAACCCCTGAATTCATGGGCATGATTGATGGAAGAGCATTATCCACAGAAATGCAATACCGAACTTTGGTATGACAAAAGATAGGTGTGAACCATATTTGTGATTGAATACCACAGCCAAGATTTTCTAATTTATATTGAGACTACTCGGGATTGATGGAAGGGACCAGAGTGCCTGCAGAAAACCTCCAACGCTGACCTTTGGCAAGCCAATTAACAACTTTTCTCACACACTAGTGGAATTTGACCCTAATATGATCCTTATACATTAGTAACTGGTCAGTGTATTATTAGCTGGGCATGCAAATAAAATTAATACTATTAAATTCACCGAGTCTAAATACATAATTTTTTAACAAATTTTCCATAAATTTGAGAATGATGAGCTCATTGTCAAAATAATTGCATACTAGCAGTAGCTGTAAGGTTATAGAAAAACAGCAATAACCTGTCTGCTTGACCTTTCATTCGGGACATTCTTACAGAAGGATCCAACCAATAAATGGGTAGTAGTAAGATTCACTGTTAATAATATGTACTCAAAGTTCATGATCAGTGTTTGCATTTTGTAAACAAAATAAACCCATGTGATTCCTAAATATAATGTTAATGCACTCATCCACAATAAATATTTAAATTAAAGGTTAAGCAGACAGGTCTATACAGTGCTATTTGTAGAATTATTATGATATAATATCATAACAACAATTAGAACTTGCACCATTTTCGTCAAATGTCCCTTTTATGAATGCTACATGTAACTGGATGATGGCGTAAAAATTCACTACATAAAAATTGTGAAGATGTAAAGTTATAAAACACACACACACACACACACACACACACACACACACACACTTTATCCTACTCTGACTTATTGTGCAGTGGTATTTAAATAACTGCAATTTCTGTAAATTGGGAATTTTTTGCATGATCGGTTTCTTTTTGCAAAAATAATCATTATAGACATTCTAATACTTTTAGTTGACAGATGTTGGTGACTGGTCAAAATAAAAATTGAAACATTAAAAGAAAATATTTTTATTTTTGTGTTTTTTCTTGCTCTCGAGAATTCACGGGAAAATATCAAACAAATGCAAAAATTTCTGGACATGTTGATTTACAACACACAAAAATGCACTTAGTTTTAAACAGTACATTTGCTGTGTTTAATGGGACTTTCTAAGTAGTAAAAGTGTATAATTATCTACTGTTAAATTCCACTTTGCTCATTTAAATTTTATTTCTGTCTATTAAACATGAGATTCTAGTTTCAATATTGAAGTATTTCTCTCCTATTGTGATTTACAATGATTTAATGACAATGATTCTTGATAATATGAAACGCATATGTACAGTACAGACCTGTCAAAAGTTACACTAAGCTAAAGAATTAGTCCCGAATCGACAGCTACTATCAGCCATTCGTTACCTATATCTCTGTAGATTTTTTGGTGGCTCTCGGTAGTTTTTGGTCACTAGGTATCCAAAAAACCTGGTCACTCAACAGCCAAGTTTTGACTTGTTTTTCTTCAGCTCAGTGTTAAACTTTCGACAGGTCTGTACTGTAAAACTGGTATAGTAATCTAGTTATCCAAGTGACTATTACAAAATGTGAATCGATACATGATTACAATTAACAAGGTTCATATGATTGGATGATAACTTACTGACTTAAGACCAATCACATTTCAGAAATTATAATACAAGGTGTATATGATTTGATAATACATTATTGATTGAAGACCATTAAGATTTCAGAAATCTGACTAAATCTACATTGCAAAGTACAAGGTATATATGATTGGGTGATAACTATTGGTTGAAGACCAATCAAATTTCAGAGAATAAAATTTGCATAAATCTACATTCACTTACAAATTTAATTATAACAATGCACATATGATTGGATGATAAATTATTGGCTGATGACCAATCAGATTTCAGAGAATAAAATTTGACTTCAGGGTTAATCTACATTGCAAATTACAAGGTGCATATGATTGGATGATAGCTTGTTGATTAAAGACCAATCAGATTTAAGAGAATGCAATTTGACTACTCGGTTAATCATTATTGCAGATTACTGTGTGTATTTTTATTGGTACTCCAACAACATTTGAGGTGGGTGATAGCAGAAATTGCTATGTCTATGTGGACCACCATATACCATAAATATGGCTGCTGCACTGCTGCAGACCTCTTATAATGTAACAATAATATGATTGGAAAATAAATTGGTCTTGCCATTTAAAGACCAATCAAATGTCAGACATTTTAGCGATTAATACAATCTACCGGTACATGAAAATATTAATTTATTTACATAACAATTACACTATGTATAAAAAGTTTACACAATGAATTCTGTATACATGTATATATATTTACATTGTATTTTGAGACACTGTGAGCCTATCAATAAAATGAGATCCTTTTCTGTTACTGGTGGGAGTGAAACTACATATTTATACATACACATGTACCAGTGATTCTGTATGGCTAAGTATACTATGGAATACAGGTATTTTTCCCAGGGAGAAAGGAATACACATATTTTTCCCAGGGAGAAAACAATTTTTGATAAGTCCTATAAAAATCTGAAACAACAGTAATACACTAGCATATTTAATTTGAAGTGGTTATTGCCCCATATGTGTCAATAACAAATGTGTTATTACCACATATTTTTTATACCCGTATTTTATAGTATACATGTACATGGGCTTTATAACTTTATGATTGGCTATAAATACATCAATTTAGTGATAATTAAAGTATATTTAATAGAAACTTGTCATATTTGGGTATAACAATGATTATTCTAATAAAAATACGTAAATACTGTTTTAGATCTGCCATTTTGTTTTCGTCATACGTTCGGATAGTTCTTTGCAGTTCATCACGATCAAAGATCAATCATAAATCATTAAGACAGCAACTTTTTGGAAAAATGTCAATAAAATTTTGTTTTAATTCAAAATTGGACTTTTTAAGCCTATTTAATTGATGTATAAAGTTACATGCGTACAGTTATAATCATAAATCATTAAGACAGCAACTTTTTGGAAAAATGTCAATAAAATTTTGTTTTAATTCAAAATTGGACTTTTTAAGCCTATTTAATTGATGTATAAAGTTACATGCGTACAGTTATATGGGTATAAAAATATGTGGTAATAACATCTGCCTATTTAATTAGTCAATGCAGTCAGTTCAGAGATGGTGGGGGAAGCTGGAGTATACCCAGAAAAAAAAAGCTTTGACCTTTGTAAAAAGAAATTACAAGTTCTCTCATAATAAGAAGCTGTACTTGGGGACACTTAAACCTTGACAGTGAGTCTATATGACCCATACATTCAAACTTTAGCTGACTTGGCAATCCAGGCCAATACAGGTAACACGTCTTAACAATATACAATTACCTGTATGTCCAGTTTCTGTTTCCTCTGACTGTACATGAACGCAAATTCATTGAATGATTCTGCTACTTATATACATGTGCATTTTTAATCTTTTGGTCATACCACATTTACCAATAGATTAAACTGAAATCTAAAGGGACAATCTTTTCCTATCGATAAAACTGAAATCTAAAGGGACAATCTTTTCCTATCGATAAAACTGAGAGCTAAAGGGACAATCTTTTTCTATTGATAAAACTGAAATCTAAGGGGCAATCTTTTGGCCATTAGAGATATACCAACAGATAATACCGAAATCTAAAGGGAATGGGAAAAAAATTCAAAATTGTTATGAAATTCAAAATGAGTCACAATTTCTTTAGCGAAAAAAATTCAATATATTTATGGCAAGTGATAAGAATTTTTGGCAAATAAAATTAAAGCTTTATGGCAAGAAAATAATAGATTCCTACTGTCACATTACATGGTATTTTAAGCTAATTATTTGATTGTCCCAGCAAACATACAAGTTACATGTATAATAATTCCCATGAATATATAAATCTCATGATGATTATGAATAAAACTTCATTTTTATATCTACCCACTGTTTCCCTAATTAATTACGTAGCTAATAATATGCATGTACATGACTGTACTATAATGGCTAAAATATTTCAACAATGGGCCTGATACGCTCACCTGATAAATAATGGCCAGATGATACATTTCAAGAAAACATAAATACTGAAACCCCAATTTTAAAATCTTTCATAATAGTAATGATTTGAGGATAAAATAGTAAAAACAAAAGTCAAAATTTAATAAATAGGTCATTTTGTGATTTGTTTGCATCTGTGACCTTGACCTTTGAACCATATCCACTAACCTTCGGCAAGCCAACTAACAAACATTCTTACACTAAGATCAGCTATCAGTGGGGTATTGGCATAGGCAGTGAGAGGCACTACCATTCATTAGCACATGTTTTAGTCCACTCTGCAACCAAGGCCCCTTATATGATTTTGAATCATTTAAATTTACGATTGGGGTCACTGTATTCACTGTCAGAAAAGTGACTCCAAAAGTAACATTTTTAGGAATTACAATCACATGTGTAAAACTGATATAATGAGATGAAATCTAAAGTAATTAAATGAGGATCAAATGCCGTAATGCAACAGAACCAGCTGGCTAAAAACTTGACCTCTTCAGTGACACATTTAACTTGCATTAAACCACATACATTCAAACCTGTCTATAATGGCCACCTAAGGGAACCAGTAAAAGTGGCCTTTATGGGCAAGTGACCTTTATCATGTTTATATATTGGATCAAATAGTATAAATATGAATAAAGAACAATTGCAATGTAATTTTTCTTGCCTTTAAAAGCAGGTGGATTTTATTACAGGTGGCCTTTATTTAATGCAGGTTCGACTGTTATTCATTTACATATATAAATTACACATGTTAAAGCATTTGACATATGTATTTTCTAAATGGCACTTGTAATTAGTAAGTACTCTCTACACAGGGATAAAAACAACACATATACATGTATGTATGTATGCATACATACACTTTTGTTCACATATTTTTGTATGCCACACAAAAATGTGGCACACAACTCCAGATCTCAGCAAATAATAATCATATACATGCATGTATCACAAGAACAGTTTTCATTCTAGAAGCAGCCATGGGTGTATACTGTACATACAGCCATACTGTTCCATAGCCCCTTATTTTGCCAAATAGTTCCACTGTTACCTTTGTGGGCCATAAGTATGAATGCAAAAAATATAAATGTTAAGAACATCAGGAGAAAAAATTCTTCTTTCTATTTTCTTTTTACCCAAAGTTAACAGTGCCTTTTAAATAGGTTTTGTAGTGCACTTTATGATCAATGCCACTTAAAAACTACTTTGGAAAACGCTTGCTTATCAAATTCCAGGTATAACATTGTTTTTTAAGGGAAAATATCAAATGATTTGATTTTATATCCAATGGAAACAAGTTATAACTTATACTTGGATACTGTTTCAAAAGCGTTTCTTAAAGAAACCCAATCATGTGCATGCTCAAAACACAAATAGTAAATGGCATATCTACTCCATCCAAAGATTGTTCCGGTAAAGTTTACTAAAGATCTGTTAAATACATTTTATATATGTATTATTCCAGAAAAGCAACAGGCAAAATGTTAACCGAAGGAAATGAAGTAATCATTATTTGACTAATAGTCCAACAACCTCGTTTGGGGGACAAAAAACACTATATGTCACCCCACTTCATTTTGGGGGCATAAACACCATATGCCCCACCCCTTATTTGGGGGATTAAGTAATTGTTACACATGAAATGTTTGGAGTATCAAATAGCGCATTGGCAAATCACATTCCTATTAACAATGAGATGACAACACAAGAACTGTTACAAATAACAATTTTTCAAGTAAAATGCTTCCTTCCTTGCTACAAATAATTCCTGTTATAGCATAATTATTCTTCGTCTATGATTTCTGTATGATTTCACAATAAAGTTTTTTGTCATCTTTACACAACACAAAAAGCAAATAACATGTGAAAGTACTGGTGACTTTTTCCATTTACATGTATGATTTCACACTAATGGGGTACTAGTACAAGATTTTTAACAGAATGATTCTTTTCATGTTGCAAATATTTCTGGTTATAGAATAATCCTTCTTCTATGATTTCTCTATGATATCAAATTGAAATTTTTTTTGGTTATTCTCACACAACACAAAAATCAAACCACATGTAAAAGTAACCTTGTTTTATATAAAAAACTTCTTTATATTTTATAGAAAATTCTTTTAAAATGGCTTTGGCACTTCCCACATATGAAAGTAACCAGTTTTACAGTAAGCTCCTGTTAAATGTGTTTGACACTTTCATCCCTACTTCTCAAAGATGAATTCAATTTACTCGACCTCATGTACACTGGCAGTGGTTATGATATATGGCAAACTTCTAAGTTTTCATGAGAGTTAAAGCTGATGTTAAAGTGGATACTTCTCCCTACGTAGACAACAGAACAGCACAACAGCTGTTACCATGGTACTTATCTGAAATAGTAAACAAATAATAGTTTTTAATAATCAATAGCTATTACCATGACAACTGTTGTTACCATGGTACTTATCTGAAATAGTTAACAAATAGTTAATAATGATCAACAGCTGTTACCATGACAACAGTGACCTATTCTTTTTTAGAACTCTACAGGTGTCTTTAGCTTGCACTGAAATGCAGTATCTCAAATTTAAGTCTCATTCAAAGGACTATTCTTGTCCTTTAAGCTTCTTACAGTTCTAATATGGACAGAAGATGAAAATCATTTCAGTTAATTACCAAGTACTGAGTCAGGTTCTAACCCACAACCCTTGGCTTAGAAAGCCAGTGATGGTGCCACTCAGCCATGTCTTCCCATACTTAATTTAATGTTTCCAGATTGATTCTTGACAAAAAATCATTTTTATTTTGATTTAACTTACCATGTTAATAGTAATTTTTTAAATTATTTTTTCATTGTGAAAATCAGCTTCATGTTTGTATAAAAAGTACGTAAGATTTTTAATTCGTAATGGGGTCCCAACATTGACTCCGAATATGGCACAGCAGGAGCCCTGCCAAAAGCACAAAATAATTAATAATTTTGATGGAGTATCAGATATTTGAACTTCGGCCAGGGTATGACCAACAATCTCTTGAGGGCCAAATACCCAACATTTAATGTTTTCTTGTGACATTGACCTTTCTGGTATGACCTTGGTTCATGGACTTGATACACCTTTGGCCATGAAGATTATTCATGTGAAGTTTTATAACAGTCGTCCAAAGCATTCTAGAGATATGGCCAAGACAGTATTTCATATGGACAGACAGACAAGGCGATTTTTTATATACATGTATACCCCCCTCAAACTAGTTTGCAGGAGGGGGGGTTAAAAATAAGTAGTAACTGTTATTTCGCCAAGCGATCAAAAATTAGAAACAGAAGTCATTGGGTATTTTTTGGAAGAGACCTTAAAAACTGATGCCCTATATCACAGCAGGTGTGACACCTTATAGCCAAAAGACCATTCTCTGAGCACACTATCAAGGTGACATTTTTATATACCATAAGTGAAATTTTCTTGACCAAGACATAAAATCTCATTCAATCAGTCAATCAATCAATTCACTTACCTGTATAACAGCTAATGTTAAAGCCACAACACCCAGAACATACATGTTTTTTGAAAACCAATATTCTATCTCCTCCATACAGCCCTGAAATAAAAAGAACATTCGTGTTTTGTGAAAACGAATCTATAATAATTTTGTAATGACACTTATGAATTTTAAAAAAACATTTTTTATCTTATTTTATTTTAATTGTTAATTAAAATTTACAATCTATAACATCTATATATGTACATGTTTTAGGCGGTTTAATAGAATAAACATTCAATTTCAATCTATATTTTAAGCCACAAACTTGAAAAAGCCATACAGTAAGAGTTGAACTTATGGCGCCAGAACCTAAAGTAAACTACAAAACCTTTTAACACACCATCCATAGTTTGTTTAATCAACCTATGTTATTTGAAAACATGTCCAATCTGAACCAGATCAGGCTCTCTCTGTGTGTCTCTCTCTTTCTCAAGACAACCACCACCCCCTATGCCCTACATCATCAAAGAGAGCCACATTTATTATTTGACCTTGTGACCCTGACCTTTGACCTACACACCTAGATTTGTTACCGGTTCGAGTTGTGACATAAAGTATTCATTCTTGGTTTTTTTTCCAGATGGAGCCTTTTTCAAAAACTTTCCTCTCAAACACAAATCCTTACAAATTCTAAACTACTGACCAATGGTCAATTTTCAAAAACTTATAAAAAACTAAACATTATTACTGCCAAATATCATCTAATTTGGGCCCAAATAGTTTTAGAGGAAATGGTAAAAGTGTAAAAAGTTTACATATGACAGAAAAGACACGATTGCAGTGATCATTTTATGATTTTTCAGATAGGTCCAAAAAAAATTTTTTTTTTTTAAATCCATTTAAACACAATATTATCAATATGTTTGCATTCATGGAATGTTCAAAATGACCCACTAAGACCTACCTTATCAATGGGAACATTGGGCAAATTAAAGGACCAATGGTCCCATGGCCCACATTTTGAATGAACACTGAAGATAGATCAAAATAGATCATCTAAGCCTTTGACCCAGGTGAGCTAAAAACTTACTCTATTATACCAGCCTTTTGAAGAGTGGACACAATCATCACTAGGTATGACACAACAAGATTTTGGGACTTGTGTTTTGCCTTTCCAAGCATCAACATGATACCAGTCGGAGTAGTTATTAATACCGCAACATTGAAGCTGAAATAGAAGATGTGATTGATATGTGACAGGTTAATAAACTATTACATTGTTAAATATACACAAATATACTGATTACCAATACAACTTTGAAAACATCTTGTAGAACTTGCTGCGTTTCAGAAAACTTAAGATTAATAGCAGCCAATTTTTTTTTTAAAAATTGTGAAAATGTAGTCTTTTTTAAGTAAAAAAAATTTTCTTCACAAGTCTGCTAAAAAAAGGTCACTTTCTATTGATTATTAATACAACTTTAGTAACATCTTGCACAATTGGCTGTGTTTCAAAAACTTAAACTTATATGTAGCCAAATTTTAATGAGAATCAAATCCCCCCCTGCCCCCAACATTTAATGTTTTTCTGTGACCTTGACCTTTATGATATGACCTTGGTTCAAGACAAGGTCATGACACACCTTTAGACCATGAAGATTATTCATGTGAAGTTTTATGACCGTCTTACAAAGCAGCTATGAAATATGGCCCAGAAACAAATTTACACGGACAGACAGACATGATGATTCCTATATACCCACCTCAAACTAGTTTGCGGGGGTATAAAAATTGTAAGATTATTACTAAAAGATGTCAAAATAAAAGAATTTTCTTTCATTTTGTCTTCATTTTCCCGTAATATAGATTTTGTGGATTTCCTTCCAAGGTTCCTTGTTTCCAAAATGACCAAAACAATCCATGAAGGCTTTAAAACCAATATTTTTATAATTTCAATTTTAATATGTGCATGTTTGTAAAATATTTGGAGTGATTAGGAACCTGCAATAATGTGTACTAAAAGTCTTTAATCACACACTTTTTTAAGAATTTCTGAAAACAAGCAAATTTAGTGAAGTAGGATCTCCCACAAGTAGATATTTTTTGTGATTTGCACATTGATTCAAAGGGCAAAATCTCCCAGGAAAATCAGCATAACAACTTGTGTTAATGATATACAACCCCTATCAATGTTGATGCTTTGCACTAGGTTTCATAAATTAGTGCCAAATAGTTTTGAAAAAATACTCCAAACAAAAAGTCTCTAGACGGATGGAAACTCGAATTTGATAATATCCAACTCTATCTTTGAAAGGTGGGGGATAATTAGTAAGCAATGAGGATTTTGGCAACCAGGAATGGGGGGGAGTTATACCTGTTTAATGAGAGTTGAGTTGAGTAATGGCGATTAACGTCCAAGTCAAGAATACTTTACTTATATCGAGACGTCAACAACTATAGGTGTAGGTGCAGAAATTTTGCCTGTGCATCGCGCTGATGGTATTATACAGCAGGGTTCTTCAGCGCGCCAAGCCCACCGTGACACGGGACCTCCTTTATTTTAAGTTCCCATCTGAAAGAACCGTGACCTTCATTTTGTAATGCTGAGTGCTTGGCAAAAGAATAGTCACTACCCACTTTCAAGTCTTGGGTCAGACCCGGTCGGGGTTTGAACCCACGACCTAACACTTATGGTGCAAGCACTCTACCAACTGAGCTACAGCAGTGGTACTTTTGATGAAAGAACTAGTACATGTAGGATATATATGTTTTGTATGTTACCATGGTTACTTACATCTTGTTGTATGATATCCATCATGGCTACCATTCCTTCATGGTGCGATTTTTCTCCATCGGGGAGATAACTAGATTCTATACCAAACATTAATTCATCACTAACTGTTTGCTTTATCTACAATAAGGTAAAGATACATGTAATCATCAACAAGCAATTTTGGTGAATTAGGATTCTCCACCAGCAGGTTCTCTTTTTGTGATTTGCACTTATGTTCAAAGGGCAATATCTCCAACGTAAAATAAGCAAACCCAAATCAGGTTAATAATATGAACATCTACTGTCAATTTCGCTGCTATGCATGACCCATTTTGCAACTACCGGTAAATTTTACGAAATGAATGAATTTTTAGTTTAAGACTATAGAAAACCCAAATATCACATTAGATTTTGGCTCCAGTCACATGTTTTAGAAATTTCACCATGTTAGATTTTTCAATCAAAGAGCTATAACTGCCAGAAAAAAAGCCTATAAAGAAGTTAAATATCAAATTGATTTTAGCTCCAGTCATGTATTTTTTTAAATCGAACTGTTTTAGGTTTTTCAGTTAAAGGGCCATAACTCCAAGGACAAATGAACAAACCAACTTGGGTTAAGGATATCCGCATCTTCTATGTATATGTATATGATGATGCTTTGCACCAAGTTGTGTGAAATTGTGTTTCATAGTTTTGGAGAATTAGCGCAGACAAGAATTTTACACGAATGGATAGAAGGAAGGACGGAAACTTGAATTTTATACATGTACATGTATCACTATAGGTGCTGTGAGTGGTCTTAATTTAAATAAAACTCGTAACTTACCTCATCTTTGTAAGAGAACGCCAAGGCAGTAGCTGCTATTTCTAATCCAAATATAATAAATACAAATACAAAATACTGAAAAATAAACAAAAATACTTGTAAAAATTATACCATTATTTAGGGATTCCTTTCGATGTTTTTATTTTTGGGGAAACACACTTGATGATAAATTGGGGAGAAAATTGATTAATAAATATTAAAGGCTGAAAAAGAAGACTGTTTGATTGAATTGGGTTTTATGTCCGAGTCAAGAATATTTCACTTTTATCCAAAAGTTGCCAGTTATAGATAATGTGGCAGAAATTTCATTTTTGCACTGCAATCAGAACACAGAAAATTTCATTTTTGCACTGCAATCAGAACAAATCTGCCACTTCATCTATAACTGGCAACTTCTGGATATAAGTGTGCCACGCCTGCCATGACATGGGGCATTATTATTATAAGTCTCTTTTAAAGGACCCAGTGAGTTTCCTTTCTAAAAGTGGAGTGCTTGGTGAAAGAACAAGCAAATTCAGTGAATTAGGAATTTAGGATCCCCGCCAGACGATTCTTTTTCGTAATTTGCCCTCATGTTCAAAGGGCAATAACCCCCAAGAAAATGAGGAAACCAACTTGGGTTAACGATATGTGCATCTCCTATAAATGTTAATACTTTGCACCATGTTTAATGAAATAGTGCTTCATAGCTATGTTTCCATTCCTGGTAGCCAAAATCGCCATTGGCTACTAATTTCTGAGAAATTCTTTCAAAAAGTAACCAATTTTAGCAAATTTGCGAAAAAATACTTTAAAAAGGACTATATTTTCACAACTTTTGGAAATTTGGCTACTAATAATTTGAGATTTGTGGAAACCTAGTCATAGTAGTGGAAAATTTGTGTAGGCAAGAACTTCAGACGAACAGAAAGAAGGAAGGACGGACAGAAACTCAAATTTATACCCATTTTTCTTTGTAAGGCGTGAAAAACGCAAATATTTCTTCCATGCAAATGTTTCTTCTTAAACAGTAATGACTGTCAGGTCTTAAAGTGTATATTAATATGATACCTACCACTACTAACATACACTGGTTTTCTATAAGAGCTCCACAACATCCACAAAATCCAATAACAATTATAATAGCACCTGCTGCTATACATAAAGCAGTGGCACTGAGAAAACTGTGGCTAGGTAAAACTGTCATATAAGGCCCTTTATTGACTTGCATCCATATACCCACAGCTAATATACCACATCCTAGAAGCTTTAAAAATTAAAATATTTATGTATGAATGTTGATTTTATACATAACAGGGCTGACACTGTCGGTCACAAAAATCGCAATTTGCAACACCATTTTATAAATTGTGACAAAAAAAAAAAAAAAAAAAAAAAAAAAAACAGATCTTTTGATAGAAGAAATGTCCCAGTAGACATAATATTTCTACTCTTGTTTAAAATTTGCAACAAAAAAATTTGAGCCAGTGTGGACCATGCATAAGTGTTGAAAATTGGCTTGATAGTTACCTATTACCTTGATAAATATATCATTAGGGCTACTGCCAAATAGAGTTGTAATTCCGGGACAAAAAGCCATCATGACATCACCCAAATTTTGATGATGTCATCACGATAATAATCATAATATCGCAATATTTCCAGATGAATATACTCAAACAATGGGCTGTGGTTAGGTTTAAGCCTATAATCCAAAAACAAACATACCAATCCATGTCCAAACCACTACCCCAAAGCAAAGTAAAAACTTTGAAGCTTGCAAATTAGGTTTAAAACAAATGAACTTCCACAGGGGAAGTAAGGCTGGGTGCAGCAGAAGGGTAAGCACCTCCTGTTTAGCTAGCTACAACCCCCAAGTGCGTAATAAAAATTGGGATATAAAAATATTAGCCTCTGGCTCAGGTGAGCCTTATAAATGGCAGACAACCAAGATAATTTAAAGATTCCTGGCTTTAGTCCTTAGACCTAATGTCACTTTGCAGGCTTTTTCCTGTCTACTTCAATTTTGTGGCTTGTATGACTCACTAGTGTAGATCTTGGCAATTTTAAAGAAAAAAGATAGAGTGGTCACATACAGACTAACAGAGTCTCAGAGAGAGAGAGAGAGAGAGAGAGAGAGAGAGGAGAGAGAGAGAGTGATATTTTTTTTAATCCATAATACTCACCCACACTAATACATTGAATATAAAGAAAATATATTTGACGGTACAAAATGCTGTACCCCTGGATGATCTGCCCATTGTTTGAAAATAGTTTAACTCAACATTGGATTATCTACAAAAAGTAAATAAACAAATTATTATCGGTATACCGGTATATCACAATACATACGTATCGCGATATGACAGATCCGATCTGGTATTTTTAAACAGTTAAGTAACCTATCTCTTTACAGCTTAAATGAACGCACAAACTGCCGTAGAGGCGTCCAATTTGTTTATAAACTCAACTGACTGGAATTTCATAATACATACATATCGCGATATGACAGATCCGATCTGGTATTTTTAAACAGTTAAGTAACCTATCTCTTTACAGCTTAAATGAACGCACAAACTGCCGTAGAGGCGTCCAATTTGTTTATAAACTCAATTGACTGGAATTTATGTAAATATTACGTCATGCTATATGTAAAGCTATCAACTAGATACAAAACTTGTTCCATAACACGTTATTAACATGACTGACAGCGGCAAATTCAACATTGTAAAAGGCTTTTTGCCTTCCTCAGTTTTAAAATAATATATTGATATGTATTGCGATACAGCATCTGCATATCATGATATATCGTGATACAGAAAATTTGATAATACCCATCCCTAAATAACATCAGCCAAAACTTTTTATGGATTAGTTATTTGAATTCCACATGATGATTATGGGACTGGAAAGTTGGAACTGCGAGTACTAAACGTAATTCAATTTTGTGCTGTATCGCTATATGTATAAGTTCCATTAGGAATCTTTACGTATAACTGCATCTTACAAGTGTACCAAACCAAATGAAAATCTAATAAATATGTAATTAATTAAATTAGCATAGCATGACCAATGGGGTCAGTCAGTGAGTCAGGAGTTATAAACTAGTAACCGATTTAAATAGGATTAAACTAGGAAATATTATATGATATATCTGTACAAATAGTCATATCTAAAATTATTTATGCTCAAAATTCAACTTGAAGACTTACTATCGGGCGAAATTCAAAGTAATTTAGCTAATTTCAACTTGTCTTCATGTAAAAGGAAGCCATTTTGCGCAGTCTAATTTTAGAACGGAAAACGGAATGGACTTGACATTCCCGCCTTAATATCCGGATAAGTGATTCAAATATTTACGGTACAGATTTGGATATTATAGCTAGATATAGATGAGTTAAATATATTTCTACTGGTTTTATGGTAAAATTGTAAAAATTAATACATCTAACTGCTGCCGTTATGAAATTCATATTTTAAGGGATACTACACTATGCAATCATTATTTCTAGCCGTCACCCTGCTAAGCACCACCCACAGCCGGCCGATGATCGAGATAAAATTCTACCAGTATAGCTTAGTACAAACTGAGATGTCCACTGAAGTCGTCGCTCGTGATCAAATGTCCGGCACTAGGAGTTTTATAATTTTCGCTCAAATGTCCTGCGCCCGTCTGGTTATTCGTTATTATTATTATCGCTAGTTCCTACGGGTCCCAGTTTAACAATCATTTCTTAACTTAAATTTAGCAAATTTTGGCAAGCTCTTCTTGGAACTATGAATAAATAAAAAATGTATTAAAAGCAATATTTTACCTCAAAGACACTGAGTTGTAAGTTTAGACCCTTTTTTGTTACTAAAATTTAGTACAAAAGCTTGACATAGTTTTTGAAATTACACATTAAACAGTTAAATCCCTCAAAATCTTAACAATTATCAAAATTATAAATGTTTTAAATTTGCCAGCTTTAAATTAGGAAAATATGACTGTAAACGCATTATACTTCGCAGTGTACTAATTTTCGCGGTCGTTCTTTTTGTGAGAAAATTTATACCGAGCGATGATTATAATATGCTTATAGTGTTATAGAGCATATTTAAAAAAACGCGAAAATCTAATAACGCGAATATGTTTTAAAAATTTTCATGTACCTCGAAAATAAATACACGCGAAATTCAATACAATAGTTAAGAAATGATTGTGAAAATGGGGTGGGGGTGGGGGTGGGATTGTAAAATAATTTGGAATGATTGGAGTCCTCAAATAGTATTTAACAACGCCACTGGAATTATTCAAATGTTCCCCCCCTCCCCAAAGTGGAGAAATTTATCAGTGACCAATGGTCCCAGTATGGCTTGCTTTGTGGTTTTATCATTTGCTTTCATTATGTCGTGTTCTTGGTTGTTCTGGTCTTCAAAGTGTCAAGTACATGTTTTTCAGCTGCACGTTTCTTTATCACTTAAAACTGAATAAAAGTATTTAATTAAATTCAATATCCCTCGAAGTATTATAGTCTGTTGCATCGACAGCCACTTTAATATACTGTTACGTTTTCTTGGCGTCTAATTTAAATTCCACTTCTAATATTTATTCCAATTAAACATATAGCGTTTATGTGTTTAATGCTTCTGTGGAATATTTTATTTTCGTGGTCTCCATTTTTTGTTTCTATGAAAATTCACATTTTTTTCCGGGTGTTACATACGCGGGTTTCCGTTGGGAGTAAGGTTGTTCAAATTTCAAATCAATGTTCTTGGTACCGTTGTCTAATGTCAAGTACAAGTTTTCAGTTGCAAACTTCTCTTTTAGTACGTTATAAGTGTACCTAATGTGGCCGGTTTTTATGTTATTGAAATATTCAGAATATTTAGTTCTAATTTTGAGTACTCGAAACTCTGACCACTCGTATAATTATCAACACAAAAAAGCACGAAGTTTACTGTGGTTAGCTGTACACGAGGAAAATATGCAGATAATCGACCATTCGTTTCTGCGCTCACCACAATATTATGCATATCTCATGATGGGATTTCCTTCATTGAAATGTTAAACCGGACACAGGCGAGTGTCATATACCATTTTTTGAATGTATTTTATGATTGAATTTAAAAAAATGGTATAGGACACGAGTAAAGTGGTGCATCGGTTACTACATGCTCAAAAATAAAGACAGACATTAACATTTATATTTGTTGACGAGAAATCAGAATACGAAAATTTAATTCGTACATTTACGTTAGGACAACAATTCCTCGTACGGACAGGGGGCGTGGTGGCCTAATGGATAAGACGTCAGTCTTCAAATCCAGGGTCTCTGACCGCTGTGAGTTCGAGTCCCGCTCGGACCACATGTGGGAAAGTGAATTTTTCTTACCGTTGGCCTTTACTGATTCACCTGGTATCAGTATAATGGACTGGGGGAGTGGTACGCTTGTCTGCGGCGTACTGACTCTGTGAGCTAGCACGGTAAAGTCGCCCTGAGTGCGCGCTAGTACAAGGCAGAACATACAACACACTCGCACTTCACATGCATACACAAAAATTGTTCATAGATTAATCCATAGAGATTAATTAATTAGTTCTCGTCGCGAATAGCTGAAAAATTGCTGATGCGACGTTAAGCAACATTCAACCAACCAACCAAATCCTCGTACGGACAGGGAAGCCAGAATATTCGACAACAATCAACAGAGTCAGTCTATACATTTCATTAAAACTCTAATTTATTTAGAACACACTACACACAACAACTCTGTATTGTTTTTATAAGGTGGACAAGGCAGTGATCCACATTCAGATATAACTGGATAAAATAGTTTTCCATTTTTGTCGGCATGTCCTCCAATAATAGCCTCGGGATGTCCGTCTACACAAACATACTGAGACGCCGCTGCATGCGTATAATATCCAGACGCCAGACGTCCACGATATTCCACTTTCCAGTCCTGATAACAGTGGTTTTTTCCGGGAATCATTAGAGCGGTAGATGCCACTACACTTCTACAAACTGCACACGGTACATCTTCCTGCCAAGGCTGTCCGAAGTAGTTGGTCTCGTATTCAGCTCCGAACAAATAGGTGGAGTATTGAGCGGGGATGTATTTTCCGAATTCTGGATCAGGGGGTGCACACACATACTCTGCAGCTCCACCTGTATGGCTATAATGAGACCCACCTGCGTATCCTGTTAAAGAGAATGATTAAACGAACAATAGAGTGAAATAATTTATTTTCGTGGAGTCCAATTTTGGAGGATCTTCGTTGACATGTAAATTCGCGGGGTACCTGCGAAAAACAACGAAAAATAGAACATCGCGAAAATAAATGATAAAAGTATATAATAAAAGTATTATAATTCAATACCGCGTGTTTTCTTGATAATGTTAGGTTTAGAATATACTTTCAGATGTGATTGTCTCTTTTTCTAATTTGATTAAGGAATATGAAGGTAAAAGGAATGAACCAGTCCACTTATTCGAGAGTTTTGTTTAAAGCAAAATTAAATTCCATTTTTCAAATCGTTTCCCGCCTGTTCAAAATATCCGACATGGCAAGTTTGGTCCATTTTTCATTTCCGCGATAAAGATTTTTTTCAACATATTCAGTACGTTGGAGACTTACAGACTTAAGTATAAAATCCCTTAATTATCAAACTAGGTGGCCATTCGATACTTATTTTAACACAAACGGGCCAGCAAGTTAATGAAACAAAATTATTAGCCATCGTGACCATAACAACAAAAACATTTTTTTTCTATTTGATGAAAGATAAATATTTTGTTAACAGTGCGATCAGGATAGATTAATCAAAAACAATCATTTTACCAAATCCATTTCCATATTTGCAATCACAAAGCAAAGTAAAAACTTTGAAACTGACTTTAGTTAAACTTATGAACTTACACCAGGGAAGCGAGACCAGATACTCCAAAAGTGCAAGTATATATTTAGCAATATGATATTAGTTAAATTAAAAATGTTGTTATTTGTTTCACAGTTCATAATCTATGGTAAAGCATGTTCCAACTACTGGAACAAGCTACTTACAATTAAATTTTAGTCTTCTGTTTACTCATTTCATGGCTCTATAAAATATTTTACAGCGGTCATTACAATATTTTTGATATGTCTCCATCCAAAACATTCTTCGGATGTAGCTAGCTCCTCTGTAGCAACCTGTCTAGAATTCCTGGTGAAAGTACACGTTTTTAACTTGCTATAGCAGTTTTTAACGTTTTAGCTTTGTTTTGGAGATGATGATTAGGTCATGGACCCATATGTTTGCGTTTGATTGCAAAAGACAAGGATCACGGAACGAACAGACAGCTGTATAACGCATAATCAAAAACAAACATACTAATCCATGTCCGAATCGCAATCCAGGAGCAAAATAAAAACTTTGAAACTGACAAGTTTTGACACACGATTATATATAGTCCCAACTTTGGACGGGCACCTAATATTATAGGACACAATGATTAACCTAATAAATATGGTTTAAACTTATAGAGTGACGTATCCATTCGTTTGATCTTGCAATTTATGGTTCCTGGCCCCGGTTTCACAACCATTTCTTAATTTAAGATTTTCCTTAACTTAAATCTTGCAAGTTAAGAACCTATATAATTTTGTTAATTGTTCAGATATTAGGAAATTTAAGGCGTCATTTAAAGATTTTATCAAGCTTATGGCATTTGCATTTAGTTTTTATAAAATATTTACTCGTAGTTCCAAACAGAGCTTGTTAAAATTTGCTAGATTTAAGTTAAGGTAAATCTTAGTTAAGGAATGATTGTGAAACCGGTGCCTGGCATAAACGTTAATTGCAAAATAAAAATTCTTAATAATAATAATAATAATAATAAATAGAATAAAATATCCACATACACGCCTATAGTTCCTTTGATTCTCAGTTTTGATTACACGCAATTGCTAGTTTCAAAGTTTGATGGCGATTTGGACATGAATTGGTATGTTTGTGTTTATGTCATGTGCTACTTTTGAATTGTATTATTTCATAAAAATTCAAAACTTTTGATTTGACATTTTTAATTAAATAAGGAATATTTTGATTTTATTATTACCTAAAGTTTTACTTTTATTTTAAAACTTATTTTCTACAATTAATCTTTTTTTTATTAATTGCATTATTTGTATAAAGATTTATTCAATAAGCGTTTTATGTAACAAGCCGGCTTTAGATTGAGTGACACCTCCAGATTACTCATTCTACATTTTCGGCATTTTCTTAATTATTAAGGATATTGTTAAAACAACTAATGGATAATCTCGGTCTCTAAAAAGGACGTAATTAACACTTATATCGACCAGCTTAACTTAATAATTATTTTTTCTCAGGGCAATCCTCCCAGGTAATACCTAGCGACAATATTGTTAAGTCGCGTAATTTCATTGGATGTTCACATTTTTTTCTGTAATTTAATTGGTTAAAAGTTATTTTCGAATTTCACGTAAAGTGAATTTTGGCACTGCTTCGGCAATCTAGTCGGAGCCCGGCTAATTGACTGAAGTTTTTAATTAAAACGGAAAACCGTTTATTTCGTATATATATTTTATATAATTTCGCAACTTTGTGTGCATTTTGGACATTATACGGAATTACCGTATTTATTGTATTCACCATATAGTTTGTTATATATATTTTATGTTAACGAATATTTACAATACAAGCCAGTGAACTTTATCTTGGACTTCTAGTTTTATTTAACTACAACTACAGACTACCAGCTACTTCCCCAAAACAACAAAATACGGACTAAAAGAAATATACTATTAACTTTTTATTTTTTTTATTTACTATGTGCTACTTTTGAATTGTATTATTTCATAAAAATTCAAAAGTAGCACATGACATATATGTATTTCATCAGATAAGCTGTCTCTTTAGCTATCGTGCAGGAAACCAGTCGAACGAGTAGTCATTCTCGATTTAATTTGGTTGACAGTAACCGTTGATGACGTCACTTCCAAGGTGGCCTTGGAGAAAATGTTAAATCAGCTATGTAGTTTTTTTCTCCAAAATCACCAATGAAATATTGTTAATTGAAACGCAAATAAATAAATAGTAAAATGTCAAAATTACATCTAACATAGGACTTCTTAAATTATAGAAAGTCTATCATTACGGAAACTTACGAATCGTGACGGATGCATTTATGACAACAACTTTAAATTTTTAATTTTTTTTTTCAATATGTCATTGTTTTAACTTACCGGAGTACACGGTCTCTGTGTCATTACCGGTACAACTTTTTCTGCCCCACTGTACGTATAATGCACCACCTTCAAAAAGAGATTGTTTCTTATCTGTAAGCGATAACAGTTTAAGTAGGAATAACAGAAAGTGAAATTTTATCATATTTAAATTCATCATCATATTTTCATACAAAAACCTGTCTTTAAAAAACACATTATTTTGTAAACGGCCGTCTAGTGGTGCAAAATTTAAACCGGTTTAGCAATAAATATAACCAAGACTACATTACACTCAAATAAAGCATTACACTAAAGTCTGTTTACAGCCAGTTAGTCTTTTGGTTTTTGTCCCTTTTCATGTGGTTAACGTGTGAATAAAAATCATAGCTTTTTGCATCGTGAAAACAAGCCTATGCCGTAATGTGGCCTGTTGTATCCGGTGTCTAATTTACTCTCTTGACTCCATAGTAAACTTTTTAATATCGTCTTCGATATCGCTATGTAAATTGTTTTAGCGCCATTTTCCTAACCTTTGCGGCGATACAAAAAAAAAAAAGGAGCGAGAGGGTTTTTCATATGCTAAGCAGTTTCTGTTACGGGTCATTAACACAATCATAGCTTCTTCAGTCACTCCCACAGTCCCAACCGCGTGTATATTAATATCACTATCCGTTTTCCTGAAACTCTTTTTAAATGAATGTCTCTAAAAATCTACACAGTTGTTGATTTGTCGTTATTATATAATCCATATTTTCTGCTACAACAACCAGAAGTATTTGTTAACATACGCCTCTAACTATAATCCGGTTACTTAATGGCTAAAGGCAAAGTTGACCGACATTTACAACACGTGTACACCTGATCATGAATGCGGTAGTTCTTGCCACGATTTTACTTTTACAATAAATATTTCAATATTTTTAGTAGTGCTTTTACCTTTAGTCGATGTTAATGTTTGAACTGATGCCTTAAGCTGATCTATTTCAAACTGTAAATGGCCTGCATCATCCAACAGCAGTCTTTTTTCTATCTTTTCATCAACGATCATTGCTTTGTCTGAAATTGAAAACTTTTAAGCAATTTGTAAGCATAAAAACATATATATATCCAATACATGTCAAAATGTCAATATCACAATATTAAAGCAAAGTAAAACTTTTTACTAGCTTAAGTTTAACAAGTGAACTTCCACTACGGAAGTGAGACCAGGTGTTCTGGAAGGGTAAACATCTCCTGTTTAGATAGCTTCACCCGCCACGTGGTTAATCAAAATTAAGAATGAAAGGCAATGAAAAACGTGCATAATCCAGTGGTACCAAGAATACAAACGACATACGTGTATGAAACACATAATTGCAAGTTCAGTATCTTCTTTTAATTTTCGAGTTTCATTGACGGGAGTAATTGCCAAAATAATGCACTTTTTACACGTTTACCTTGAAGTACTTAATGTTCCACACTTTCATTTTCCTTTCACTTTTAATTTTGGTTACACATATGGCGGATGTAGCTAGTTTAACAGGAAATGTTTACCTATCCGGGACACACGGCTTCTCTTCCTTGGTGGAAGTTCGCTTTTTAAACTTGATTTCTCCGTTTTCAAAGTTTTCCCTTTGCTTGATGATATTGAACTGCCAAAAGTTGATATCTTTATTTTTTTTGTGGTAAAACTTATCTTTAAGTATATTAATATTTTTTAATCACTGAGGTGGTGAGATCCGATGATCTGCAATGTTTCATATTCACGAAAAAACCTATTATGCTGCAGCAAATTTATCAAAATATATTACGCACACGAAAGGCTACATTTGAAACTTTATGACAATCGTGATGACTTCAATTTTTCTATTGTCAACTTTCCTTTTCTATACAGCAATATACCTGCTTCTCCTGCTTATGGTGTATTTGTTTCCCAATTAATACACTATGGTAGAGCTTGTTTCGACTACGGAGACTTTGTACAACGAAGTAGGCTGCTTGCAAATAAATCGTTGACTCGGGGATATTGGAATCCTAGGCTTATCAAGGCCTTCAACAGGTTTTATTGCCGTCATCACAGTATTGTTGATAAGTTTGATGTGTCCAGGATTGCCCTGTATATATTTGACGTCTCATAGTTTCATGTTCCTTTCACACAATTTTGATTACACACGTGGCGGGTGTAGCTAGCTAAACAGGAGGTGCTTACCCTTCCGGAGCACCCGGCCTCACTTCCCTGGTGGAAGTTCACGTGTCTAACCTAACTTGTCTGTTCCAAAGTTTTTACTTTGCTTCTGTATTGTGATTCGGACATGGATTAGTATGGTTGTTTTTAATTACCAAATGTAGTACTTACCATCCCGATCGTTCTCTTTTTCTGAGTTTAGTCTTTTTATTTCTAGTTTTAATACTTCTATTTGCTCAGCTTGTCCTTTTGCTTCTTTCTCGAGTTGTTGTATTCTCTCATCTTGTCGCTTTATTTCTTCCTTGAATATTGCCATCTGCTCATTCTGTCGCTTATTGTCATCAAGCTGTTGCTCAATCAAATGTACTAAATGTTTATATTCGCTTTTTATTTCGATTTCTTCACACGAATTTGAACCAACCAGAAGAAACAAAATACATATTCCTATATAGATTGCCATTTTTGCCCACACAAGACTTAAGGAAATCGGTGTGTGCTTATATACACGTAGCTCGAAGATAAAACATGCCCTTATTCCTTTATCTTGTTGTGTCTACATTAAAATTTGGCACATTGCGGTTAAAACAGAAATAGACTACATTGAAACTTTTAAAAGTTTTGACGTCTCATTATATACAGTACAGACCTGTCGCAAATTTAACATAAGCAAAAGAATAAGTGCACAATCGACAGCTAATCTCGGTAATTTGTAACTTTTTTTTGGAAGCTTTTTGGCAGCTACTATCTAACTTTCGACAGCTTTAAGATCACTAGTTACTGATAGCAACCGAGCTTATTTTGAACCCTTTTCGTTATCTCAGAATTAAACTTTCGACATATCTCTACTGCAGGATTACACTGATAAGCAAATCGGGTTTTTTGACGCTTCCTAAAAAAATTGCGAAATTGCGTAAATTTCGATTTTATTTTTCTATATTAAACATTCGATGTTCAATTTTCATTACTAAAGCATCTTTTAACGAACTTATTTTCACTCCTCTGACGTTGATGAACATGTGTTTTCTTGATACATTGGTCTTATATATGTTTCAACTGACTTAAGCAAGTACTTCTGTCGATTTTTGCTTATTCAACTGGGTTTAACCGGATCTGTTCTGTCTTATGGTACATTATCAACAGACCTCTTCGCAAGTATAAAGGTAATCTAACAATCACCACGACCAAGCATCTTCCAGAAAACTTTAATACCGGGTTCTATACTTGAAATCCTAACGTTATATGTATCGAATGTTTCTAAATAAGTCAGAATATTTGTCTAACTTTGTTAAACTTGCCTAGATCTCCTGATCATATCATGATATTTAAAGAGCTTACAAGAGGCCAAAAAGCCTGCAATGTTCAACTGGCAAAATTTGACAAAATTTTATTTCTACAAATATAAACACAAGATAAGGCAATAAGGACATGTTTTATCTCCCAGCTACGTGTGTGTATTTAAGTACAAACCGATTTGCTCAAGTCTTGTGTGGACAAAATGGCAATCTATGTAGCAATATGTATCTTGTTTCTCCTGGTTGGATCGAATTTGTGCGAAGAAATCGAAGCGAAGAACGAGTATAAATATTTAGCAGAGATGATTGAGCAACAGAAAGAGCAAATGAGAATATTCAAGGAAGAAATAAAGCGACAAGACGAGAGAATACGAACACTCATTGAAGAAGCAAAGCAACAAGATGGGAGAATACAAGAACTCAATCAAGACACAAAGCGGCAAAATGAGAAAATACAAGAACTCGATGAAAAAGCGAAACGGCAAGAGGAGCAGATGAAAATACTTAAACTAGAAATGAAACAACTGAGCTCAGAAAACACATTCCTTAAGAACCAGCAACAAAAAGAAGGAAACAATGACAATTCAGGACAGGAAGACAATGGAAATGGTAAGTATACTGATTAAAGTTGGTGTTGGTTTTTTAATCGTTCATCAAGGTATGAACCATTAAAGCAGACAGGAAGCAAATAACATAAGCGGCAAAGGGGTTTATGGATGATTTGCCTGTTTTTCTCCTATTACTTTAGGTTTATGTTATTATTACATATTATACCAGTTTTAATTTTACAGCACTAGACGGCCGTTTTGGAATACAATTCCTCATCAGTAGTGCTTGGACCAAAATTATGAAACCAAAATTATTTTGAAGATGTTTAAAAGCTACCCAAAGGACCAAAATATATTTTACCAAATTAAGCTAAGAAAATACTTTGCATGAGGGAGTATACCGTAATGTTTTAGAAATTTCAAATTTTAACTTGCAATTATAGTATATTTCTGACAATAATACGAAATTATTGCCTACTGAGTTTGTGATATGCTCTGGGCACCAGCCACTAGCAGAGATATCGGCTCAGGGGTTTAAACTACATAATTGACCAGTTTCAATTTTACAGCACTAGACGGCCGTTTCGGAATACAATTCCTCATCAGTAGTGCTTTGACCAAAATTATGAAACCAAATTTAATACAGAACATTTGCACAATACTTTGTCTCAAACACAGTGACTTGGAGAGTATAGTTCCAAAACTATTTCGAGTTGCAGGCTGATGTTGTATAACCAGTGATGAAAAAGATGAAGCTGACATTCCATTGTGGCATTAAGTTAAATGTGTACAAAGGATCATTTAGTAATTTCTCCTTCAAATGAAAAAAAAAAAAAAAACATACTGACATGTCTTAATTTACGTTGCATTTGCATGTGTCATAAACGTATGTTGTTTTGGTTGTTCTTGATAGCAGTCGTTGTGGCATGTTTTCAGTTTCTTTATTCTCAATTTTGATTAAACACGTTGCGGGTGTAACTAGCTAAACAGGAGACCGTTGCCTTTCTGGGACACCTGGTCCCACTTCCACAGTGAAAGTTCAAGTGTTCAACTTAATCTTTCAGTCAAAAGTTTTAATTTGATTTGATATTTTGATTTAGAAATGTATGAGTATGTATGCTTTTGATGATTACAAATTTTCAGACTATGCTTCTATTTCAGGCAAGTCAATCATCGTTGATGAAAGGATAGAAAAAAGACTGTTGTTGGATGATCCAGGTCATTTACAGTTTGAAATAGATCAGCTTAAGGCATCAGTCCAAACATTAACATCGACTAAAGGTAAAACAAAAATTTCTTAATACATTGAAATATTGTAAATATAACTTACATTACGTCAAATTTTCGCGTCTTTTTCATTTCCGAACTTTTTGCGATGTGTAATACTCGCAGATTAATACCACTTAGAACACGAAAGGCTACATTTGAAACTTTATGACAAACGTGATGACTTTAATTTTTCTATTGTCAACTTTCCTTTTCTATGCAGCAATATACCTGCTTCTCCTGTTTATGGTGTATTTGTTTCCCAATAAATACGCTATGGTAAAGCTTGTTCCGACTACAGGGGCTTTGTACAACGAAGCAGGCTGCTTCTTTGACGTCCCATAATTCCATGTTCCTTTCATACAATTTTGATTACACATGTGGCGGGTGTAGCTAGCTTAACAGGAGGTGCTTACCCTTCTGGAACACCCGGCCTTACTTCTCTGGTGGAAGTTCACGTTTCTAACCTAACTTGTCAGTTCTAAAGCTTTTACTTTGCTTCTTGATTGTGATTAGGACATAAATTAGTATGTTTGATTTTTATTATAAGATACGTACTATGCAGTGTACGACGCATGGTTCTGTATTGAGACACTATTGATGCTGGCAATTAAATTTTTTGTCTTATTTTACGTATGGTACTTATTTTCGAGGAAAATATTCGACAGAAAAATAAGCGAAAACCAATATTAATTGATTGGATAGGGTTAAAGCCTCAGTCAAGTATAGTTCACTTATATCGGGACGTCTCGAGCTATAGGTGATGTGGCATTAATTTTGACCTTTGCAGTACGCTCAGGGCAATGTTTAGGGAAGCTTCTTTTACTTGCCACGGCTGTCGCGACACTGCGCATCGTTTTTATGGGTCTCTTCAGAAGGACACCATTATCACTTTCATTTTTAAATGCCAAGTGCTTGGCGGAAGAACAGTCACTACCTATTTTCAAGACTTAGTTGGGTTTGAACCCACGACCTCCCCCTCACAAAGCTAGCACTGTACCAACTGAGCTACCGTAGGTACACAGCGAACAAAACCACACTTATAGTACTTCTGATTAACAAACCATAGTGGTATCTTTATTGTAAGTGTCTGTTGTAAGTGTTTATACCCCAGTAAACTAGTTTGAGGGGGTATACAGGAATCACCTTGCCTGTCTGTCTGTCCGTCTGTCGGTGTAAAATTGTGTCCGGGCCATATCTTATCAATGCTTGAACAAAGGTCATATCGGAAAGGTCAAGGTTGGAAAAAACTTTAAATATTGGATACGGGGTTATTTGGCTCTCAAGAGACAGTTCTATATGTTTATAAGAGAATATCTTAAAATTTCACTTTCTGTGATACCAACATTAATTCCCCTTTAAACTGTTTTATATTCTTGCAAACTGATTAGACCAGCACTTAGTTTATTTCTATTGAAGGTGGTGCATTATACGTACAGTGGGGCAGAAAGCGATGTACCGGTAATGACACAGAGACCGTGTATTCAGGTAAGTTGAAATAATAACTCCTTCGATGAAATTAAGATTTTTACAGTTAATGTAAACTTGTAACCAAAACAAAACGTGAATGACTAGTCATAAAACTTGCCTAGATACCTTGATCACATCATATTCTTTTTTGTTATGAAATTAATTGTTTGAGTTAGTTGAGTAACGGTGTTTAACGTCCTAGTCAGGAATATTTCACTTATATCGAGACGTCGCCAGCTATATAGCGAAGGTGCAGAAATTTTGCCTGTGCCCACGACCTCCCACTTACGGAGCAAATACTCTGCCAACTGAGCTACCGCAGTGGTATATCAAATTAATGAGGCAATGAAATCTGAAAATATATTCCGAACCAAACACTTACAAGGTAAAACAGTGTTTAATCATAATACTTTCAAATCAATTATTTTCGCGGTGTACTCATTTTCATTGTGTTTCGTGGATACCATGAGATAAGAATCTTCACGTCAATGAAAATGTATATTACAAACTTATCTACAACCTTCAACGGAAACAACAAACCCCGAATTTACCACCCCGGCAATGTTTTTTTTCCTTAGATCCTTGAAAATTGGACTCCACGAAGATAAATAATTTCACAGAATTGTTCGTTTATCATCAATTGTTACCATTGACTTAATGGTTGTCTTTAATAGGATACGCAGGAGGGTCTCTATATGACCATACTGGCGGAGCTGCAGAGTATGTGTGTGCACCCCCTGATCCAGATTTCGGAAAACGCATTTCCGTCACTGATGGTTACTTTACATATTTATTCGGAGCTGAATACGAGACTAACTACTTTGGACAGCAATGGGACGAGGATGTACCTTGTGCAGTTTGTAGAAGTAGGGTAGCAACTACTTCTTTGATGATTCCCGGCAAAAACCACTGTTATCAGGACTGGAAAGTGGAATATGGTGGACGTCTGGCGTCTGGACATTACTCGCATCCAGCGGCGTCTCAGTATGTTTGTGTAGATGGCCAGCCTGAGGCTACTATTAGTGGAGATGGCGACAAAAATGGAAAACTATTTTATCCAGTTATATCTGAATGTGGATCTCTACCTTGCCCACCTTATAAAAACAATACAGAATTGTTGTGTGTAGTGTGCTCAAAATAAAATAAGAGTTTATATCGAAAGGTTTAATACGATTGCTGAGTGGTAGAGTACTCGCTTCGTATGTGGGATGTCGTGGGTTTGAACACCGGCCGGGTTTGGCCAAAATAGGTAGTGGCTGTTCTTTCGCCAAGCAAGCACTCGGTATTTAGAAATGAAAGTCACCATTTCCTTCGGTAGAGACCGTAAAAACCAATGTCCCGTGTCACGGTAGTTTTGGAACGTTAAAACCCCCTCCCTCCCAGCACATTTCCCCAAGTGAATTGCAATGGTAAACTTCTGCCACTTCAAATATAACTTGTGACATCTCGATATAAGTAAAGTATGTATTCTTGACTGGGACGTAAAACCCATTCAACCAATCAATCAAGCAGAGTGGCTGTGGTGATTGTTATCGGATATTCTACTAAAAAAATTTTGTATGATGGGTAAACTAGTGATCATGTTTTAGAGTGCTCTGGATTTTTCAGTTACATAACACCCACAAGTAGTTACTGTTTTACTAAAACAGAAATTTGCAACTGAAAACACGTACTTGTTAATAGCAAATGAAACTAAGCCTCGGACACGAAACAATGCAAGCATTAGGCTTCCAATTAAAATTTGAACAAACTAATTTTTATTGCAACATGAATTTTTAATAAATGGTGATTTTGCACAGAAACACGAAAATGGAGACCACGAAAATAAAACATTCCAAAGTAGCATTGACTATATAAACGCTATCTGTTACTTGGTAATAAATATTAGAATTAAAATGGACTCTTCATTACATATGATACCAAGAAACAGAGAAAATGTCACAATATATTTTAATGCTACAGATTGTAATACTTCAATTATTAAAACTTTTTTTTAATATTTTTTGTCAAAATATTTATATAAGATGGTTGGTTAGTTGAATGTTGCTTAACGTCGCATCAGCAATTTTTCAGCTATTCGCGACGAGAACTATTTTATTAATCTCTATTGATTAATCTTGGAACAATTTTGTGTATGTATGTGAAGTGTAAGTTTGTTGTATGGTCTGTCTTGTACTAGTGCGCACTCAGGGTAGCTTTAACGTGCTAGCTCACAGAGGCAATACACTACAGACAAGCGTGCTACTACCGCAGTCCATTATACTGATACCAGGTTAATCAGTAAAGACCAAAGGCAAAAACAATTCACTTTCCCACATGTGGTCCGAGCGAGACTCGATCTCACAGCGGTGAGAGACCCTGGATTTGAAGACTGACGTCTTATCCATGAAAGAAAGAAATGTGCAAATGAATAACACGTACTTGTAATTTCTTCTGTTCAAATCTCTTGTCAGACCTCACTTAGAGTTTGGCTTAGCAGTATGGTCCCCTCTATTAAAAAAAGAACAAATAAAAATCGAAAACATTCAGTGAAGAGCTACAAAAAGAATACCTGGGTTACATAAATTAAACTACAGCTACTACTACTAGGAATTTCATCTCTTGAATACCGGAGACTAAGAGCGGACATGACCCAGATGTACTTGTATATGATAACATTTAATATAGAAACGGTAAACCATCCAAACCTGACATTATTAACAACACTACTAAGCAAACAAGAGGTCACAATAAAATTGTTCAAAAAAAGAACACGCATGAAAAAATGTCAAAATATGTTTAGCAAAAGGATCACAAACCACTAGAAGATTCGAAGTGCTGATATAGGCAATGCGGACACTGTAAACAGTTTCAAAAGTAAATTGAACAATTTTTGGAAGAACCATCCTATAAAGTTTGACTATGTTTTATAAAACGTGCGCAACCGGACCACCAGTTTACAAGACAACTGAAGATTAATATGCACCTTCACAAGTCGACACCGACTGATATAATGGTGTCTACTATGGTAAGAAATGGTAAGAGATTACTTTGCCAAAATAACCAACAACACGACACAAAACAAACACATTATAAAACAGCACAGCAAGATATAATGGGACCAATGGATATAAAATTCTTTACTTTGGGCGGACATTTGAATAAACTTACAACACTATTGGAGGACTCACACCATCCGCATTACTTTTCAATCGGACTCCAGTTTCACAATACTGTAGATTACTTTAATATCGCAAGTATCAAATTTCGCGTACAAGTTACATCTGAGCTTCATTTCGCGAATACGTGTATTGCGCGTCCACAATCCAGGTTCATAATTATTTAATTTCACGTCCACTCGGCGGCTATATAGTTTTATTGATCGTTTCTTAATGTTCCATAGTCATTGTAAACGGTTGAAAGGAATTTTTAATCCAGCCTCGTCAGTCAGTGTTTAAAGGTAAAATTGAATAGAACCTAGTTAGTTACGGTGAAGTTTCGTCAAGGTTTTTTTTGTAAACGGTTGAAACGAAACGTTAACCTTAGTCCAAGATATCATGGCTAAAATCCGGGTGAACGAGGCCAAAAGGTTTGAGGGTTGATTCTTGTAGGAAAATGTCCCTAGTTACTGAAAACCCATTTCTTACGCGTCAAATCGTTTCCGATTTTTTAATCAGAAACAGTTTTTGAAGAAAAGCCTCTGCAAATGTTAAATTTTGGTAAAAAATAAAAATTCCAGATTTTGAAGCATTGTGTGGCAAAAACAACACAAAAATGTTCATTCTATCTTTCATTGTGGACACATGATAGATTAAAATGCAAAACATCCTGACAGTTTTCCGATTTTGTGTCAAAATTTTAAAATAAGCGATAAAATCGATGCTGTAAACTGCGTTTTTATCATATCTACCGTCTTTCGATTCTTGTAAATCTGTTGTTTATGCATTAAATATGACAAACTATATATTTTTATAAAGCCTTGGTAGTCCTGTAGATAAAAATGTTACAAAACTTCGGAAATAAGGAACCTTAATACCATAGCAAATTATTATGTTTCCCCTACCCCAAAAATACGAAAATGTCAAAAATTCATTATTTTGGCCCATGCTTGCCGATAAATGTTTAAAACAAATCATTATTGTTTGTTACATCTCCCGTCTGTTCCCGACATATTTATCAAACAATTATATGTAGAGTGCTTGGTAATTTTATATGGAAAATTGCACTTTTCATGTAACAGTAGTTTGGAAAATGAGTTTTCATTAAATCATTTGTACTCTACCTCTTGTAATTTTGTTATATAGGCATTGAATCTCGAGATTTATATATTTCTGTATTGCCATGGTACATTTGAGTCTGACAACATAAAAATCTATCGGAAATACCGAAGTTTATAGACGAAACGGATAAATTTATTTCCCCTACCCCAAAATTGAAAAACATGTGAAAATCCATTTTTATGCAATATATGCCGATTTGTGTTTCTAATGAAGATTTCGAGCAAAAGTACCGGCAACAATGATAAAACAAGCTTCGAGGATTTTAAATATTTGTGAAATGCTTTAGATTAAGGACAGATAGGACTAACTAATATAATAAAATTGCTTATTTTATTCATTTATATGTAAAATGCAGTAAGAAAAAGGAGCTTTGCCTCTTGTATTTTTGTTATTTAGGCATTGAATCTCGACTGTTATCTATTGACGTAATTCCTTGACATATAACAGTCTAATTACACCAAAAACTGTCGGAAATAGGAAAGCTTGTAGATGAGGCGAATAAATTTATTTCCCCTACCCTCAAATTGCAAAAAATGTGAAAACCCTGTTTTAGCAAATATGTAACAATTAGTATTTCTAATGGAAGTTTCAAGCAAATGTGCATGTAAGAATGGAAAAAGAAGCTTGAAGGATACAAAATAATTTACCAAATGCATCATTTCAATGGCAGATTGGTCTAATTATTCATAGAAAAATGCCTACTTCTTTCATTTTCAATTCAATGTGCTATGGCAAAAAAGAATCTTCGCTGTTTGTATTTTTGTTATATAGGCATTGACTTTCAAATATCAGATATTGATTCAATGCGCTTACACTAAAATCATTAAAAACATGAACATATTTCGGAAATGTCAATTTTGGGAGCTGTCATGAATCAATTGATTTCCCCGTCTCCAAAATATGAAAACATAGAAACCCTCTCCAGGCTAAGAAGTCACAGCTTACCTTTTTGCATTAGAAGAAGAAATATAAAAAAAATTGTCATATGAATTCACAAAAGAGTATACTAGTATTTGAGGCATGTATGCAAATAATAGTACAATTGTAAGTGAACGGATATGTTTTCAGATTGTCAGATTGGTAAAAAAGCAATGTCATGAACCATATGCATGCGTTTAAATTCTACTCTGTATTCATAGAATGACAAGAAGAACACTAGCAATTCGGTAAATTACTATACTTGAAAAGTTAAAGTATGAATGCCGCATTTAAGTTAAGAAACATACTAGATCACAACTACAAATATAGAATACAGGGTCAAGTATGGAAAGTGAGGGTGAAAGACACTGAATTTTATGTTGAACCACATTTGAATAAAACACATCGTAATTATTAAAACAACGACTGGACCCTCTGGCAAAAGACTAAAAGTCAACTGATAGAAATCCAAAATATTTGCAAATAAGACAACGCGCAAAAATAATTGTGTAAGTATTACGCACTCTAAACATTTAAAATAATCAACACTTTGTCATTTGGAAGGCAGTGTCAGTCAGTCTTTGGACAAATCCTTAAAATCATCTTCAAAATTACAAACCATTTACTTGGACATACATATAAATCTACATCCTTCCTCTTAAAATGATTAAAGACACATTAAGGTGACACAGGTCTGTTTGTCGAACAGTACCTGATGGGATGGCAGAGAGTGGTTACTATGATCAGCTCTTCTTTGGTTTCTGTTAATCTCTAACGATAAATTGGTTTGTTCAATTTCCTTCCAAACGGTCTGAATTGAAATGACTTTTCTTGTTACTACTTTCACTCTCAATTTTGATTTCACATGTGGTGATAGGAGGCGGTTACCCTTCCCAAGCACCCGGATTTTTCCCCTGCCAATGTTTACGTGTTAACTTTGCCAGTTTTTTAACTTCGTTTTTGTTAGCTCACCTGACCGAAGGTCATGTGAGCTTATGGCATAGCGCAGCGTGTGTATGTGCGTGTGTGCGTGTGTGCGTGTGTGCGTGCGTGCGTGTGTGCGTGTGTGCGTACGTCGTTAACACCTATTTTCGACTTCTCCTCTGAAACTACTGGACAGTTTTTAATGAAACTTTGTCAGAAGTATATATGGGCCGGTGCAATTCAGATTTGTTCGTGGCGTTGCCATAGCTACCATAACTAGGTCAAGGTGACCTAGGGGTGCAAAAATCTTAAAAAATCTTCTTCTCTGAAAGTACTGATTGGAGAAAAAATTTGATGTGATATTTGGCTTCTCTAGGGTCTTAAGCCTATAGTTTGTTCATTTTGTGAAATTCGGATAAAAAATAGGTTACGCGTTTTTGCGTTTAAATTTGAAAAAATCGTAAAATAGCTTCAAATTGTTATAACTTGACTATTTGACTAGATAATGACATGGGGTTTTCAGTTTTGATATCTTCTTGTTAGTATCTTCAAAATGAGGTCAAGGTCAATTGTGAAGGTCTTGACCTAATTTTTTTTACCTCTGATTATAATTATTATCTTGAAAACTATAAACTTTTTTTATAGGCATGTATATTAGAATGTTGTAGGTATTGATACAACGGTCATTTTGATGTATAGAAAAAGGCCATGGATTCAAAAGTCAAGGTCATAGATGCAAAACATTACCGAAATGGTTAATTATCTCGAAAAGTATAAACTTTTTGTATAGGCATCTATATTAGAATGTTGTAGGTATTGATACAACGGTCATTTTGATGTATAGAAAAAGGCCATGGGTTCAAAGGTCAAGGTCACAGATGCAAAACATTACCGAAATGGTTAATTATCTCGAAAAATATAAACTTTTTGTATAGGCATGTATATTAGAATGTTGTAGGTATTGATACAACGATCATTTTGATGTATAGAAAAAGGTCATGGGTTCAAAGGTCAAGGTCACAGATGCGAAACAATACCGAAATGGTTAATTATCTCGAAAACTATAAACATTTTGTGTAGGCATGTATATTAGAATGTTGTAGGTATTGATACAGCGATCATTTTGATGTATAGAAAAAGGTCATGGGTTCAAAGGTCAAGGTCACAGATGTGAAACAATACTGAAATGGATAATTATCTCGAAAACTATAAACTTTTTGTATAGGCATGTTTATTAGAATGTTGTAGGTATTGATACAACGATCATTTTGATGTATAGAAAAAGGTGATGGGTTCAAAGGTCAAGGTCACAGATGTGAAGAAATACAGAAATGGTTAATTATCTTAAAAACTATAAACTTTTTTATAGGCTTGTATATTAGAATGTTGTAGGTATTGATACAATGATCATTCTGATGTATAGAAAAAGGTCATGGGTTCAAAGGTCAAGGTCACAGATGCAAAACAATACTGAAATGGTTAATTATCTCAAAAAATAAAAACTTTGTATAGGCATGTATATTAGAATGTTGTAGGTATCGATACAACGATCATTTTGATGTATAGAAAAAGGTCATGGGTTCAAAGGTCAAGGTCACAGATGTAAAACAATACTGAAATGGTTAATTATCTTGATAACTATTAACTTTTTGTATAGGCATGTATACTAGAATGTTGTAGGTATTGATACAACATTTATCATGATGTAAAGAAAAAAGTCATTGGGGTTTAGTATTTATGTTTTCTTTAAATCTATCAGCTAGCCATTAGTTATCAGGTGAGCGTATCAGGGCCATGGGCCTCTTGTTATTGTGATATAATAATTATGTTTGTGTTTATGTTTACTGATTTACACAGCGCATTTAATCAGTTCTCTATTGCCTCAATTCAAAAATGTTTTTTTATAACATTGATCTCTTTCTATTTGTCAGTTGAACACTTTACTCATATCATCATACCCATTCTTCCATCGATCTTTGCAACTCCGGTAATGTTAGCAATTCACTTTTTCAATCCGTCCTTTGCTGTCCATATCTACTTATTTTAGCTAAAACATAAGTATCTACGGGGTTTATATTCTCAATCCGAAAGCATTTCTTATATCCGTGATTCTCCTTTTTTCTGGTTTTCTATGACCTCGGCTATATTATGTAGTAGTGTTTACCTATTATTCGTGATTATATGGCAAAAGAAGTTTACTAAACCATATTTGTTATTACTAAAACCACGTTTATCAAAGATTGCAGCCACATTTTACATAACTTTGCAACTTTTTCTGGTGCCATCATTTTATTAAGAATTGACCTAATGTACAATTTCAGTCTCTGCTCAAAAACTTGTATTCTTAAAAGAACGTGGCACTGGGCACCTGGTAACAGGCTTAAGGTTGAAAGGTGTCCAATACCACTTTGTTTTATCATTATAATATGTCCAGGCCATTTGTGATGTGATAGCTATTAATAATTCCTTTAAAAGATACAAAGATGGAGTTATTGGACATAGAAATTTTGTCAGTTTGAAGTGAAATTGAAAATTTTACGGACTGTGCAGACTTTTTAAAATAAGATTTAATGGAGACCGACAATGTACATTATGTCACTTCAAAATTAAATGATTCCACAAGACTAAATTGCAAAGTTTTGTAAAATGTGGCTACAATCTTTGATAGACGGGTTTTGGTAATAATGAATATGGTTTAGAAAGCTCATGGATCTGATTGAACTTTACCGAATGGAGATATGTCTTATAAAACCCAATAGCTTTATATAAAACCATAACCAGAAATGCCTTACACTAAGTTTTACCATATTTTAATATTATGTTTCACTATAGATGACATCATTTGCAATTATTATTTTATAGTATTAGGTTGTTCGAAAAGATATGTGTATTCTTAATTTTTCACACGTGGCGGGTGTAATTGCTAAACAGGATGTGCTTAAGGAGCACCCCGCCAAATTTGCTATTTTGGAAGATTTTACTTGATTGTGATCTTGACAAGGATTGGTATGTTTGTTTTTGATTTTCCAGTTTAAATATGAATATTTCATAATTTCTTTCCTTTATTTAAAAAAAATCATTTTGCTATGACTTTGAATCATTAAAACACAATTGTTGCATGGACACTTGCTTAAAACCTTCACCAAAAGCATACATGGCCTAAAAAGTTTTTTCACACTTTTGGGGTAGGGGAAATAAATTTATTGGCCTTATTTACAAGCTTTGCTATTTCCGACGGATTTTGGTGTAATTAGACTGTTATATGTCAAGGAATTACGTCAATAGATAACAGTCGAGATTCAATGCCTAAATAACAAAAATACAAGAGGCAAAGCTCCTTTTTTGTTATAGCATTTTACATATAAATGAATAAAATAAGCAATTTTATTATATTAGTTAGTCCTATCTGTCCTTAAGCTAAAGCATTTCACAAATATTTCAAATCCCCGAAGCTTGTTTTATCATTGTTGCCGGTACTTTTGCTCGAAATCTTCATTAGAAACACAAATCGGCATATATTGCATAAAAATGGATTTTCACATATTTTTCAATTTTGGGGTAGGGGAAATAAATTTACCCGTTTCGTCTATAAACTTCGGTATTTCCGATAGTTTTTTATGTTGTCGGACTCAAATGTACCATGGCAATACAGAAATATATAAATCTCGAGATCCAATGCCTATATAACAAAATTACAAGAAGTAGGGTACAAATGATTTAATGAAAACTCATTTTCCAAACTATTGTTACATGAAAAGTGCAAATTTCATATAAAATCACCAAGCACTCTACATATAATTGTTTGATAAATATGTCGGGAACAGACGGGAGATGTAACAAACAATAATGATTTGTTTTAAACACTTATCGGCAAGCATGGGCCAAAATAATGAATTTTTGACATTTTCGTATTTTTGGGGTAGGGGAAACATAATAATTTGCTACGGTATTAAGGTTCCTAATTTCTGAAGTTTTGTAACATTTTTATCTACAGGACTACCAAGGCTTTATAAAAATATATAGTTTGTCATATTTAATGCATAAACAACAGATTTACAAGAATCGAAAGACGGTAGATATGATAAAAACGCAGTTTACAGCATCGATTTTATCGCTTATTTTAAAATTTTGACACAAAATCGGAAAACTGTCAGGATGTTTTGCATTTTAATCTATCATGTGTCCACAATGAAAGATAGAATGAACATTTTTGTGTTGTTTTTGCCACAAAATGCTTCAAAATCTGGAATTTTTATTTTTTACCAAAATTTAACATTTGCAGAGGCTTTTCTTCAAAAACTGTTTCTGATTAAAAAATCGGAAACGATTTGACGCGTAAGAAATGGGTTTTCAGTAACTAGGGACATTTTCCTACAAGAATCAACCCTCAAACCTTTTGGCCTCGTTCACCCGGATTTTAGCCATGATCTCTTGGACTACCTGTTTAACGATTTACTTTATTGCATCTAATATGGCATATTTTTACGACGGTCATAGTCGATTGCCCTGATGTTTTAAATTTGAGTTAATAATTTTCGCGATTTTGGGAATATTCGCGTTATATTTGAATTCGCGATCGAGGTCCTCGCGAAATTTCGCATTAATAAATCTCTCGCGATAAAAAAGTAATCTACAGTAATTTCTTAACGAAGATTTTCATTAACCTAAATCTTGCAAAATTTAAAAACATTTATAATTGTTAATAAGAACTTTTTAAGGGTGCCATTTTAAGAATTATATCAAGTCTATAAACTTTATAGTATTTAACTTTGCAGCTGCCGAGAAATAGGTTACAAAGGGGCGAGATGATATACTTAGTACTAATTCGTTAGCTAAATATTAACAAAAGCAAAACAATGTCATTTCTTAGGTGTAAAACTTTCGGCAGATCTGCACTGTATGTTTTGAGTTAAGTAATGGGGTTAAACGTCCCAATCAAGAATATTTCAGGTATATCGATACTTCGCCAGCTTTAGGCGAAGGTACAGAAATTTTGCCGGTGCGTTGAGCTTATGGAATTATACAGCAGGGTTCTTTATCGTGCCAAGCCTATCGTTACACGGGGCCTCGTTTATTTTAAGTTCCCGTCCGAAAGAACCGTGGCTTTCATTTCGTAATACCAAATGCTTGGTGAAAGAACAATCACTACCCAATTTCAAGTCTTGGGTCAGATCCGGTGGGGGTTCTAACCCCACGACCTCCCTCTTACAGAGCAAACACTCCACGAACTGACCGTATGTGTTATATCAAATACACACGTATGTATCATATGCAGTTGTTACAAACAGGCTATTTAAAGAATGAAATCCGGAACATAAACAGGAAATTTGTGCTTCATGAAGATGTAACTTACATCACGTACAGTACCGGCCTGTCGAAAGTTTAACACACAGCTGACGAATTGGTACCGAATTGACAGCTTACTTTGACTCCTCGTTAACCATATTTAGACAACTTTTCGACAACTGCTCTCTCCCTTTCAGCAGCCTTTCGACCATTAGCTATCCCTTTCTTGACCGTTTGGTATCCGAATTTTGGCTCCTTTTTGTTAGCTCAGTGTTTTCAATGACGACTTTCGACAGGTCTTTACTGTATAAAAGCAGCTTCAGTAACATACATGTATTTAAAAGAGATATGATGGTGAAAGCATCTATTTAACAAAATGGAAATCATCTATGTAGGTATTGTTTTTATTTTAATAAGCAATGTTCATTTGTTTAATTGCCAAAATACCACTACTGAAGATGACCACTCGGCGGCTAATTTTAGCATCATCGATGGTCAGTCAACAAATGGCCACACAACGGTTCAGACTACAGTGGATGAATCAACTTTCAGTAACGACAAAACGAAACAACATTCTGTAAGTAATGGAATCACGACAGACTATCATACAAGTATTTCGGCGGGAAAAACAACTATGGCGAATGATGACGATTCAGGTATGATGTCCGAATGTTTATCTGCGGTGGATTTAGCCGAAACCAGAGATCAACTCAAAACTTTATTAGATGATGGCAATAAATTGATATTCATACAACACACGGTTTTGAATTCAACTTCCTATCAGCCGTTTCAAAACGAAACGTACCAACCATTCAATTTTATTTACACGACAAGTCAATATGGCCGACGCTTATTGTTGTTGCGACCTACATTCCGACTCTTGTCGCTTGGATCTTTGTCATACAACATTGATAGTTTGTTTATTAAAATGAGAGAAAATGACCCAAACTGTTTGAAACAAACATCGTCAGGAACATTACAAAATTCACTTAGGAAAATGATTTTGAACAAGTTTCAAAAAGAGACTGTCAACAATGTTCCGCAGTCTGAGGAGAAAGTGTGTAATTTAAAAATAGGAAACGATGATGGAAGAGCCGAGTTCCGATACACGTGTTGTTATCTAGACAAAAGTAGAATGATTAAATGCCAGGAAGAGGAAGAAGACCTATTAATCAAGTCCTTACAAGTTATAATTTACATTCTACAGATTTCAGCATTTCTTTTCAGTCCACTACTCGTACCGAGGCACTGGTACAGGTCCAAAGATCCATCGAGTGAGTACGTTCTGCATTTGAAACAACCACTTGAACTGCGTGCTATGAAAGTTGGCGAACACTATCTATTAGGTGCAGGAAAGTTTGTACGACTTTCTAAAATTAGACTAGGAATTAAAGTTCAAAAATTGGTTTCGGCGACTCGGGCACCGATAGGTATTCTTGAAACACTTTACAAAAATTTTGTTTTATGCGATATAAAAAAGGAACTCGTTTTTAAAGACTGTTGTTATGGCAACGTATGTGGTAACTGGAAATCAGGTTTCTGTGAATTTAAGTGGTTCGGGTGCTGCCGCATGTTTGTTCAGTTTATTTATATATGTACACTACTTATCCCAGTCATTTTTTGGTTAGTAGAATTTTACATTTTTGAATTCGATGAATATCAATCGCGTCTTCTTGCTAGTGAATCACGTGGCTTGTCTTACTCCTACGACGGAAGCATTACAACATTGCCGCTAAGTCACATTATTTTTACATCGGCATTAATCATTCTTTTAATAGTCCTTTTTATTTTCAGCTTGATCAAATCTATTTCAAAATGTCTTGGCACAACTTTTTATCAAACAACCATTTCTGTTTTTAAGAAGTCCTTTTTCGCAATGCGTGATGATAGAACAAGCAGAAAAAACATATACCGGGGCGCGTTTATCTCAATTATTTGGCCTTTTCAGAGATATGGGATGTTTGCTTTGATATTTGTTATGATTTACTGGTGTCTAGCAATCCCGATAATCTGGTTAATTGTGATGTCAACGATAATCCCTGTATTTAATCTTATTTTCAGACTCTTGGGTTGGACCTTAAATGCTTTGTCACCCCAGTGCACTAGCAGATTTTACTCCTATCTCCAAATGTCACTTTTAAAACTTAAAATAAAAAGAAGCATATTTTTTACAACTCCCACCGATCCGGAATATCAAAGGGACGCGTCTTTATTTTTAAGGATTTTGAAGGTTTTTTATGCATTATTGAACCTGATTGTGCTCTTTCTTGGGTTATTAGTCCTTTTGGAATGCATTGGTTTTTACGTCATAATACTTGTTTATACAGCTATAGGCATAATTGTAAACATCTCTAGAACGCTTAAATTTATCATACTTTTCTGATGATTGTCTTACATGCTAGGGATTGTTTTAGTGGCATATCAGATATTTACACCAATTTTGACCAAAAGCTGATCGAAATTCTATTAAATTATTGTAAAGACGACGTTGAACGTACCACTATCGCTAAGGCAAAATATCAGGCAAATACGGCTTTCCAAGTACCGTCTATTTCTAACGATGATGAAAGTTCTGTGCAATTTCACCAGGCTAACAACGGGGACATTAATTTAAATAAAAAGAATGCCGCTATTTGTTAATGATCGAGACGTTCCTTATATCACCGAAAAATTCTTTTTTGATGCATGCTACATGGGATATTCGGGATGTCCAGGTCCTTTGCTACCACATTTTCTCAAAGCCCTTTGGCATCTTTTAACAATAATAATTTTCTTATTTCTTATTATTTTTATTCTTCTTATTTTTGGAGAAGAGACTATTTCAAGCGCCAATCAGACATTGATTACGCTAGTTGGTGGGTTACTTCCCTTTGTGTTCAGGAGCGTGCTGTTTCAGCGCCGTCAGTACTTTGATTTTGATACAAACAATTTGAATTTTAAAAATGGTCTGAAAAACATGATAGACTTTGTCCAAGTTTTTCCTGCAAGTAAAACCTATGTTTTTAGTGAAGATTTGTACGAAATTCCAGATGAAGGTACAGACCATGAACCCTTACCAGGAGGTAATGGTGACAAGCATAAGGTCAACATCGAACTTCATAACTTAAGTGACCTCGATGCTAAATCAGATGAAACAACACTAGATATAAGTGAAGACGAGGTTTGAATGATTTCCGTACTAATTTAAATGTGCAACACCTCTAACCCGTCCACTTGACCTTTCATTATGTATATTCATATACAATGATCCAGCAATTACATGGGTAGTGTTAGGGTTCAAAGTTTAAAACATATTTTATACAAACTCAACTGTATGCTTCCCTCATGATATAGGCGATAAAAACCGCCAGTGTTTTTTATATAGGTAAACAACTTTGACCTGTCCGCTTGACCTTTCATTTAAATATTTATCAATTACATCTATGTAAAGAGAGCACAGGTGTTTATTTTGTATACATCATGAGATAAACTCACCCCATAGAATACACCTGTGCACTGCGTATATATTAACTTGGATCTAAACGCTACCCATTTATTAGTTGGACCCTCGTATATGAATATTCCTAATGAAAGGTCAAACGGACAAGTCAATGTTGTTTGCCTAATATACAAAATGTACTGGTCCATAATAAATATTTAAGTAAAGGGTCAGTCTGACAGGTCAATGTTTTATTGCGATAGTGTTAGGGTTGGCAGTTGAAACATAAACAATGAATACTTCTCATGATACAGGCTTAATACACCCCTGAAAAAATGTATATACAGGCAATAAAAATTATTTAACTAAAGGTCAAGCAGACAGGTTAATGTTGTTTGGCGATAGTGTTAGGGTTGGCAGTTGAAACATAAACAATGTATACTTCTCATGATATAGAAGAAATTAACACCCGTGAATGATTTTTTCATAAAAACATATTTAAACTTAAGGTCAAGCAAACAGGTCAATGTTGTTTGCCTAGACATGTATAGGTAAACAAAATTGGTCTGTCCGTTTGACCTATATTCATATAGGAGGGTCCACAGAGTAAATAGGTAGTGTTAAGATCCAAGTTAATACATACACAGTTCACAGTTCACTCTATGAGGTGAGTATATTTCATGATGTATACAAAATAAACACCTGTGTTCCCTATGTACATGGATGTTCTTGGTCCGTGATAAATATTTAAATAAAAGGTCAAGCGGACAGGTCAAAGTTTTGTGCCGATAGCATAAGTATAGGCAAACAACATTGACCTGTCAGTTTGACCTAACATTAGGAATATTCATATAGAAGGATCCACCTAATAAATGGGTAGTGTTAGGATTAACTGTTTATAATATGTACTTAAGGTACTGGTACATGATTAATGTTCGCAGTATATAGACAAAATTAAGCCAATTGGTTCTTGAACATAAATGCAATCGTTGACAATAAAAATTTAAATTAAAGGTCAAGCAGACAGGTCAAAGTTGTTTGCCTATAGCATAAGTAGAAGTAGTAGTAGAAGTAGTAGTAGTAATAATAATAATAATAATTATTATTACATTATGATATAATTTTACTCTGAGACCTTTGTTTTGATTGGTTAAACTACTTGCACGCTCAAAGCCGTTTTTTATCATATTGCACTCTGGAACATGATAAAACACCATATTGCACTAAGCCAATCAAATCCATCGTTGGAAACTTGAACTGAACGCAAAAACATTTAATAACGTCACAGACACTAGAACGTCATTTGTTGCCGTGACGCTGCTCTGGTACCGTGATGGCGGTCAGTGTAGGAACATAAAAGGCAAAAGATATTTATTAGTAAAATGTAACACCTGTCTTCTCAGTTTAACATAGTTTACATGTAATAAAACAATTATAGCATTTCAGTGAGTGCAATATAATGTTTTATCGGCAAAGAAAAGTATAATTGTATATAACAATAATAATAATAAATTTATTAAAGTGGCATATACAACCATATCATAAACGTTTATATATATATATATTGCAGTAAAATATAAATATGATATTATATCCAGCCATATAATTAACACTATTTAAAACAATATATCTAACTTTTATTTATTAGTCCAGACTTAAATACCAGGTCCCGGTTTCACAATCATTTCTTAGCTAAGATTTTACTTAACTTATGTCTTGCAAAATTTCAAATCTTTATAATTTTGTTAATTTTCAAGATATTGGGGATTTAAGATGTCATTTTAAAGAACACTTTTAGATTAAAACATTTGCATTTAGTTTTTACAAAAATATTCACCAGTAGTCCCAAAAAGAGATTTAAAAATTTGTTTAATTTAAGTTAAGGAAAATCTTAGCTAAGGAATGATTGTGAAACTAGGACCAGGGGTAGATGGGCCTAGGGTGGGTGCCTAAGGGTTCACCAAATTTTAAAAAAAGTTTTAGGCCTTATTAAAGTTTTCTATAAAAAGTATAGAAGGCAGGCATTCATTTTTATCATTCTTTTAGTGTTCTTGGTGCCAATAACATGTTGAAGTGACGGTGTATGTCCAGACTTCCATAGTTTTTTTACATTATAAAATTAGAATATAATAATTTTAATCAAAAAGATATCTAACTTAGTGATACGCCCATAGTTAAAATCATGGACAGAACTGCCACAGTTCTACCTCTTGGTCTGTCACAAGATACATTCCTCCTTGTGTAAAACAAAACCAAGGTAATTTTTTAATTGTGTAAAAATTGTTTGTTTAATTAATGCTAAAGCTGACTTCAAAATAATTTCAAGTTTGTTAAAATAAAACAGTTTGAATTCAATATTCACATGTTGTTTATAATTTTGTGTCATACAATTTGCTTGGTCTTGTAGCATACCACTGCTTCTTGAAATCTTTCTGCCTTCCTAGCAGATCATTATATTAATGGAGTTCGCCGCTGTACCACATGGTCAATACCTCTTAACGTTTGTGCGGAACATTTTGGAAAACGTCAACGTCACAAATTCCCGGAATAACGTCGTTTTTACGGGGAAACGTCATATTGTGCGATTCCATGTCCATTGGAAACAAGCATTTCGCAGACACATTAGAAGGTATCACGTGGTACAGCGGCGAGCCCCATTATAAGAGCTAAGCTTTGCATTTTTTACGATCAATTAAGAACAAGGCCTTATTTCTGCCACCCTCCTCCCCGCTAAAAATGAAACAGGGGTAAAAAAATTGAATCCCACAATTTTCTTATTATTTGACCTAAACATAGTTCAACTAAACAACAACAAACAAAAAATTAGCAAAATATCCTACGGAAATACACGTCATATACCGCACTATATTGCACAGAAACGTTTAGAGCTGCTAATGCTTCGGTCCATTCATTTTATTATTTCGTTTATGATGCCGCTTAACTTCAAAACACTTGGACATTTGTTATGATAAACACTTGGGTATATATACCAAATAGATGCACATCTCCAACCAAACCGCTAAACATTGCAGGTCTTATAGGCGTCTAGCCTTTTAATACGATAAACACTCGGCTGTATTGAAAATTCGTAACAGATCAAATAGATGAACATCTCCAATCAAACCGCTCAATGCCGGTGTTGTAGAGTCTAACTATTTGTTACGATAAACACTCGGGTGTCTTGAAATTTTCATAGACCAATAAATGAACATCTCCAATCAAATAGCCTAACTTGTATATTGAAAATTCCTTACAGACCAAAAAGATGAACATCTCCAATTGAAATGCCTAACTTGCAAGACTTGCAGTCGTCTAGCTATTTTTTATGATAGACACTCGGGTGTTTTGAAAATTTCATAGACCAAATAGATGAACTTGTCCAGTCAAATAGCCTAACTTGTATATTGAAAATTCCTTACAGACGAAATAGATGAACATCTCCAATTGAAAATCTTAACTTGCAGGACTTGTAGACGTCTAGCTTTTTGTTATGATAAACTCTTTAATGTATTGAAAAATGCATACAAACCAAATAGATGAACATCTCCAATTAAGTCGGTTAACTTGTAGATCTTGTAGGCGTCTACCTTTTTGTTGTGATAAACACTCAGGGGTATTAAAAATGCATACAGACCTAATAGATAAACATCTCCAATTAAGTCGGTTAACTTGTAGATCTTGTAGGCGTCTAGACGTTTTGTTATGCTAAACACTTAGATGTATTGAAAATTTCATACAGAACAGATGAACATCTCCAATCAAACCGCTTTAGTTGCAGGTCTTGTAGACGTCTAGCTATTTGTTGTGATAAACACTCAGGGGCTTTGAAAATGTCATACAGACCAGATCAACATCTCCAAAAAACAGATGTTTAAGGATGTTATGGTTATCGCAGTCAGACAATTTTAGGTATGGATTTCACTGCTTTTCCATCACAACCTTTCACATTATCAGAAATTAACAACAACAACAACAACAACAATAATAATAATAATAATAATAATAATAATAATAATAAAAACAACAACAGTACATAGACATCTTAATGGCACTAAGGGGACCTCGTACTCCAGAATGGCATCATGATTATCTCATATTTATCCGTTATCTAACGAGTAACTGCGAAATACGTGAACAGTTATCATAGCTGTCAAGTCAAGTGTTTTCAATAGTTAAATGCGTAACAATTGAAATCACATGCCCGGCTACGAGGTCCGCCCTCAGAAAAAACATTGAAATAATTATGTTAAACCGTTCATTCTGAACTAAATGATGGAAGATACACATCAAAAGTAACAGCGCTGAAATCTACAAAATGTGCATCAGCATGACCAAGAAACCATAATATCACCGGGTCAAAATATAATGTACTGGTTGTACGAGTTTAGTACCATCCGCTGAAATTGTGCATAAAATAGATATATGTCGCCAGGTAATATATTCACTTCCGGAGCACCCGGTCTCACTTTCCTGGTGGAAGTTCACGTGTTTAATCTTTTACTTTGATTCTGGTTTGTGATTCGGATTCGTTTGTTTGTTTTGATGATATTAGATGATGCCATAATGCTTGTGTTTGTGAAAAGCTTAGCGTGTTAGCGTGGTATACATCCAAAAAATACACGAAACACACGAAATACGTGCGACTTGCCTAGGATAAGAAACGCCTTTCACGGCGGTTTGTTTGATATTATCTATGCATACACGTGCATTTTCCTATGGGATGACAAAGTTCAGCATATTTCAAATGGTTTCCTTTTTTGATGTAAGTTATAATTACCAAAGTTTCCACATAGAATATTTTTCTTTATTTGTCAATATTTATGCAGTGGAACCACTTGATCTTTCATCATCTGCCATATTGCTGAAACAAAAGTTGATACAGAAACATTATTTGTTCTATATGACCAATGGTACTATAAACACACCGCTGGACAGTTTACCCCACTGCCCGTCCAAAGTCGGGAATTTTGTAATCAGCGATCACAATATGCTTCTTCCTTTTCCTAGGCTTGATTGGATGTATAGCTTTCTTGGATGCATTGGCTTTGCCAACTAAATGGTTTTACCACCTCCTTTTAGCTAGCTACACCCGCCACGTGTGTAATCAAAACTGAGTGAAAAGAACACGAAACCATTGGACGTCAAATATATTCAGACCAGGGCAACCCTTGACGAAAAACTTCTTGAGGACCCTGATTAGCTTAGACTTGCAATATCTCAGGGTCAACAGTTTATTTGTAAGCAACTTCCTTCGTTGTATAAAGTTCCCGTAGTGGGAATGAGCTTAATCATAGCGCATTAATTGGGAACAAATATACCATAAGCAGGAAAACAAGGTATATTGCTAATCAAAATGGTTTTACTGTTACAAAGTTCTTAATAATACACTGTTACCGAACTTAGAAATGTAAAGCAAACAGTTTGCATATTTAGCAATACATGTTGGTACCAAACATTATGGTTTATCGATCGATTGATTGACCAAATGGGGTTATACATCCAAATGAAAATTTTATGTATTTCATGACGTCAACAAAAGTGGAAGTTCTGGAATATTTTACCCTTGCAGTGAGGTATTGGTGACGTTTGTTCTTTATAGTGCCGCGCCTTTTCTGACAGGGGACGACGTCGGTATTGATGGACAAATCCTTATGGAGCTGTAACTTTAATTTCCAAATGCCAGTCATTGCCCATTTTTACTTGAAAGAACAGTCACTATGTATTGTCAAGTCTCTAGAAAACAGGACGAGCTTCTCTACAAACTTATCTACCGTAGTGGATATAACAACACGATAAAATGAAATAAAAAACCAACATACGAATCAATAACATTTACTAAATAAAGGCATTTTGAGACAACTGAGTATTTACCCCATCTGGCGATCATTGAACAAATGAAAAATGAAAAAGGCATCGAATTGTGTTTTCAAACCATTAAAACAGTTCACATATTGCAACTTTAATTTGTAATTAGATATAATGATGTCTCCATTTCCAGGATTACCCTGGATATATTTGACGTCTCATAGAACCATATCCTTTTACTCTCAATTTTGATTACACACGAGGCGTGTGTAGATAGCTAAACAGGAAGTACTTACTCTTCCGGGGCACCCGGTCTCACTTCCTTGGTGGAAGTTTACGTGCCTAACTTAATTTGACAGTTTCTACTTTTTACTTTGCTCTTGGATTGTGATTTGGACATGGGTTGGTATATTTTATTTTGATATCTGACAGGTAATAGAAATTTACGTTCTTTTAAGAACTTTCCACTGATATCAATTCAGGTGTGGTGTAAGAAACCTAAGTACCCAGAGAAATCCATCACAGAAATGAGTAGAGTGGATTGGCGTTATGGTCTTTTACGCCCCATTTGAAAATTTTTCACTTATATCGAGGCAGTCAATTTAAGGGTGATATAAGAAACCGAAGAGGCCTTAGAACAACGCCTATCAGCAAGTAGACTGATAAATGTTCTCACACTAAAACATACAAGGAATGGTATTCGAACATAGGCAGGTGCTGAGAGATGTGTACAGAAATGAATGGAACGATACAATTTTGTTCTATCAATTTAATCGAAACGACTTTTTGCTTGTCTCCGTGTATATTGTATTTTATTTACATTTAACCTGTTGTATAGGTAAACAACTTTGACCTGTCCGCTTGACCTTTAATTTAAATATTTATCATGTTTTTCTTAATGAATATTCCTAATGAAAGGTCAAACGGACAGGTTATTGTTGTTTGCCTATATGTTTATAGGTAAATAACATGGCCCCTCTGCTTGACCTTTAATCTAAATATTTACTAAGGATTCATATATGTATAGGGGAAACAAGTCCAGAATTTGCGAGGTCTAACACTATCTATATATTGGATGGAACCACTTTTTTAATGTTCCTAATAAGGGTCAAGTGGTCAGGTCAATGTCGTTACAAAATTTTAAGCCTGTCTTACCTGTAACTGCCCGAAGAAAATCTTCTCAATTTCGATAATTTTTCTACAAAGTACATAAAAAGTAATCAAATTTCACTTTTATTCAAAAATTATGCAGTGGCACGATAAAACTTTGTCGTTTTAGATGTTTTGTTAAGAGGTTGCTTAATTTGTTCGTCAAATTATTGAAGGTAAAGTTTAGGCGTGAGCGTAGAAAATGAGTTTAAAAATTCATTATTATATGATTACGAATGACCGAAAAAGATACCAACAAATTAAATTTTCCAGCTTTCACAATGGATGCCTTAGAAAGATCATGAGGATTTACTGACCAGCTAAGATCACTAATGTGGAGCTCCCAAAAAAGCAAACACAAATGATATGAGAACGGTTCTGGTAAGATCAAAATTGCAATGGATAGGCCATGTGCTAAGAAAGCAAATTAATAATATCTCTAGAGTTGCTCTCAGATGGACGCCTGAAGGAAGGAAAACAAGCAAGGCGGACCCAAAAAACACCCGGAGGAGGACTCTGGAGAAAGAAATGAATGAACAATAATTTTGGAAGAACTGGAGAATAGCACAAAACAGAGACAGATGGAAAGCTCTAGCCCATGCCGTATGCGCACTGGGCGTAAAAGGATAGGTAGGTAGGTATTATATAATTAAAATCTAAGTATCACTCACTATATCAACCTCTTTTCTACTGACTAATGTTTGGTTGACCTGTTAACTGAGTGTTAATAGTTCCATCATGGTGTATCAAAAGGAATAAAGCGCAAACTCCAAAAATTGTTTCAATAAATATTTCTAATTCGACGTCATCTATTTAACCTGGTATTCTTTAAAATGATCATTTGCATAATTGTAAATGTAAGAATTGACGTTAGATTTTTAATCGTTCATCATCGGTAATTAGCCCTACTATAGGACCAATCTGTTTGTGACATTTTATATCCATAGAAAATCAAACAAATTTGAATAGAGATTGATATTATTCCCTTACGTGTACCTAGTCGTAACAGGAAATCTGTATGCGCACTCGCGATTGTCATAAAGTATGTCTGTAGAAAGGAAATTGTAGGCGTTATGGGGATTTTACATGGCGACAATGGCGACGTTCGCACCGAAAGTGATGTCCTTGGTGACGTTTTACGTCATATGTGCAAAATAATCCGCCATTTGCCTGGATTTTCAACATTTTGAATCTCCATAGCGTCAACGTTTTACTCTATGCAGATATATACTGGGCTAATCGCTGATTTCCTGTTACGACTAGGTACAAGTAAGTGAAAAATATCATTCGTTGTGGAAATTTGTTTGATTTTCTATGGATTTTAAGAGTATTTCACTGTCACTAACAGAGTGGTACCTACGTTAGCATGGTTTAACAGTTCAAACCAACTCAGATGTTAGATTTGTAATATATACGAAAACTCGAGTTTTGTATTTGTTAAAGGTTTTCGCATCTGTAACAGATCATACGTCACTCCGGTTTAAATATGACGACACTATATGCTACAAAAATCATTTGACGTCATTAACCAAGGATCTATGAATGATATTGCTCGTGTACAATATGATTTTTATTACATACAAAAACATATTACGCACTTTTAATATAACGCAAGTTCTCTTAGTTTATGTCTTACATTAAAGTTGCTAAATATTATTAAGTCATATTTTAGCCCGTGTGATTTTTGGGTTTTGCAGTGTTTAGCTGTTGTATAACAGCTGATATAATTATTTATAGATACAAAAATCAAATTTTCTTATATTTTACAATAAACAGAATTTTTTATTTGTAGTTATGTAATATTGAATTTATTAAATCAATGTTAAATCGATGAATAAAATGTGTATACAACTCGTACAAGGCTCGTTGCAAAAAAAGATTTTCAACTCGTACAAGGCTCGTTGCATAAACGTATTTCAACTCAAGTAATAAGTCCAATATTACATAACCACTCATTTAAGATCCTCTATTTGTGGTTGAGTAAACCATAATTATAATGTATTTACAATTATAACTTATAAGCAGTCACAATTACCTGTCATCTCTGTGTCTACTTTAATTTGATGATACTGCTCCGATATTGGATTTAACTCAAGTTCTTCATATGATCTATAAGAAATAATTTTTTTTTATTTTATCGTAGATGTTACAACGTTTGTTTGAACGAAATGAGTAGCAATCACTTTAAATGAACATGAACAAAAATTATTATCTTGATTTCTCGGGTTGAGCCAATTTATAAGGCCGCGGTGGCCTAATGGATGATATCAGTCTACAAATCAAGGGTCTCTCACCGCTGTTAGTTTGAGTCCCCCTTAGACAACATATGGGGAAGTGAATTTTGCTTGTCTTTGGCCTCTGCTGGTTCGCATAGTATCAGTATAATAGACTGAGGGAGTAGAACGCTTGTCTGCGGCGTACTTACTCGGTGAACTAGCACCTTAAAGCCGCCCAAGTGCGCGCTAGTGCAAGACAGACCATACAACACACAACATACATGCACGAAATTGTTCATAGATTAATCCATAGAGATTAATAAAATAGTTCTCGTCGCGAATAGCTAAAAACTTGCTGATGCGACGTTAAACAACATTCAACCAACTAACGGTACAACCTGATTTTGATGGTATTATTATATTATCATTTTCTGGTCTAAATTATTATCTCTGTATGTTTAGTTCTTTTTTCAAACTCATAGACCTTTTTAAACTAAGATAAAACATTAAAACAGCTACATATAGATGTTATAAGCTTGAAGTGATCTTTAAGATGAAACTTTAGTTTTCTGACTTTCTTACAAATTATTATGTTATCAAATATGCCAGATTTAGGAAACGAATATCAGAGTTACAGGAATTAAGACAGAAAAAATATGTTGTGTTACGTACTTGTGTTGTTTGTCAAGGTCATCCAGTTCTTCTTCATCTGAAAAGGTAGACACATATTTTCTTTAATTTTTACCAAATAATATTAATAATTTTTATACTCATGTTAAAAAATCAATAAAACTGATTATAGGGAAGTAAGGTCATGTGCTCCAGAAGGCTAAGTACCACCTTTTTCAGCTAGGTAACCCGCCACGTGTGTAATCAAAATTGAGTACACGAAACTATGGATGTCAAATATATTAAGGCCAAGGCAATCCTGGCACAGCGACTTTTTGCCTAGGCTTGCAATATCTCGGGGTCAACAATTTATTTGTAAGCAAATTCTTAGTTGTATAAAATTCCGTAATCGTAACGAGCTGCATCAATGCGTATTAATTGGGAACAAATATACCATACGATCAGTTGACTTTATGATATAGTTATTGAATTCAAACGGAAGTTAAATTTGAAATTAGAACCCACAAATACTTTAATAATATGTTTTTATTATCATAATTAACAAGAAATTTTTTTACCTGATATTATCTGTATAATATCATCATAAGTCTCAACTTCACTTTTTTCGCTATGAATTAAAAAAAATATTAAAAGATATTTGGATCGTTAAAGAAAAACAAACATACAAGTTGGTGTACACAGCACAAAATCAAAGCAAAGTAAAGCCTGGGACCGGGAAAGTGAGGCCAAGTGCTCCGGAAGAGTAAAAATTTTCTGTTTAACAATTTTCAACTCTCCCACGTGTATAAGCCTAATTGTGAATGACATCTAATGTTGCTGATGAGGTTTAATGACTTATACAATTTTGTTATATTAAAAAGCAATTGGTTAAGGTAAAAAGAAATGATCATGAATTATTCATAAGCAAAAAAAAAAAAAAAAAATGCGTTAGCATTTACATTAGATCACCAAAAAATACCTACATGAAATAAAAAAAACTTAATTTTCAAATCAAAACTTAAAAAAGCAAAGTGAAGTATAATTGTTAAATTAAGTACAACACGCGAACATCCACAAGGGAAATGAGACCGGGTGTTCAGGAAGAGTGAGCACATCATGTTAAGAAATGAAAGGAAATGATAAACGGAAAAAATCATATTGGAGATAATTTGACACTTTATTATGAATTATAATTGAGATACGTGAAATGTTGTACAGCCCTGAATACACCTGAAAATGCATTGTAATGTACAAAAAACTGAAAACGAAGGTAAAGGAAATACCTTGTCTGTTGTTCCGGTTCAAAGGAATCTTCATTTGCGTATTATAAAAAAGAAAAAGAAAAAAGAAAACATATATTGCAATTAAGTTAATCTATGTTAAAATTTGATGTTAAATTGAAACCTACGTACTGCTGTGCTTTTCATAGGCGAAATTTTAATGACAAATTAGATATCTGTAGTTCATTCGGTAGATTAAAATATTGTTGTCATTTTCATCGGTAAAATTATTGCTGTCGTTTTCATGGGTAAAATTAGGAGATAACTATGTTACATTTGAATAGTTCCGACCGTAAAACGTGGATTTTACTGTCGCAAAATGAGTTCTACCTGGCGACGCTTGCGGAGCCAGGTAAACGGTATTTGCGACAGTAAAATCCACGTTTTAAGGTCGGAACTATTCAAATGTAACATAGTTATCTCCATTCTAATGCAAATCAAAAAAAATAATGCTCAGATTAGTTGAATAAATGAAGATTTCCGATGCTACAGTTAGACATTGTTTAATACAGACCTGTATCGTTGCGCCACAACACAAATATAGTTCTATCACTAAAGCACCGATATCCATAGGTAATATAATTTTATTGTTCGAAATACAGCTGCCGAATAAAAATTGGCATTTAAATATAACAAAATCTTGTTTACAACGATAAATTATGTCATTACGTTTTGTAAACAAAAGCACGTGTACCGGCGTGTAGGAATACATGACGTAATCGTAGTCTAGACAGCACGCGACGACATTACTCCGTAAAACGTAGATTTTACTGCGGTCGGGGTCCAATCAAAATCCTGTTTACAAAATCTTTGCATTAGAATTGTTGCTGTCGTTTTCATGGGTAAAATTGTTGCTGTCGTTTTCATGGGTAAAATTGTTGCTGTCGTTTTCATGGGTAAAATTGTTGCTGTCATTTTCATGGGTAAAATTATTGCTGTCGTTTTCATGGGTAAAATTGTTGCTGTCGTTTTCATGGGTAAAATTGTTGCTGTCATTTTCATGGGTAAAATTGTTGCTGTCGTTTTCATGGGTAAAATTGTTGCTGTCGTTTTCATGGGTAAAATGTTTGCTGTCGTTTTCATGGGTAAAATTGTTGCTGTCGTTTTCATGGGTAAAATTGTTGCTGTCGTTTTCATGGGTAAAATTGTTGCTGTCATTTTCATGGGTAAAATTGTTGCTGTCGTTTTCACGGGTAAAATTTTTGCTGTCGTTTTCACGGGTAAAATTGTTGCTGTCGTTTTCATGGGTAAAATTTTTGCTGTCGTTTTCATGGGTAAAATTGTGCTGTCGTTTTCATGGGTAAAATTTTTGCTGTCGTTTTCATGGGTAAAATTGTTGCTGTCGTTTTCATGGGTAAAATTGTTGCTGTCGTTTTCATGGGTAAAATTGTTGCTGTTGTTTTCATGGGTAAAATGTTTGCTGTCGTTTTTATGGGTAAAATTGTTGCTGTCGTTTTCACGGGTAAAATTGATGGTAGATAAAACTTTACTTCAAGGGAAAAATTTTCTAGATATAAATTAAAACTGTCTCTTGGCAAATCAAAAACAAACATACCACTTCATGGCCAAATTGCAATCTGAAAGCGAAGTAAGTATTGAGGAAGTACATTAGACACGTGAACTTCCACTGGGAGGTAATCGGTTGGGAAGGGTGACAAACTCCTATTTAACCAGTTACTCCTTCCACGTGTGAAATCAAAAATGAAAATGTTGCGATGGCGCCAATACAATTTTATATGTACGTATTTAGTTTTATAGCAAGTGCACAAATGGTGAAAATTGGAAGTCAATTTTACAGAAGTATTGGAAGATGAAAAGCTTCCATTCTTGGAAGTGAAAATGAACAGTGGTTACTAATTACTAAGGATTCCTTTTAAAAGTTTAGTTTGTTTCAAAAACAAACATACTATTCCATGTTTGAATCACAATTCAGAAGCAAAGTAAAAATTTTGAAACTGACAATTAAGATTAAAGATTTTAATAAATTTGTGAAAGAGTACTTTGAAAAGTACTAAATTGTCTAAGTTTTGGAAGATTTGACCATGATTTATTTTAAATTAATGGAAACCTAGGTATAGTTGCACATATTGTTTTTACCATAACACATTGACGTTTTATCATACGTCACCTTAAAATTGATACATACCTATAATCTCAATATAATCATGTGGTGGTTCTTGGTTCAGTCTATTTTCTGTCGAAGTATCATTTTCAGCATTAGTATTTACAGTCAATCTGCGATATGAAAAGGTATAGTTTTGTTAAATCTCTTCATAACAAAGTACAGACGTGTCAGTCTATATCAAAATCTCAAAAGCAAAAAGTTTTTGAAAACTGAAAATTGAGTTAAAATGTTAATTTCAACCAGGTATCCCGGGAACGGTGAAAACCCTAAAAACGCTGTATAGCTTGTGTATATGTCATATGATAAATATGTGTTATTTTTTACAAAAAACAAAGAAAAACAAACTGGAACGAGGGATTATTAAAGTTTTAATTATTTTTTATAAATCAAACATAATGTGGATGTAGGAAAATATTATTAAATACTCTTATTCATTATGTATAAAGAATATAGCCAGTATAAGATTTGGTTTCCCACCTGTAGTAAGAGAGCCTTGTATCAGAGGTAGGACGCGATAAAGTTTAACGTAAGTATGTCTCGGTTATGTCTGCGTTTAGGTAGACATTAGTCGCAGTTTTCCATACTGATCTAATACTCTGAAATCCTGACACCGGAAAGTTCAGGTGGACTTATTGAATGGGAATAACGTCCTAGTTAAGAATATTTGTCTTATATCGAAATGTAGCCAGATATAGGTGAAATACATTGTAGCAGAAATATTGAACTTTGAACTATGATAAGGGCAATGTGCAGGGAGGGTTCTTTAACGTGCAACGCCTGCCGTGACACGAGTCATCTGTTTTAAGGACACCCGGGCTTTTATTTCTTTATTTGTAACATCTTAATCAAATACAAACATACCGGTCGTAGCCCCCCCCAAAAAAAAAGGCAAAATCTTAAAATTTGGATAATTAAATTCAAACAAGCAAACCTTTACCAGGTGGTAAGGCCGAATGACTCATATGCAGAAAAATAACTATATTAAATAATGTACTATAATTTTATACCTTCTTGGTTGGCGTATTGCCAATTTTTCTGAAATAGCTTGCACTGAAAACATAAAAAACATATAATATATTGACAAATTAACAATGAACCAGTGTTGGTTGCATAACATTAAGTAAGTTATTGATATCTAGAAGAGATTATTGACAATAAGATGATGGTCTTGATAAATATACCATTTAAAATTTTTGCGGATGCAGTTTATACTAAACCCGTTTTAATTTTGCAGCACTAAACTGGTATTTTTAATGCATTTTCAACTAATTTATAATTTATCTGTTCACTTGATCTTTAAATTTTAATGTTCAAATACTATGATATATCCAATACATGGGAGGTGTTATCATTTCCAGGTAATGCTAATAGTTTTACAGTGTGTTGGTTGCCTAATTTAATATGGTTTATATAGTGTCAGTAGACTCCATATCGGGCGAGGGGCGAAAACACTGTTTTCCTTATACACTGGTTTAAATATATTAAATAAAGGTCAAGCAGATAGGTCTCTATTGTTTGATTATCCTTCAGAATTTACCTTGTTTATAAATACTGTGATGAGATAATTAAAGATATGTCAATAAGTGCTCGTTTCCGTGTTCACTTAAAGCACGTGGTCTAAACAAACAAGATTGACCTGTCCGATTGACCTTTGATTTAACTATTGATTATTAGTAAGAGGGATCAAGCGTGTAGATGAGAATACTTGCACTAATCATAGACAATGTGTATTTGCTGCGAATTTTAACTCTACCAATGTATAGGGTGAACCCATCTATATATATTCCTAATGAAAGGTCAAACGGACAGTCAATGTTGTTTGCCTGTACGTTTCAAGTGCATTATTGTGTATAATGTATAGGCAAAATATTGACCATTTATTAGGAATATCCATAGAACGATTCACTAATATATGTTAAGTCCTCAGATTTAAGTTTATATATACACATTGCACGTGTTAACTCTATTAAGAATTCCCCATAATGCAGGCGAAAGAAACACCGAGTACCCCATAAATGCATTGATCCATAATTATAAATATTTACATGATCACGTGGGCAGATCAATGTAACATGTTTATTTTTGGTACCAGTATTGTGATTTGCTAAATGAAATGCATAGGTAACCAACATTGACCTGTCTGCTTGACCTTTTATAGAAATATTTAGATAATATGATCCACCATAAGACAGTGTTAGGTTTCGAGCATAATGCAGGTTGAATGAAAGGTATCCGTATGAGTTAAATCTTGTTTGTTTTACATATAAATGTTTGCCTTTACAATGCGTCAGCGATATTATGGAAGAGTGTTGATAAACATGGGCGAGCCTATTCTATGCACGTAGGTATTAATACTGTGTAATTGCATGCGTATATTCACGCTTCATACGTTCATTTCAAAACCACCTTTATTTTTGACTAATAATTACATTATATAGATTCTTCCTTGTTTATAAACACTCTGCCACGATATAGCTGACGGACTATACCTAGTATGTATAAATGAATACTATGAATATTTTAAATACATACATGAAATAATTATTGTAAGTTGAAATCAATGAATGAAAAATTGCAATTGCATGACCTATAGCCGCACATGTATTGGAAATTATTATACCTTAGTGTCTCGTGAATCCGTTCCGAATATTTTTAAAAACATCGAAAAGGTGTTATATTTATTTGATTTAGTCAAAAACAAACATACTAATCCATTTCCGAATCACAACCCAGAAACAATGTAAAAACTTTGGAACTGACAAGTAAGGTTAGACACGTGAACTTCCACCAGGGAAGTGAGGCCGGGTGCTCCGGAAGGATAAGCACATCCTGTTTAGCTAGCTACACCCACCACGTGTATAATCAAAATTGTGTGAAAGGAACATGGAACTATGAGACGTCAAATATACCCAAGGCAATCCTGGACACAGAGACATCAAACTTATCAACACTACTGTGATGACGGCCATAAAACATTTAGGTAATACGTCCATTGTCACATGATCAATATGGGAAACCCCCTATACGTATTAACAAACTTTTGTAACAATACAAATAAAACCATAACTAAAATAATCGGGGACATATCATGTCTTAATAAACATAATTTAGAAATGATATTTCAACCGTCAAACAATGTTGTATGGTCATCAAGAGACATTTTTATGTCAGGTTTTAGATAAGTATCAAAAATATAATTAAAACATAATAAAATAGTTATGTATTCCAATTTAAATTAGAATCTGCAGTTTAATCTCTCAGATTGATGTTTCGGATAGCTTCTTAAAAATCAAGAAAGGCAAAACAAGTTCTTATTTACAATTTACTATGTATAAGTATATATATTCATGGGTTCAGTTCTGATACGGTTTCAATTACGAAAAATACGAAAATCGTCTGAGAGTACAACAGATTTTCTCCAGCCTATTACAAGGTGAACCCCACCGTTTTATAAATTTGGCATCTAAGGTCAGCCATGTAAATTTGCCACTTTCCCAAGGATAAACCATAGGTCCCAGCTAGATTTAAACACCCACTTGAATCAAGAGTCCCAAGCCTGACTCAATCGATATAATAATATTCAATAATCAAACACAAACATACTAATTCATCTCCGAATCGCAATCCAGAAGGTAAAATTTGGTTTTATCTCCCTTTATCTTCAGAAATTTGTCAAAATTATTGTAATAATTAGATACTATTTCTTCAAGTGATGATTTTGCAGAAAATATAATAACTATGCTCCTTTTGGAACGATATTACACAGATCGCCTGCCATCAATCATTATAATAATAATTAATTGATTAATCTTATGTAAATATATTTAATACAGGTATTGAGATGCAACATTTAATCTTTTTGATAGCATATACCCAAATATTGTATGCACTCGCTATTAAGTTGAATAGATAAAAAAGTTTGAATATTATATAGTAATTATAATTACATTCTGCTCTTGATTCTTTTCGCCATCTTTTTCTTTTCGCCTCTTCACAAATAAAAAATAAAAACTGCAAAATTATCAAACCAACGACTGTCCGCTCGTAGAGATCACAGATTCCCCAATCATTCAGGAAGTTATATTCTTGAAATATAAAACAAAAGTTTGTTTAAGCAATTCTTTGTAAATATTTAATCATATTAATGTTTTTATTATTTCAAACAAAATCTGTAATTTAAATTAAAAAAGAAAAACATACTTACAATATACGTAAGGATGAAGGCAAAATATAAGTTTCTGTGAAATAAGCTTAATATAACTGTCAAACAACATTTAACATCCCCGGTTTGATTGGAAATGTCCCTTTAGTCAATTACATAAAGTTGTCAATATGACAAGATCGGTAATTCACCACAAGTGACTAGACATCCCCTATCACTACAGTTTAAACAGTATTATAAACGATAAAATAAATGTTCATATGTTGTGAATGTTTTCTGAACATGCCGTAAAATAAACAGATGGTGGTAGCTGCAGCTGGTTTTGAATGTAATTTTATAAACGATATTTGAAACAGATGTGTTGAGCTACAAAGAACAAGTCGCAAAACCGTAACGATGTTAAAAACATTACTCAATGCTTATATAAACGCACGCTTAAGTTTTTACTCTTTTAAATTTCCTACATCCTTTACTCTTCATCTAGATTGTAACTATCAATTTTGTTCCAAGGAGCAACACTATTAATTTCCACAAATTTAACTTAAATTACAACGCTCATTGCTGCATGCATTTTAATATCGTAAATGTGTTAAGATTGACTAATTAATTGTTCTAAAGAATTACAATAGGTACTTTCCTAATTTTGTATGAAAAAACGAACATATCAATCTAGGTCTAAACCATGATTCTTAAGCTAAAAAACTAATGAAATAAAAAACAAACATACTTATCCATGCCCGAATCACAATCCAGAAGCAAAGTAAAAACTTTGGAACTGGCAAGTTAGACACAATGAACTTTCACCAGAGAAGTTATGCCGGGTGTTTACCTCCTGTTTAGCTAGCTACACCCACAACGTGTGTAATTAAAATTTGTGAAAGGAACATGGAAGTATGGGACGTCAAATAAAGTTTAACACGTTAACATAAACCACTGAAGTAAGGCAGGGCACTCCAGAAGTTAAGGTTAAATACAGCTTTTTAGCTGTTTTATGTATGCAACGATACAGATGAATATGTAGAAAGGAATATTTTATGTTTATCAATGTCCTCAAAAAGTTTCATGGCTGTCCTCACAAAAAATTGTTGATATTTATCAAAAGTTGCCTTGTTCTGAATATATAATAACATAATGCCATGTTTCTTCCATTTTCAATTTTGATTACATACATGACAAGTATAGCTAGCTTAACAGGTGGTGGTTACCCTTCCGGAACACCTCGCATCACTGGCCTGAAGTTCACGTGTTTAATTTATAAATTTCTAAGTTTCTAAGTTCGTACTTTGCTTTTGCATTGTGAATTGGACATGGGTTGGTATTTTTGTTTTCTAACGTTTTTTCCTTTTCTATGCTGATATTACCTTCAATCTCTATCTCTATTGTATCAGACTTTTTTGTTCCATAAAAATTATATGCAGCGCAAGTATAGTTTCCAGTTTTCATTTCATCAATTTCTCCGAGCGTTAAGAAATGTCCGTTTACAATTTCGACTCCATCCTTATACCATTTGTAATGGCACTGAGGATTGCACAAGGAGGAGCAGGCAATACCCGGTAAGAAAGTTCCTTCTTCAACACGGATCAACGTATCTGTCGTCGTCAACTTTACTGTCTGTGGTTCATCTGAAAATAGACATCGAGACAATGTATAGCAATCATACTTATCTATGTACACATCAAAAGCAGAGCAACAATTTAATTCTAATTTTACAAGCGGTTTTACTAGTAAAGCACAAAATAGGCTTTTATCATTTTTAAATGCATGAACAATATTGAAATTAATGATACATTTTTCTTACTTTTGTATTGAAAGTAAGAGTTATTTCACTGGTTATATATACTTTACTGCAGCTATATCAATCGCATTAATTCGTACCCAAAATTGCATAGCCTGGTAATTCCTTTTCATTTTGTTTTCTAAACTTAATATAAACCATTTTTAAGTAGCTTACTCAATGGTGGACGCAATAATAAAATGAAATACAAGAAAAAATAATGCTAAAAATAAAATTAAAAATCAGGTAGCAAATCAAAAACAAATATACTAATCTATGATTAAATCACAATCCCTAATCCAAAATAGATAACTTTCAGTAGCGGCAAATTAATATAAAGTTAAAGAGAATATGTACCGTCGAGATGAGACCGGGTGCTATGGAATGATAAGCAACTCACGTCTAGCTATAATTGCAAAGTAACACATACTGAGAACCTTATCATTTAACTTTTGTAGGTACCTAGCCAAGTAAAGAATCACAAACATGTTTGAACAAGTAACAGTTAAGTAAAATAATTACGATGAACATCGATGGTATAAGGAAGGCTTTCCTCGGAGAATGAACTTCCATTTTGGAATATTCTACATGATATGTTTTTTCCAGTATCTTCTATTTTGACAACTTTTATCTCAATTTGTGATCCGTTGTATACAATGGTTCTGTTTTTAGCTATATCTTCATCTATATTCCAGCGAAACGTTATATCCTCATTACTTTGCCTGGCTGTTGGTTTATACGAGCAATTCAATGACATGCCACCATTTACATTTGGTTGTTGTAAAACTTCAATGGAAGGAATAACTGAAACAAAGCATGTGCACATAATCAAAAACAAACATACTAATCCATTTCCGAATCACTATCCAGAAGCAAAGTAAAAACTTTGAAACTGACATAATTAAGTCCTCCAAACATGTAATGAAATGGAACTACGGATAAAATGCGAGCTAAGATAGAATACCATTTGCAGTTTTTTGTGAATTTTTCTTGAACTTCACAAAAGGATGTGAGGCCTGGTGCTCCAGAAAATGAGAAGACTCCCAGTTATTTTCAACTTTCTTATTTTCATATTTATGTATTCACTAGTAATGAATATTTAAATTTTATATGCCTTTTCACGGTGACGAATTATCGCGATGCAATATATTTTCAATAATCAAGGGATGTTTAATTTCCACCTATGATTGCAATATTATTCAAATTATCACCTTAAGAATCAAAGCTTTTAGCTAAATACAAAACAAACCTTTAAATTGTATCACTATGGTTTCTGAGATTATTCTTCCGTATTGGTTGTATGCTACGCATGTATAATGCCCAGTTCTCGCGTGATCAAAATTTTCAAAAGATAGGAAATGCCCATTAACAATATCAATTCCTTCCTTATACCATTTGTAACGACATGGAGGATTGCATAAAGATGTGCAAGCGATATCCGGTAGTATACTTCCCGCTAAAACACGGATGAGTGTCTCTGTTGTCGTTAGTTTTATTGTCAGTGGTCCATCTATAAATTAAAAATAAGCATTTAGTCAAAGTCCAAATCACAATCCTTAACCAAGAAAACTAGCAAATTATTTTAAACACGTGAACTTTTACAAGGAATTCAAAAGCCGCATGCTCCGAAAGGTTGACCGCCTCTTGTTTAAACTAGATAATCTAATTAGGTTCGCCTGAGCACTACGTGAAATATCATAGTGTTTCTGTGGAACAATTATTTCCATTGGAGAAACAATCGCTTCAGTTACTTTTATTTTTCGGTAAATGACGTTACTCCGCAAAATGTCGACGTAAACGTGTTCTAAAACGTTCCACACAAACATGAAGGGGTATTAATCACGTGGTACGCTGGTGAAATCTATTGATCAAACCATAATAAAAAACAAACATACTAATCCATGTCGGAATCATTATCCAGAAGCAAAGTAAAAACTTTGAAACTGACAAGTTAAGTTAGACACGTGAACTTCCACCAGGGAAGTGAGGCCGGGTGCTCCGGAAGAGTAAGCACCTCCTGTTTAGCTAGCTACACCCGCTACGTGTGTAATCAAAATTGTGTGAAAGGAACATTGAACTATAAGACGTCAAATATATCCAGGGCTATCCTGGACACACACAGAGACATCAAACTTATCAACAATACTGCGATGACGACCATAAAACTTTTTAGAGCCTTGATAAGCCTAGGCTTGCAATATGCATAAATATCATTTATATACTGACAATTGTCAGCCAGCAATGAAGAATATCTATGATTTATTTGTAATATAGCGCAACATACAGAGGCGTTTTTGAGTCTAATAACGATCTCTTTCAATTTGGTCCAGTCTTTAGAGTTACAGGAAATTTTCTGTAAATGTTTTGACAATGATGTTTGTTTCTAAAAACATGCAATATCACATATTTTAATATTTACATATTTTCATATCAAGGAATCAATGGATGTTAGTAAAGCACATTGTTTTGAGCAATACACAATGATCACAGACAAGGCTTCCAAAATGTCAGAACATGGCTGCCTTGCCAAGTGTTACTGTACTGGGATAGAGACACTTCTCTAGCCATGTCATTGTATGTTTAAACATCCATGAATCTGCTTTCAATTGAAAACGCCCATGTAATATACAAAAATAGAACTGTATGAACACATAAGGAAGAAAACAGAATTTAAAAATAATATTAGGGAAACAAATAAAATACTGTAATAGAGAGAAGATAAAATAATTCTAATAATAAAAACAACTTTACGGTGCACATCAATCGTGTATGGTTGGCTTTCGTCCGATAACAACGTTGGGATTTCATAAACTCTGCACGACACGTTTTTCTCGCTGTCTTCAACTTTTATTGGCCATATATCAACATTTGAACCAGTATACGTAATATTTTTGTCGATAAAATCTTCGCTAAAGAATTCCCATTGAACCCCAAGAGTAGCATTGTGACGTCCAACTACCTCTTGAATCGAGCAGTTCAAAGAAAGACTCTGGTTAATAACTGGCTGTATCAAAACATCTATAGAAGGCGTGTCTGGTTTATCTAAATCAAAATGAAAAAATGATATTAGAAAAAATAAGTTGGGGGCCTGATTTAGGCGCAAGTTGTCATACTTTAAAAATTGTGTTACTTTCTCGGTTATTATTCAAGCATATTATGAGTTTAATTTTGTAGACGAACATATAACCCTACGTAATACGATTTATATAAGATTTAAACTCTCTCTCTCTCTCTCTCTCTCTTTCTCTCTCTCTCACACACACACTCTCTCTCTCTCTCTAGAAGTATATATGAAATTATAGCAATGCAAATTAGAAGAACATATTTGACTGTACGATCTAGAAATGCCTTAAATTAGTTTTGCCGACTATATGGAAAAATCTGCTTCTAAAGTTGAATATAAATTACTTTTGGAAGAACACCAGCAACAGATGGTAATTAAACAAGAAGAACATATTTGAATAACTTATGATAAATATTGTTCATCAAATAAAAAATATACAATCAATGTCCAAACCAAAAACTCAAAGCAAAGATAAAACTTTTAAGCTGGCAAATTAGGCTGCAACACAAGTTTAGTAAGAATATATGTCTACTCAATATAATAAACTTTTTCAAATTAAGAATTTGAATCCAATCGAGGCTGTAATAGAAGTCTAGAATCAAAGTATGATGTGGGAAAGTTTATAATGGAGGGTCGGAGAGGCAGACAGCCTAGCCTATAGCTGAATACAGCTTGAAGACCTCGGGATACAGGTAACAGGTAATACACTATGGTCTGTGAGCGACCCTGTTGTACTAATCAATCTTCAAGATCACTAAAAATTACCACTTACATAACACTACAAGTTCCTGTCCAGCAAATGTCCCACCGGCGTATAACGCAGAATAAATTCCAGAGTCTGACATATTTACATCATTTAGAATAAATCGCATATCTCCGCCATATGTGTAACCAATAAACTTGAGACGATCTTTATATGTCTCTGTTGCTCTTGCTGTTGTATTTGAAAAATAAAATAAACGCTGTCCCTCTTTTCCGACAATCCAGATTGGTTCGTTTAGAGTTGGTAAAGGTAGAAGCTTCCAGGAAAAATAAGCATTCCCTCCAACTGGTGCATATATTGTATTACCTAAAAGTAAAAAATGACATTCATAAATTACATAAGCATTTACTTTTCAATTCAATATTGAGATTGATGCAAAATTGCGACATAATTTATATTAAATTAAAACTTTTGATATCTTACCGTTAGATTTTGTAAAAATACCAAATATAACTACAAGAAAAAGCATTTTCATTTATACAAGAATTAACAGGTATTGGTTTTATATTAAAAAACAAGCTCATGCTTCCTTATATGCATTTAAAAACAATTGAATAGCCATAACCTACAATTGTCGGAAACAAAAATATTTAAAAATGGACTTTAAAAATAGAAGCGGATGTTAAAATGTAAAAATTACCAAATGGTTACACGACTTCGGAAATGAAACGAAAATTGTTTTACTTGAAATATAGCATGTTAAAATTAATATTTCAAAAAACGTCACTCGTATTCATAAATGATTTACACCGAAAACATGCAAGTTTAAAGGTTACGATTTTTTTTTTAAATTTAAAAAACTGATTATTAAATTACAATTTAAAGAGACACTGATGTACCGACTGTGCATCCTGCAGTTTTGTCTTATTTTAATTTCAATGTATTACATGTCTTCAGACTTTGCAAATAAAACAAGTACTTGCTCAGAGAATTAAAATCAAAATATCAAACTTACTACTCTAGAACACCTGTTAGGAATTATTTTTAAATAATGGTACGATATACCTAAGCTTTTCAATGATAGGACTATATATAGATAAAGCTGTTTACACTGAATTTTAAAAGGATGGTTTATCTAAGGTAAAGGGTATTGTTTAGTCAATCGTATCTCTGAAAAAGCCACCATGGAATACAGTTTAGTTTCCTGGGTCTTAGACCCAACGGTAAATGCTGCTTAAATTAACTTTTCAATACTTCTTACAGAAGCTTACACTTTCATTTACAGTGAACCTGTGACATAAAGCCTAAACATATAGTCCATATAGTGGTTCCATTAATCAATCAACACACAGGCTTCTATTCGCACCCATATTCAAGAAACGATTTAATACAAAAGATCAAAATATTGTATAGCCGACAGATGTTAAATATTTTATGTAAATAATTGTTTTCATTATGTGTTGTGCGTGAAACGTGGCTATTTTTAGCACAATCAAACTCATTTATTTGAACGTAAAGGTTCACATACTATTGAGGTTTAAATTTGTAACTATCAGTCCCATATGCATTTTTGTCTATACTACAAAACTTCCAAACGATACCAAAGCAAATTAAAAACTCTGAAAACTGAAAAAATTGAGAAAAACAAACTTACGACAGGGAAGTAAATCCTGGTGCTACGGAAGGGTAAGCACCTAAAAATGTGGAATATCAGAAATGATAAGAGCAACAAAAATCCCTAACTTCAACATTTTGTAGAACTAACAATTCAAAACTGATCAAAATAACTTCATATAAACCAATGTGAACAATCGGTATGTATGCCTGTGTAACAATTATAAGAAAATGAATAAATTTATTTCTTTTTAGTTGCTTTGGGCTTTTGTCAGGTCTCATTTTATTCTTATCAAGAAATCCAGAGGTTCATTGATTGCAAGTCAAATGAAAATATTAAAATAAATAAATTAGCGCCAGAACATGCAAGTGATTCTCTATATCTAACAAAGAGGGGGAACCGTTAGTAAATCAGATCAGTTAGCTGCTGTTGTTGAATGTGGCTTAACGTCGCATTAGCAATTTTTTCAGGTATTTGCGACAAGAACAACTTTATCTCCAAGGATCAATATATGAATTTCATGAATTCATATATAGTGCGAGTGTGTTTTATAGTCAGCCTTGAACCAGCTGCGCGCACTCAGGGCTACTTGAAGGTGCTAGTTTTACGTTGCAGAGAACGTGCTACTCCCCCAGTCATATTATACTGACACCAGATAAACCAGTAAAAGCCAACAGCAAGGGAAATTAACTTCCCAACATGTGGTCTGAGCGAGAATCGAACTCACAACGATGAGAGACTGGATTTGTAGACAACAAAGTAGGAGCTTTTTGTAGCCTCCACCGTAAAACGTAACATAACAATTTAGAGGATAGTGGGAATTGTAACTGTACAGTGATATCCTCATATGGCACACACATAAAAATTATTAAGTTTTTATTTTATTGCAAGCTTGTAAATATAAACTATAGTGTATCTAAGGTGACACATATGTACTTTGTACTTTATTAACAAGTCACGTAATGCAAATGCGCAGTATAGTCTATACACTCTCTGTCATAACATTTTATTATTGGTCTTCAAGAGGACGATAGTGATGTGTTTATAAAAGAATTTTGCTGAACATTTAGAGAGACAAACAGGATGAGTTACATTTTAATTACAGTAATTGTTGCTTCGTTGCCATTATTAACTCCTATATCAGGTAAGAAATAAAACATTTTTTGTTTTCATGGTAAACAATTATGAGCAGACCATTTTCGTCCATAAGCAATTGTCAAAGAATGAATGGGATTTTTATGCTTATAAATGCTAGAAATTTAACTTTATATATTTCTTATTTCTACATTTAACGGGAATTTCCAAATTTTGTACTATTTATAGAACCACCCACTCCGGTAACATTTAAAACCAGTTTGAATTGGTATAATCTATCAAAAATAAACTGCCCTGGTATAATCTATCAAAAAAAAACTGCCCTGGATAAAATAATATTTATCATTCGTTTTACCTAATTCAGATCAAGGAAAAGAGTTGTTGATTATTGATTTACTTATATCACAAGGGCATTTAACACTAGTTTACATATTTTCAAAATGAAGAACAAATGGCTACCAAGGTCGCATAATATACAATCTCTGTATCTTCAACTATATTGTATTTTGACCCCAATGATGTATTTACATGTGCGTACTAAACAAACTGTCCGATTAGATTAAACACGTGAATTTCCACTGATAAAGCAGAATAGAATGAAAACATACAAACCCATGCCCTAATCACAACATAGCAGTAAAGTAAAAAACCTTCCAAAATGAAAATGAAAATAAAAATATTAGCGCCAGATAAAGCAATCGTTTGTCTATATCTAACCAAGTGGAAAAACCGTTGAGTAGTGAAATAGGTTAGTTAATGCTGATTTAGTAATAATAAGGTAGGATCTTTTTGTAGCCTCGTTGATTAAGTCCTATGCAATATGCAATACTTAATAAGGCTTGATTCCGTCATGTTTTGTTTTTGAGGTAAAAGTAAATATGCAGTAATCGATTGATTGAATGAATAATGATCTACGTATCAGTCACGAATATTCTACTTACTTTGAGGTGAAGCTGCAGAATTGTTTACCATTGCAGTGCGCTAGGGCCATTTTTCAGGGAAGGTATTTAACGTACCACATTGTCATGGCACTGGGATTCGGTGTTTAATGTCTCTTCCGAAAGACCCCGTGACTTTCATTCCTAAATGCCGAATACTTGGCGAAGGAACACAATCACTATCTATTTTCAAGTTTTAGTCAGACCTGGTCGAGTTTTGAATCCACAACCTCCTACGTACGAAGCGAGCACTCTTACACTGACGAGTATTCTTCCACTAAGCTACCGTTGTAGTTAAAATCCAGTGGGTGGTGCAAATGGTAGACAAGTGATATCCTTAGATAACACGTACATACAATTTTATTCTATTTTTATCAGTTTACACTTTAACACAAATGTTATAAGAGAGAACTAATATACATATATATCTTAACACAATATTTGAGGTTTGATATGCAGTATAGTCGGTACTCCGTGTACCAGGGTACATGACATACATTTTATTCTTCAAAAGACCGAAGATTTAGAAAAACAAGTATGACGAGTTACATGCAGTTATTGTTGTTCCATTACAATTTTTAACTGATTTCAGTTAATTAGTAATTTTCACACAATGAATAAAATTTTCCCGTTTTTGTGCAAATTTTAGAACTTCCGTAAGACTAGTGTAAAAACATGTTTAAACTGATATCAGCTATCAGGTGTTTAACCTAGTTTGCTACTTTAAAAATGTTTACTCGTTGGGATTGTTATTTGGACAGGGATCGGTATGTTTGATTTTTATTGCACTCACGGAATGTAAAAGTTTTAAAAACAACGTCAAATCTGTCTGTAAAAACCAACCAATAGAACAAGTAAAAGCGGCCGCCAAGGGCAAGTTACCCTTATATAGCGGTTCAAGTAACATGTTGGGATAAACTTTTACTGGCGTTTTCAAGCATGTGGTCCTTATATATAGGTGGCTCTAAAAGCAGGTTATATTGTACAAAACTTAAACATTGTTTTCGCTTTAATTGTTACAAATACGGCAATAGAAATAATAATTGGCAAGTCTCATCATTGATATATGCAAGGGGCTTAATAAAATGTTTACATTTATAATAGATAATTTTATTATTTTACCAATCACGGAAATTCATTTAAATATTTAACACGTTATACTTTTAGGTGAAACACAGTTTAAGTGCCAAGGAGATACTGTTATCCTTGAATTTTCGAAAGTAGAATTCCACCATGAAACCAGTACTGTCAATTGGTATATGAAACACAATGATGGAAAAACAGAACTGATTGCGTATAAAGTTGGAAATGATGAAGCAATTGTCCGGGCTCCTTTTGCTCATTATGCTGAAATAGATAACGATCTGAATTTAGTATTTAAAAATGTTTCATCTGGATTAAATGGAGAATATTTTAGAAGAATTGTTAATGGCGGCATATTCAATTCGTCTGTAAATTTGTATGTATTTATGTGTAAGTACCATTTATATATTCTTAAAATTATTTTTTTTTTTGAAAGATAATTTGTAAAATTGATTGTTATGCGATTTTATTATGAAATCTTATTATACAATTATAAATATGTTAAATATGTTAACTGGAAACAATGGACACAGTATCTTCATTTCACTGTTCGTTGTTTGTGCGGTAGCTGTCTGTCAAGCTTTCGGGACGAAGATGGTCCTGATTAATAGAATCTATCGCAAGATAGGAAAATCTCAACCCTTGTTCTAATATATTTGGTCCAGAACGAAACTTGTAGACCAAATATATTAGAACAAGGGTTAAAATTACCTTATCTGGCACTACAAGAAGTGATTAATTCTATTTCTTACACCAGAAAATACAATTTATTCAATTTTAAATCAATTTCAACTTATCGATACACCTCTGAATTTGTTGATAAAATTTTGCAGGGGAAAACAGCGTGTAAGCTATCTTGCACAAGGGGGTACAAGATGGAGATATCTTGCACCTCTCTTTTTATGGATTTTTCTATCTTGGGTGCAAGAATACGGGTATCTAAAACATCACCAATAAACAGTGAGTTAAAGACGTTGATGCCCATTATTATTTCCAGTCACATATGTTTACATTGATGACAAAAATCCCTAGGATCCATCTCCAGGCCACTTATAAAACCGTAATTCATACAAAGCGTGCAGATTGACAAGTTTCACTTCTATAAGAATTAAAGGATCAGTTTATAACCTTAAGTTGGCAATGCAAAAAAGTAAAACATGCGAAACAAGAAACAATCATCCGACCATGTAAGAATGTCCATGGAAAAATATTAAAATATTTATTATCAAATCAAAGTTTTATTGAAAATATCAGAGGATAACAATGATTCGTAAAAACAATGAGTTAGTTCTGTATCATGAAATAAATTTGACAGATAATATAGGACATCATGAGATATAACATCGCAATTAAACTAAAAATCTTTAAAACTCCCTAGATCATGTTTGTTATTTGTTCATAAAAAGACAAAAATATATCGTAAATAAAATGATTTTCTAATTGATATTATAGGCGCTCCATCTGGTAAACCTAATGTAATCATCGAAAGAAAAGAAAATGGCACCGATTCCGTTAGATTTGAATTGCCTCCTGATCTAGGAAACCCGAAAGCGAATTTAGCGACCGAGGTAAAACAGTATATACGAATATAATGATACATTTAACACAATTAGGAGAGGAATATATATATATATATATTATTTAAAAAAACATTTTACAAACAAACCAACAAATGTAGCTTTTAACATACTCACTTCATTAACCACTTCACATGTTTTACTTTGAGGTTCTAGACGGCCGTTAATAAATGAAAGTTTTCGTCAGTTTTATTCGAACTATTGTGAAAATCCCAAATATTTCAAGGGGTTGAAAAGACAAGAAAAAAAATAAAACGTATGTTATTAAATCATTCGAAGGCAATACGTTGGGTCTTTAAGCATAACTTTTTGAGGAATTATAACACTTATTACACCCGTTATAATTTGAAATATTGATCCATGTGCATACCACATTCCAAAAGATAAGTTAAAACTCTGAAAACTTGCTAATTTAGTAAAAAATTTGGATGAAGATCTGTGGAAAAGAGGCGATGTGCTCCGGTTGGGAAATTAGCTCTTTCTAGCTAACTACACATGTCGCATATAAAATCACAATTTCGAACGAAAGAAATATGGATCGTTAGAACATAAGATATATCTAGCATACTTTTGACACAGAAATCGAACTTATTGACCATATTGTGATGACGTTAATGAAATTTTTTAAAAACCTTTGATGAGCGTATACCTGCAATATTTCCGAGTCAAATATATACATATTTAAGCAACATAAGTCGTTTTATCCAACAATTCCAAAGCAAAGTAAAATCTTTGATACTGGCAATCTAAACTTCCACCAGCAAATTGAGACTGTGTACTCCGGATGGATAAGCACCTCTTGTTTAGCTACCTACCTCGGTCTATATCTAGGGTCATTTTGGATACAGATACATCATATCTATTAACAATATTGTGAAAACTTTGATATATCTAAGCGGACATATATACTTGCATCAACAATATATTTGTAAGCAGTCTGCATGATTGTATAGAGATCCTTATTAGGGAGCATGCTCTATCATACCGTATTGATTGTGAGACAAAAACACTATAAGCAGGAGAAGCAGGTATATTGTTTCATAGAAGTTGTCAATTGAAAATTGAAGACATCATGCTTATCATACAGCTTCAAATGTAGCTTTACGTTATCGTTATAACCCGGGTATCTTTCCTTTCGAGCTCACGGGGATAGATGGCATTCATATAACCTTCATATTTAGGATTATTAACAGATAAATGTCATCTATATAACTGTTTGTAGATTTGAATGGTTTGGTGTCAGTCTTCTCTCCAGATTTACCAAGGTTCTGCATAAATTCTGCATTAAACTAATAAGGAAACAAGTCGGCAAGCAATTATGCACAATTTGTGCCAATGGTATACAGATTGTTTGTTGGGCAACTTTATTACCAATTACAAAAGATATGCTATTTATCAAAAACTCTAACATTTTGTTGATGGTATCTTTAGCATATTTATTTGATTTCATATTGTGCTTGACAAAGTAACCAGAATCCTCATTACGCACTAGATATTTGTATCTTGGCTTACCATTATTGTAAAAGAATGACAATTTAGTAATTTGTTTTTGGCGTTTTTTCAATTTTAAATCAAGGATAGTTGTGTAAAGTGTGGATAAAATCATATGTGTTTAAACTTTTTACATGATAAAATATTAGAAGTAAGATGTTTAAGTCGTTCTTTAGAATTTTTAAGAATCCACATTAGGTTGATGAGAAATGAAGAATTTTATTTATCTAAATAACACTGATAGCCATCTTTGACGATTTTTAAAAGTTGTGTTAGAACAAATAGTACATTTAGAGGAACCTGCTATATATCGTTCCTTGTATAAATTTTAGTGAAGTTAAGGAATACAGGTAAATGATGTCAAGTTTTTCCTCTATTATATATTGATGCTGTCAGACTCGAAAACTCCCCTTTAGTTGGAAAGAACTTTATGTTAGGTAATATTAGTTCTAATTTAGGTCAGATTTTGTGATATACAATGTACTATCTAAACCAAGCTTCTTAATACGACATTCAAGGTAGAGTTTCTTACGAACGAGAGTAATCTTGTTGGTAGACTTATCAGCTGTTACAACATACGTATGAATGCTAGGATTATCGAAATCTCTAGGTTCCTGAGTACGGAAGAGAGTCAGTTTCAATATATACATACGAGGGGAGGCCAATAAGTTCATAGAACGGGGGTAAATATTGCCGCAAAAAACCATATATTTTATTATTATTATTCAATATAGTCGCCATTTACCCCAATGCACTTAGCCCACTTTTCTTTCAGACTGTCTATACCTTTAAAAGAGAAGTCTTCAGTTTGGTCCTGAAATCATGCCTCTGTGGCAGGAAATCTTATTACCCGTAAATGGGATTTCAAATTTCTAAATAGGAAATAATAACTGGGTGCCAAATCGGGACTGCAGAGTAGATGATTAAGTTGTTTGAACTTGCATTCACGAATCGCTGCTTTTTCAATCCTTGACTTGTACACAGGAGCATTGTCGTGAAGAAGCAATACCCCTCGGCTCAACTTTCCCCTTATTTTTAATTTAATAGCAACTTTCAGCTGCTTTATTACATCAGCATAGTAAGCCCCGGTGATAGAGATTCCAGCAGGTTTATAATTGATTAACAGAACACCCTTAGAATCGCAAAACACAGTGGTCATGACTTTGCCAGCTGATGGTTGGGTTTTGAATTTCTCTGGTGGGGGAGAGCCAGAGTGTTTCCATTGGACTCTTTTTTGGTTACTGGGTTCCAAAGATGAATCCATGTTTCATCACCAGTTACTAAACGTAAATGGAAGCGCTCCGGGTTATCATTATAAATGCCAAGAAGCTCCCAACTTGAGTGGAGTCTTTTGAAGCGATCCTGCACATTAGGGTTTCTGGAGACCCATCTTGCGGATACTTTGACATCCGAAGATGCTCGTGGATAACCGTGTATACACTTTCATGTGAAACATCACAGTCCCTAGCTATGTCATCAATCCTAATTCGACGATCATTCATGATGGGTTGACAATTTCCTTTGTGATGACATCATTTGGCCGACCTGACCGTGGGTCATCTTTCAGCGAGGTGTGCCCACGTTTAAATTCAGCTGACCATTTTCCACTGTTTCAGGACCACTGACAACGTACACCTCGGCCATTCGCCGGTGAATTGCTTTGGCATGTGATCCCTCTACTGTGAGGAACGTTATTACTGCCCTAAACTCAACAATATGATTTTCCATCATTGCTTGATGGTCACCAACTTAAAATGCTTTTGAGAATTACACAAAAATGTTGTGACAAATAAACTCGGTATGTTTAAAATAGCGGAATGTTGTGTTGTCTAAATAAGTAAAAAAAATGTGTGTTACGCTTGGCTGAATACACTGTTCCATGAACTTTCCTACTTTTCCTCGTAAATAAGGTTGGCAATCCTCGTTTTAATAAAAGACCTTACTTGTAACCTTTATACAGTCGGATATGATGTCAAAATCTACACGCCATGTTAATTAAGTCAGACGTCTAGTATTCCGTTAACAAGTCAAAGGTTGAATCTCTCTGTGTTAAGGACCCTTTTAAAAGTAGACCTTTCGATTTAGTGTTTTTGATCATCACCAGTTACTACATGTTCAGCTGGTCCATCAAAATAGGGAGAAACAACAAGAGCAGGTTAGTTGAGTAAAATTATAAATGTTCAAACACGGCAATGTTTGTTTATAATAAAATAGTGGTGTAATGGGTTTATTATAGAAGCAGGAGCTAGAGGAAGCAAAACCCAAGGAACTTTGAAAGTAAAAGTTCATTTTTTAAAGAATATAAGAAATATCAAAATCATTAAATGCCTTTGTTAGCATAGTGTAATTTAGGATATTGACGTTGATCATCGTTCTGTATATCGGGTCCCGAGCAGGTTTTGATAATCTGTTAAATGCAATATCCTTGATGGTAGCGTTAAGTTTGTGTTCTGGTGTATTAAAATCTAAAGTGTCTAAGACAGGAAAGTGGTATAGAGAAGAATTTAGTTGGGGCATTCTGTTATCCATCCGAGAGGTAACAGCATCAGCAAACACTAATCCGAGATGTAACTGCAGGATTGGTAACAGATTAGAAAAACTAACAACATGGATAATGGATCTGATTTAACCTCGATCCGTAGTTGGAACAACATCTTTCAAAGTGTATTTTCTGTCAAACGAATACAACATCAACAAAAGAGACAGTGTAAAAATTAACGTTATTTCTTTTTGCTGGATTCGAATTTTCCTACGACATGACGCAGTGTTCATTTGCATATGTAAGCATTCATTTAAACACTTAACCAATAACATCTGTTAGGTCAAATTTAAAACAAATCAACAAACATTAGTAGAAATCGTGTATACGATAATCAGGGGAAACGGCAAGAGCAAACTGTGTTTCGGTTTTGTTTATTGAAACCTTCCGCGCTCGAAAAAACGGGATTACTTTGTGTCAAGTGTCCGAACCCGGAAAAAATCAACAACATTCAGTGTCGTATTTTAACTGTAGAATTTGCATTAATGGATGAAAACGCTATAATAGCACATATGTCATGAACTTAAAAATTCGTATGTATGATAAAATCTTAGTTGACATTTCATACTTATAAAAAATTCGCGATGTCTCTTGAAAATAAGCTTGAAATTCAACTTGATTGTTAAAACGTGTACGTTTTTTGTACCATGACTATTTCTCTTTGAAATTTTGATATAATATTACAATACTATTGTAAATTATTTTCGCAAAATATTATACCTGGTGCATGCGATGTGAATATCTGAAAAAAGCAAAAACCAAGATCTTTCAATTGTCGTCAATGAAAAAAATATGGCCGCGAGCTTCAGTGTACACTAAATTCAGTGTCGTATTTTAACGGTAAAAATCGCATTTATGGGTGTAAACGCATTATTAGCAGATTTGTCATGAACTTAAATTTTCGCATGTATGAAAAAAATCCTGGATGACATGCATCCTCTACTTTCTAATGGCACCTGACTTCTCTTAAAATTCACTTAGCCTAATCAGCATGAAACTCGACCCGATTTTTAACACGTGTACGTTTTTTGTACCACGGTCTTTTCTCTTCGAAATTTTGACATAATATTACAATATTATTGTAATTTATTTTAACAAAGTATTATACCTGGTGAATGCGGTGTCAATATCTGAAAAAAAGCGAAAAACCAAGATCCTTCAATTATAGTCAATGAAATCAAATATGGCCGTGACCTTCACTGTACTGGCTACTGGTACACATACATTGTACATATATGCATCTGACGTAGTGACGTCAATATCGTGTTTCGCTTAATCACACAGACATGACTGTTGCATGATTATCGATTTTTCTACCTACACGCACTGTCAGCTGCCCAGCATGTTTACATTGCGCTGACTTCTAATCGTTACATGTTGCAGGGGTCCTACCATTTTTGAGGTCCAAAAATATAGGAAAAATGGAAATATGACATCAAATTATAGGAGTTTCATAGGAAATTATAGGAGTTTCCACTAAAATTATAGGAATATTTTAAATAATTTACACAAAAATATACATCCATTGCCTTCTGTTCCTCCTTTTACTAACAAACATAAAATATTGGCAACTGTGATGTACACTCACTGGTTCAACAATACATAAATGTGAATGCTGTTTCGTATACATGTATGTATAAAACGCAAGAAAATGTCCCCATTCTGAATTCCTGAAGCTACCAGTAACAAAAATATTGAAAAATACAGGAGGTTTTAGGGTAAAAATTTTATAAAAATACAGTCCAACCTGCCCTAAAGGCCACATTTATATAATGGTCACCTGTCTATAAAGGCCAGTGTAATTGTATCCTTATTGTTCTTTATTCATATTATTTGAACCTGTATATACAGGCAACCAGTCCACTAAGGCCACTTTTAACTGGTTCCTTTAGGTGAACTATATAGACAGGTTTGACTGTATAGGAAATATAGGAATGGTAGGATCTCTGATGTTGACCTCCACTCAAAACAATATGCCTTACTGGTCCAAATAATCAGTATTAATGTGTGTGTGTGGGTGGGGGGGAGAAAGCATGTGTGTGATGGGAGGGTAGGATTTGAAGAATTTTAAAACTGCATGATTATGCAACAAATTTACCCATTACACGCCATTCATTTACTTGGGTTTGTATAATTTCATTTTAGCTTAGTTGTGGATTAACACCTTTAGACATTACTTCAATATTTCATATCACAAAATTTCGTAATTTCAGTGTTCAATCATGAATTTTATTCTTTCCTGTTCATTTTCAACTTTTGAGGCTTAATTTGAGGTTGAATGTTACACAAATAAAAGTGTAAATATGATTTACATAAAAAAAACTTATTATTATAACTTCACATCAATTTAGTTTATTTTATATAGTTTTAATTTCAATACTAATTTTATCAGTTTAAAAATGGGTTTTATCATAATAATAAATAAAAAATGCACAAGTCATGAGTTATCATTGAAAACTTGTTAAATTCCTGGACTAAAACAAAATCAGCAAGGAATGATATCACATACCAGAATTGAAATAAGGTGTTTGTTGCTGAATAGGAGAAAGTTTATAAGTGCCTTATGTGCTAACTGATCATGCACCCTAGTTGCAGGACTTCTGTCCAAATTTCACAAAAAGTGAAATCATTTTTCAAATGAATTAATCAGTATGGGGAATCTTTCTCTGTTTCCATACTTGTTCATCAACTGAATCAAATGACAACTTATGATGGGCCATGTAAGCTTAAATTTTAAGTCAACATCAGATGATAGACACATGTATTGTTGTAGGTATGGTATGACTATGTGTTTGTAGCTCACATCTAAACACATCTGTCAAACTAAATTAAGCAAAGTGACTTTAATGACTTGTTTCAGTTAAGGGTGTTGAATCAAGATTATAATGGACAATTTGCAAAGTTTTAGACCTATCTGTTTATGGTTTATAGTTATAGTTATAGTTATAGTTTCATTTCATTATTTAGCAATTTCAATTATTACATTAGCAAAAAGATGCTGTCTCCTCTAAACTTTTAGAGCAAAATAGTAGAGCTGGCAGCTACTAAAATAATATAACTCAAATGTAATGACTTTGAATGCATTATTTTATTAAAAATTCAAAATAACTTTAATCATCACATGACAATTTCATAAAAATTAAATATTAGCACATGTCATAGCTAATAAAAATAACAATAATGAAACCACATGTGTCTCATTCTGTGTTTACAGGGTAGCTTAGCATACTGTGTGATTTCAGTTTATATACAAATTTTCAATTTGTATAGGATTTCAAATGGATTTTTTTCTGTTAAAATTTAATTAAACAATTAAGTGGGACTCTATAATAAACCATGAATTCATGCTTTGTACCAAAGTAAGGAAGCCGGGGTTTTTATTACATTGAAATTTAAAAATATAATTAAGATTAGTGCAAATCTTGTGATGAAATTCAAAATGTAAATATTTATCTCAGTTGAAAGATGTCCCTCATCTAAGGAATATTTTATGTAGAAACCCACATTCCTGGTCAAGTATTCATGGTAAATATTTTGAGTAAACACATTCCCCATGCATTTAAAATAAAATAAATAAAATAAGACAGTTAATTGTTATTTAGCAGCCAAATAAATTGAAGGCCTACAAAGCCTACTGGTCAATGTGTCCTGAGTACATGCAGGCCAGTGTATTGGTATCCAAGCAAACTTCATATATTTAGTGATACCACAAATCAATCCTGCATGTTACATGGTTTAAAAACCATGACTGCTATGTACAAAATACAAAAGGATCGTTCGGAAATGCAAACAATAAATAACTTTGAGGCAGTGACTGCACTTTTTTAAGATGGCTGAAAGTATACCCTAATTTCCGGCAAAATTGGCTTGAAATGTGAAAAAAATTACTATTTAATAAATGGTAAAACTTACTTTATTTCAGCAAATAAATGAAAACAGCGTCACTGTATTATCAAATTTACACATAGTGCACCATGAGGAAGCTGCCGTTGCATTATTTATGGGTCAAATGAGCCGGAAAAGGAACGGACCCATGATCATATATCCGACATTTTCATCGATTTTTCCGACTTTAAAACTTGTACGTTTTTAGTACCAGAAAATTTAACGGTCGAATTATACATCAAAATAAACACGGAAAAAGTTATTTTCATTCATATTAAAACATCTTTGGTGCATGAGCAAATGATTGAAGGAGATAACATTTTTCAAAAAAAAAATTTCGAATTTAGGCAAGTGTCCCGATATCAATTGGTTTTTAAATGGTAAAATTGCCACCAAATTTGAGCAAATCTGCCTTTAATCTATTACAATTGTCCAGAAATTTTAATAAAATGCCATGTGTTTCATTAAAAACAGTCGGTAAGACAAATATTTCTTTATTTCCACGCCTCGAGTGTATGCCGTTTTTGGTCATTTTTTACCCCTTCTGCGCGTGCAAACTTGTTTAATTAATCTAATGAATCAATGCATAGGCCGGGTTTGCGTTTCCCCTGTATATAATAAAATATCTTTAAAATGTTTTTAGAATCTGATCATCAAAAGTTGTTTTTGTCATTGCCATACTTTTCTCTAATAGTATTTAGCTATTCAAACAATTTTAATTTTCTTTTAAAGCTTTTAGAAACCATTTTTACTGAGAATGGATCCAATTCGATTATGCAGCAATATGAAATTTGCCTGATTGGAAACTCCATACAGTGTTTCGAAGGGTCACCGTGCCAAAACTATACAATTCAGTCGTCTTTCGTTCAGAAGTTGAAAAATTCGACAGGTAACTTACTTTAAATAAATACCTTGATTTTTATAAAGACGTGTCGAACAAAAAATAATATACTTGAAATCATGTTTTGTGGACCTGACTACAGAAAAATATAAATGTATGTAGTTGGAAATCATTGTTTGGTTATAGGCATCGAATCGGGAATAAAACCAACAAAACCGGATGAATAAAACTACACGTAAACACAGGACAACGACGAGTCATCTATCGGCTGGTACATATTAATTTATAACATAACAATAACCATCGCACACACATTATAAAAGTTTCTACTTCCCATGGGCAAAGATATGTAGAAATTGATAACGTATCTAGTAATTTGATCGAATTCTCTTATTTATTCTGAACTTATATCAAACAAATTGTGTCTGTCCATCCGAACTGTGAAGATTAGTTTTAAATGATTCTACATGTACTGTAGAATCACAAATATTCGTGGGGGGGGGGGTAAATTTTCTGAGCGCTTCTACTTACCAGGTCGGAAAGGCACTATCATGTGATAGTATATTTGAACAAATTCCGGTACCGAAGGACTTAAGTGTTACATGTTGGTATTTCCGAGATGTTTCACTGAATAAGTTTAATAAATATTACCTTAAACGCAGACTTTCATTGGAATTTAGGTGTGTTCGTCTACTTGATGATGATGTTTTCTTACATTTATCTGAGCTTGTGAAGTATTTTATGCAGCAGGAAAAGAATAGTCTGGCAATAGCATTGATAGATAACGAAATAGAAAGTTATGGATAATTAACCTTGAAATCAAGGTAATGCCCAGTGGGTTGTTGAAATACGTTTGGTAAGCTTTACGCATTCCCATTATTAACAAATAGTCCCTCAACTGAACCTTAACATATTACTATGTCGCATTACTATTTTGCAACAGCATGCAAAAGTATATATTATCCAACAGAATTGGAATTCCCTAAAAAAGAAATTCAGTTTACACCCATGTATCTATCACTTCACAAATACTAAGGAAGTAATTGTGATGCATATTTTCCGATGAAATGGCGCACTTTTGTGTATTTCAACAATCTATCCGTTTTGAAGAAAATTACATGCTTTTCAAGATCGCTAGATGTATTAACTAATTTGATCTTTATTACCATGAATAAAATCAATATTAACACAAGCACTGGTCGATTATCATTATGCTTAGTTATTTTTAGTTTTTTTTCGTTTTTAGATGATGGCTCATCGGTAAGGAAGTTATTGTTTGAAAACTCAAAGACAATGATTACGCAAAGTAAATATTAACGTTATACCCTATGTTTTTTTATTCAGAAAACATTTCTAGATGAAAATACATTAAATACAGCCAATACAAGCAAGGAAGCAAACAATAAACAAATAGCATAAACGAAAAAACTACAGACGAAGATTACATAACTAAGATCCGACGATGAGTTAATATACAGTGCTTACGGCAGTAGCGGATCTCAGTCAGTAACGGATCATTTTTCAGAATAAAGTTAATTTTTTCCATATCATTACGAGAGACCAATAAATCTCGGATATATTTCTGTAAAGCTGGTATTTTTACTTAATTCTACGTTTCATTTGTGTTGATAAACGTCCCATTTTTTAAATTCTCGGCTTTTTAATGCGAATGTCACAAGCGTCTCAGCGACATGGATGTGATTTCTGAAACCTAACTTTCGATTTGACCAACGTGTTCAACACTTTCAAAGGTAGTTTGAAATGATTATAATAACTCTTTACACTCGTTAACATGTCTTCTTTCACGACATAAACCTTTATTGAGCTTTAAAGTTCATGACAATAAAAAATTAACCAGGTTATGCAGGGTGCAATTTCGGCAATAACGGATCAGCTGCTGTCTACAGGGCATGTACCCATGGGGCTGTCTGGTGCTTTCAGAAAAATAATAGATTTTGGTGGGTTCAGTTATGCAGAGGCTATTAGAGAACCAGTGCCTAGCTTCCATCCATGGCCAGTACCCCATGAGAAAGATGGGGGCATTGTCATGCCATACCACGATCTTATTTATCATATGATAAGACCATTTTTAAGAAGCCATAATTGTCATGCTTGAAGGATAATCTGTATGAGATTAGAATATATTGAATAAATACATTAATATCCAACCCTATATTTTGTATATAAGACAATTAAAGTTTTATTCCGTTCTATATTTTTGTCTGATAACAATTTTGGACCTATGATGTACAGTGTACAATACCAATAAGTATCATTGTATGCATATACTGTCAAAATAAGATCTTCATGGACAAGAGTATGTCATAATATTTATAACTTATAAAGTACAATTATTTTATTTTATTTCCTTCGCCATTTACTGCTTTTATAATTCAGTATTCAAGACAATGTTGATTGACTTAATTTATCAGGGACATTGCGGTGATTTGTTTTTAGTTTACACCCATGTATCTATCACTTCACAAATATTTAGGAAGTAATTGTGATGCATATTTTCCGATGAAACGGCGCACTTTTGTGTTTTTCAGCTATCTATCCGTTTTGAAGAAGATTACATGCTTTTCAAGATCGCTAGATATATTAACCAATTTGAAAAATATTACCATGAATAAAATCAATATTAACACAAGCACTGGTCGATTATCATTATGCTTAGTTATTTTTAGTTTTTATTTTAAATGATGTCTCATAGGTAATGAAGTCATTGATTAGAAACTCAAAGACAATCATTACGCAAAGTAAATACTAACGTTATACCCTATGTATTTCTATTAAGAAAACATTTCTAGATGCAAATACATTAAATACAGCCAATACAAGCAAGGAAGCCAACAATAAACAAATAGCATAAACGAATAAACGACATACGAAGATTGCATAACTAAGATCCGACGATGAATAAATATACAATTATGCCTAATAGGTTTCATTAGTCACAATTTACAAGTGGTATAAAAATAGAGACAAAAAATCATTACAACCTTTAAGTCAACAACTAATATCAATCTATAAAACATATTAATTCCGTATTGGAATGGACATTTTTATATAAACGTTATTTTACAACTGATCTTTTTTATGCACAGTGATGTAGACACTGGAAGTGAAATATATTACCAAACAAATATAGCGATCCATATCCAAATTACAAACCCATAAGCAAAGGTAAAAAACTAAATGATCCAAACATATGTATGTAAATATTCTTTAGGGAATAAAACCATAATACAGTTGACTCCAAGAGGAAACGAAAATAGTTCGATTTATCCGAAGTTTGAGATAAGTTGCGGACGGCACTCGTACTTTTGCCGACTGGAAGTTATTTCCTAATCACTCTCATGTTTATTATCTCCTCAACACTGACCGTTTTATATTTAATTTTCTCTATTTAATTTATATTTATTAGTTTAATATCTTTTTTTGTATTTTTTCAATTTTGCCGACAAAACAGGTCATCCTGTCCTGTCTTTATCATGTATATTCCGGTTACACTTTGGATTTTATAATCTCTCCCACACTTCCGGATTTTGAGAATGAGTAGAGATCACATATCGGGATTCATGTTTAGCTTGGCAGTAATTTACACAGCGGCTTTTCAATCTGTATAATTGTTTTGTTTTAGCAAGTAAAATAGATTGCCACGAGGTTAGTTTGAGATAAAAACAGTTATTTATGAGAGGAACGTACCAAGCTCAAGATAGTAGTTAAAATTAAATTATATCAAAACACGGATTTTGTTATTTTATGGACTTAAATTAATAGGACTTAAAGATTTTAGTTTGAGTTGACTGAAAATTGTTAGCTGGAGTTAAATAACATTATTTTCGTTGAATTTTCATCTAGGGGGTTTAAAATTAGTTCCATTTAAAAATTAATTGGGATTTATTTTTTATGAAATTCTGTCCAAACGAAATCTTAAAAAAAATCAAAACCACGAAATTTTAGACCAACGAATATAAATGATTTTACAGTGATTGCTTAAAGATATATTACACTACAAGTACAGAGAATGCACGAATGAGTTGCGTATTATAAGTTTAGTCTAATTTTAAAACTTTACTTTTGATAATTTAATTTTCATTGTATTTCAGAACATGAAGATGCAAATACAACATTCCTTCTTGTACCGCTTTTTATAAACAGTTTAATAATGTCTACTGTAATAGTATATATATTAGGTATGTATGAAAAAACCACACACACACACACACACACACACACACACACACACACACACACACACTTCTTGTTAAATAGTAATGCAGTTTTATAAAATGCATCTTTTCAATTGAAAGTTTATCAATTTTTAACAAAAGCACATCACAAATTAATAAATTTTTGACTCTAGGATATTCAAAACCTAGGCTTACCAAGGCCCTGATACGTTAAATATGCTCATACATGTATTAAAGTTATCCTGGATAAATTTTTTTGTTTCTTTCGTTTAAAATTTTGTTTTAACATGGACTGGTATGTTTTGCCGTTTAAAATAAATTATTTTTTGTACCGCATATGTAATCCAAATAATTTGATTCTACCTTTAGAGGTTTATATATATATATATATATATAATATATATATATATAAGCGTATCTTGAAAGTATGAACGAATTCCGCTAGATGGAACCTGCATATATTGACAAATAACCAAAAATGGTACGACTACAAACCGCTAAACAATACATAGAAATGTTCCCAAATTATATTAGAGACAATTTGCAAGTATTGTTACTGGTGACAACGAATCGGAAGTTCACTATTTTAAACCAAAAAGAAACTTTGAAAGCAAAATATGGCTATCTTACAACGGTAGAAAGCACGCAGTGGCCAAAAAAGCATAAGCATAAAGAAGGTTCATTTTTGCATATTTTTCATGTGATGGTATAGTGGTACAAATTCCGGTGTCGAAGGACACAAGTGTTACATGTCGATAGATCCGAGATGTATCACTGAATAAGCTTAAAAAATATTACCTTAAACGAAGCTTTTTATTGGGATTTAGGTATGTTTGTCTACTCTATGATAATGTTTAATCACATTTATCTGAGCTTGTGAAGCATTTTCGAAGCAGGAATAGAATAGTCTAGCCACACCCATCATAAGAAAATAAGCAATAACACTAACAGATAAAGAAACAGAAATGTATGGATTATAAAGATAATGACCAGTGTGTTGTTGAAATACGTTTGGTTAGGTATACGCATTCCAATTACTAACAAAGCAACAGCATGCGGAGGTATATATTATCCAACGAAATTAGTATTCCCTAAAAAAGAAATTTAGTTTGCACCCATGTATCCATCATTTCACAAATACTAAGGAAGTAATTGTGATGTATATTTTCCGATGTAACGACGCACTTTTGTGTCTTTCAAATGTCTATCCGTTTTGAAGAAGATTACAAGGTCTTAAAGATCGCTAGATGTATCAATTAATTTTACCATTATTACCATGAATAAAATCAATATTAACACAAGCACTGGTCGATTATCATCATGCTTAGTTATTATTAGTTTTATTTTCTTTTTAGATGATGACTCATGGGAAAAAAAGTCATTTTTGGGACACTTAAAGACAGTCATTACGCAAAGTAAATATTAACGTTATACCCTATGTATTTTTATTAGGAAAACATTTCTAGATGAAAATACATTAAACACAGCCAATACAAGCAAGTAAACCATCAATAAACAAATGGCTAAAACGAAAAAAACGACAAACATACGAAGATGTCATAACTAAGATCCGACGATTAATAAGTATACAATAATGCTTAATAGGTTTCATTAGTTAAATTTACAAGTGGAATAAAAATAGACACTCAAAATTCATTACTACCTTTTAGCCAACAATAAATATCAATCTAAAACATATTATTTTGGTATTGGAATGGAGATTTTTATATAAACGCATTTTAGATCTGATCTTTTTGATGCACAGTCATGTTGACACTGGAGTGAAATATATTACCAAACAAATATAGCGGTCCATATCCAAATTACAAACCCATCAGCAAAGGTAAAAATTTGAAAACTAACGAGTATCAATGTAATGATGGATGCACCATTACAAATAATGCGCCCAAACGAATAAAAATCAAACCCTCTACTTAGAACTCATATTAGGAGGACTTGTACTTTTGCCGCTTTTTTCCATGTCCATGGCAACGGCTGCCATTTTGAAAATTTTAAACCTTTAATTACGATCTACATCACTAAAAAACTGCAGGGAAACCAAATTACTTTTTGCCATTTTTAAAAGGACAACAAAAATATGATCACTTTGCATAATTACAAAATATATCATTTTTTCATTTACATGGTATTACATTATTGTAAACATGTACTTAGTGAACTTTTTTTATCAAATACCAGGTTTCCAAACTTAAAAATCCCTAATCAAATAGTAACACTTATTTTAATCCTAACATGCATTATTAGAAATTTTAAACTTGCATTATTCTTTTCATTTTAAGATTTGATTTTATATATAGAAGTAGTACATGAATCCAATTGGTTGAAATTCAAACAATAGGCAAAGTTGATTGACATCGCCTATACCCAATATCACAACCTGTTGTTTTGATTAGCCAATGATGTGTTGATTTTAAATTAATCCAAGCATTTACCCATGTAATGTCATACCTGTTGTTTTGATTAGCCAATGATGTGTTGATTTTAAATTAATCCAAGCATTTACCCATGTAATGTCATATTGATAACTAAATGCAGTTACTCTATCGAATTGAATCATAAATCATGCCCCAAGGATAACTGACCATTGGTGCTGCTTATAAAAACAGATTTAGCTTGAGAGCTTTTAGACATGGATCAGTGATTACTTAAGTATCCTTGACAATGAAAATTCATGCTTATGGTTTTAATTCTTAAACAAAATGATAGCAACCATCCCACGAAGAAAACTATAGTTTGAGGGTGGGGATCTCAAAGTTAGTACCTAGATCTACCTGCCCCACCCTCCTATTGAATGACCATATGGGTTTACTTAAGTATCAATCTATTCAACTTTTCATAAAGAATAAGAGAATATATATGTTAGGGGTGGGGATCTCAACTGATCAAAAGTTAGTACCCAGCCCCGCCTGTCCCCGCCCTCCTCTGGAAAACGCCATGGGCATTTCTTCAGTATCACTCTATTCAACTTTTAAAACAGAAATGGAAAATATATAGTTTCAGGATGGGGATATCAACCATTTAAAAGTTAGTACCAAGCCCCGCCCGTCCCCACCCTCCACCAGGAATGACCCCATAGGACTTTCTTTAGTATCACTTAATTCAACTTTTCATGCAGAACCAGAATATATATAGTTTATGGGTGGGGATCTTAACCGTTTAAAAGTTAGCACACTGCCCCGCCCATCCCCACCCTCCCTGATACCCCCGGGAAAATCTACTGATACAGACTTGTACATCTTGAGACACTGATCATGAATATATATGGTTTTATAGTACAAAATATAGTATAAATAGCAATATTGAGCATTATTGTTTTTAAGACCCCGCCCTCCTGCCCCTCCCCTAATGACCCCATGGGCATTTTACCTCGGCCTCCAGGGAAAGAGATGGGGATCAACCTTCCTGTGAAGTTTGGTTAAGATTGGACCAACGGTCTTTGAGAAATTGGTTGGACAAGTTCATGACCGGAAGAAGAAGAAGAAGAGGAAGAATAATAAAAATAATAATAATAATAATAATAAGAAACGGTGCAAAAACAATAAGTCGCCAAACTTCGTTTGGGCGCCTTAATAATAAAGTTAAACAGTAGGCACGAAAAGTAAAACAAAATCTCCTGCAAGATGTCAGAACAAACCCTAAAATAATCTGTAGCTTCTGTGTTTCAAATGGTAATGGTGTGAATTAGAAAAACTGAATAAAAACAGCAACGCCGACAAAAGATTACCGAAAGAGTTTATTTCAGAAATTATGCACGTTTTGATAAAAGGAATTTTCGTTAGTACACTAATGTGGGTGTTACATACTGATCCAATGGTGTACTCATGAAATCGTTGTAGGCGTGGCTGGCGATACGTCAATTAAGCATAATTCTACATTATATATTATTCAGAATAACATTTATCCAATTTCCAATTTTGAAAGCTAAAACGTTACCGATTATATTTTCGAAAGTCTTGATGTAAAGTCTTGCACAGCAGAGGTAGAGAGGTAGAGCATATAATACAAGAGAAGATTAGAAATCATCATTTTCAATAATAAATTGTGTATTGAAAAACGCTTAAATGTACAAATGGTTCTCAAAAAGAGCTATATATTGAAAATACCAGGTTAACTGCAACAGTCACCGGTTTGACTGTCCAGTTTATGACATCAGAAATGATGTGGTGGCGTTTCCAAATTGGGCCAACACAAAATGTCATTCACTGTAAGTGACTCTTTGCCCCATACATACTGTAGTGTATGCCGTATATTACAGGATAAAATTACTTTATTTAAGCAGCATTTATTAAAAAATATAACTATTTTATTTGGTTTTCCAGGACGCACTTTATTCGGAAGTGCAGTAGTATTGGGGATGTTATCTATGGTTATAACGATTGTATTGTGGCAGTATTACTGTAAGTATTAATAAACGCCTTTAATTGTATAATTGACAAATACGTTATACTACACTATTTTGATTTTCGGCTTGTCAGGTGTACTGTTTTCGGCTTGGAAATTTAATATGTGAACGGATTTTTAAAACTCTGTTACCAAAATAAAAAAAAGATATTTTCCTATTAACTTTGTACTTTTTTTCTTTACAACTGAACCACATAATATTTAATTGAATATTAAGGACGCAAATCTAAACCCCGTTTTTAATGTATTTCTAGGAATTTAAATGTTGTTAAGCCTTTATATGTGTAACAATAAAGAAAAATATGATATATTATTTATATGACCCAAACAAATTGAGTTCTACTACATGCGGGCGTACAACATTTTGTCACTTTTTGAGTAATTTTTAGTCATAAGCTATGATCAATATCAATTAAATGTAAGAATAAATCTGCGAAAAATATGAAGATTTAAATAACATTCTTCAAAAAGTGCTAGATTCTCTACAACTTTGACGTTTTACCCGGTCTGAGAAGGGAGGCAATAGACCAGTTTCTAGTTGCCGTTTCGTTTCCGATTCTACGTTTTAGTTCCGACCTGAAAAAAAATATGGGAAGGGTAACTTCCTGTGAAAGCAAACTTGCACAACGTGCAGCGTGCCAGATTATTGATTTCTTTTTTATCTAATGTACTAAATTCTGAATGAGAATTTTGAAATAAAGGGAACAGTCCCTCAATTGTACAACAAATGATATATTTTAACATTCGACGGGATCTCAATATGTAGTTTCATCCATTTCAATACGGATATAATCATTCGATCGACGGTTTGACTGGTTGGTATATTCATCTACATCTATATGATACAAAACACTGTCTTTTAAGACCATTACGTTTCGGTATAATGTATGCGCAGAGGCGTGCGCGGTTAGAATAAAAAATACACCAAATAAAGATATGAACTGAAAAAGAATAACAAGTAGGTATAGTGTAACTGTAGAAAAAGATAGAGCTAAAGGACGAAAACTAATTTCATATTGCGTTTTCGGTCCTTCTGATTAGACAAATCCGGCTACCGTAGCGGCCCTGGGGCAAACTTCATTAGGACTTACTTACAATATGGACCAAAGCGGACTAGAAACTAACAGATGAAAGCGTATTAAATACGTGTAAATAAACTCGGTATTAAAAAAAGACCTTTGACATATGGTATATTTCTTAATTTTATAATGACGCTAGCTCCTGCGGTTGTCACTTTCAAATCAAGCTGATGAATGCGCTGATTGTGAACAGAATACAATATACAGATCAGTTCCTTATAAGTTTATGGGGCTGCATTATGACCCCCTATCCCCAGTTTTAAAATCACTACATATCCATAACAAAATACTGTAGATATTAGCTCCTTGTAATTCTGGCGGGATGAGAGTGTATTATTAGCCCTTTCCCTAGTTTTACAATCACTGCATATCCTAAATAATTTGAATTTATCAGAATTTGCTCAAGTGTGTGAGAGTGTTTGATTGTAATTTCAGTGATTTTGTAACATCGTTCAAAAACTGCCTCATTCCTTTAAATAAGGACTTGAATTTAAAGTCTCAGTTAAGTACAGCAAACTGCATTATGTCATGCTTGCAGTAACTTAGGATCCTCAATTTAAAGATATGAAAATGTTAAAGTATGTAACATTTTGTGAGTAAAGACAACTACATTTAATTTGCTAGAATATCACTGTTGTTTTTGTAATGTTAGTGGCCAAATTGGAAAAGTTAGATAATTTTTACTTTGGGGAAACTACCTTTATTCTGTAGTAATTTTAGGAAAAAAATCACTGTATTACCTCCTGATGAAAGAGTAGGCAGAAATGATAGCAAGAAGATATTTACATAGAAAAGAAAGAAGAACATATGCATATACTTGAAGACTTGAAAGAGAAATGTATAGTGTGTGTGTGTATGTGTGTGTGTGTGTGTGTTATTTACTTTACCCCAATAACATTTTATAAACCAGTGTGTTACATAATCTCTCTCTCTCTCTCTCAACATGTTTTTAGATTTTATAACAATTTAAAATTAAGAGTATTACTAAATGAATGAAATTGGAGTTAGGAGTTTGGTCATGACTTACTTAACTTAAGCCTTTTTCACTCCCTAGTGGAGCATAGGTCACTGACAATTTTGCTCCATCTTCCTTTGTCTTTTGCTAGTTGGTGGATGTTGTTCCATGTATATTCTTGTTCTAACATATCTTCTCCAGTGCCCTTCTCCATGTAATTCTCGGTCTGTCCCTTTTATTTTCCCTTGCGGTGTCTATTGAAGAGCTTGGCATGTGACGTTGGTCTTGCCTTTGTGCAGCGTGTGACCCAACCACTTCCATTTTCTCTTCTTAATCTCCTGAAAAATAGGTATTTGTTTAGTTCTTTGCCAAAGATCTTAATTTGACATTTTGTTTGGCCACCATATCTGATGGATAGATTTCAGACATTCGTTTATGAAGATCTGAAGCTTGTTGATGTTGTTGACTCTGAGACTTCATGTTTCTGAGCCATATAGCAAGATTGATTTGACGTTGCTATTGAATATCCTGAGCTTAGTCTTAGTTGTTATCTGTCTTGATTTCCAGACTTTTCGAAGGATGCCAAATGCAGTGTATGCTTTTGCTAATCTTGCTTTCACATCATCTTCTGTTCCTCAAAGGTTATTAACCACACTTCCAAGATAAACAAATGATGTTACATTTTCACGATATGTGTGTTATATATTTCAATAGTATTGATGTTGTTTGTATTTATTCTCATAATTTTGGTCTTTTCCTTATTTATACGAAGTCCTGTTTTTGCTGCATTTTCAACTAATATGGATGTTTTATCTTGCATTTGGTTATGAGTATGGAAAAGAAAAGTCAGATCGTCAGTAAAATCCAGCTCCTCTAGTTGGTTTGTTAGATTTCACTGGATTCCGTTTCTTTTCCATCATGATTCCTTCATGATCCAGTCAATGTCCAAAAGAAAAAGAAAAGGGGAAAGTAAGAAGCCTTGGTTAACACCTGACCTTATTTCAAATTCTTCACTTGTGTTTCCACCGTGTATAATCTGGCATTCCATTCCCTCATACATATTCTTTATAAGAGTGACAATTTTGTTTAGTACTCCGTTGCTGTCGAGGAGTTTCCATAGAATTTCCCTGTCAAGACTGTGGAACGATTTCTTAAAGTCGATAAAGTTGACATAGAGGGAACTATTCAATTATATTAACTGCTCTATTATTCGCCAGGTGGCTATTTGGTCAATGCAAGATATTTCTCTTCTTCTAAAGCCTGCTTGGTGGTCTCGCAGTTTTTTGTCTACTGATGATTTAATTCTATCAATAATGATTCTGTTGAGTATTTTCCCAGGCACAGAAAGTAACATTATGCCTCTCCAGTTTTTACATCGACTTAAACATCCTTTTTTGGTAAGTTTTATGATGTACCCTTTTTTCAGTCTTCTGAGAATTCTTATGTTTCCCACATTTTTGTTAAAATAGGTTTCAGTATTCTTGCTGTTCTTTTAGGGCGAGCCTTTAGTGCCTCTGCTGGTATCAAATCTGGGCCTAGAGATTTACCAATTTTTAAGGTCTTTATGGCTTTAATAATTTTATTTGAGAATGGAGCTAAACAGTCTATGTTAAGGTGTTCTGCTGCAGTTTGATTGTCTGCCATTGTTTTTGGTGCTTGGCGGTTAAGCAGTTCAGTAGAGTTCTGCCCATATCTGCCTTTGCTCTTCCAATGAATTCAAGGTGTTGCCATTTTTGTCTTTTACTGTTTTTTTCTGATTTTGATGATTACCCTGATAGCTGTCGTGTAATTACATAAAGTTCATTCATATTTCTTTGCTCTGATGCCAGTTCTGCTCTTGTTGCAAGTTGTTAAAAATAGCAATTTGTATCATTGGTCACGCTTCTCTTTACTTCTTGATGTTTTGTTTTATAGTCTGACTCATATTTGGTTTTCCTTGATTTTTATTTTGCACTCAACCATTGTTCATGTATTTTTTGCCTTTCATAAATTTTTTGGAGTGTTAGCTCGGAAATCCATAGCTTGTTCTCCTTTTTCTTTTTACCGATTCCTCATCGCAAGCTGACGTGCCCCCTATGACTAGGTTGTTTTCAGCACAAAAATCAACAAAACGCTGTCCATTTTCATTCATCTCTCTTTTTCCATGTTTTGCCGTCATTCTTTGATATCCGGTGTTATCATTTCCTACTTTGGCATTGATGTCTCCCATTACAATTGTCATTTCTCTTTGCTTTTTATCTTTCAAAGCTGCTTGTAGAATGTTATAAAATTCCTCTTTCTTTTCATCATCTGCATCGCTGGTCGGTGCATAGCACGTGATGACATTCAGGTAATTCTTTAATTTGATGTTCTCAATTTTGCTCTTATCGTTCTGGAGTTTATAAGTTCCAATCCAATCATTGATTTTTCTGCTTAGTTGGAAAGCATGATTGCAACCCCTTCTGTGTGATGTGCATTGTTGTCTTCATGGCCTAAGTATATGATAGTTTGACCAGAGTTTATCTTTATTTTTTCTGCTAGTATCCATCTTGTTTCACATAGTCCCAGGATCTCTAGCTTATAGCTTTCAATTTCTTTTGCTAAATTGGCTGATTTCCCTGCCTCATACATAGTTCTAACATTCCAACTACCAATTTTAATAGGTTCCCTAGTTCTTAAGCAGTTCCGCTGCTTAGATTTCTTTCGACTTTCACTAAGCCGCATCATACTGTGATTGATTGGATGATGAGTGCTAGCGCGTGTCCACACACTAATGGGCCTACACACTGCATCCTTTGGGGCCTTGCTTCTCCGAGATTAGTTTAGCCTAGAGTACTAGGCCTCAGTTACCGTGCATTGCCACGAGAGGCACTGTAGAGATCTTAGACTGGTAGAGGCTTTGTACTGGCAAGAAAGACTGACACACTCGGCTTTCTTTTTCGCCCACTGATGTAGGCTAGCCAGCGGAAAGGTAGTCTTTGACTCCCCCACACTTTTCGCATTTCCATTCTCTGTGGTTTTGCAACCACTAGTACATTAAAATATGGAACGCTTCACGAATTTGTGTGTCAACCTTGCGCAGGGGCCATGATAATCTTCTCTGTATCGTTCCAATTTTAATATATGTACTGCCGGAGTTAAGTCATATTACCTGAGAAAACTTAATTATGATCATTATTTATGAATATGTTTATTTTTTCCATTTTATCAAAAATATTCTACTGACATTGATGAAGAATATTTATCAGAAAACAAGTTAGCTGTTCTGTTTCATTTCAGCAAGATGTGTGCATAAAATGGGGCGTAACTGAGGTCATCTTTATTTTATTAAATCAGAACAATTCAAAGTTAACAATTTACAACTGGTATTTATAGTTTTCTTGTTTTGTTTTGTTGAATTGTGTTCTTGTTTGTACATTGAATTTGCCTTTCCAAGTAAATGCATTCCCCTATAACCTAAATTCTAATATTTCAAAAAACAATTACCTATTGGCCTTCAACACTTAAGACACAATTAAGGGTTAGCTTCTCCAATTTAGGCAGTTGCTATTTTTTTTATTAATTTCTGGCTCCAAAAATAGGTATGTGCTTAATTTTTGCTGCAAAATTTTTATCAATTTCATAATTAGGCAGACTAAGATCTCTTATATTTTTCATCAGTATACAAAAGTAGAACAAGTGTTCCAATCTGTAAAGAAGACTCAATACAGCAGATAATCTGTTCTACATTTGAGGAATGTTTTTCACATTGTTTCTTAGTTTTTCTGGCTATTTAACATGTATATAAATTGGCTCCTAAATTAAAACGTTTCGCTTTTTATTTGGCTCAAATATTTTAAGGACAAGAGCTAACTCTGCAATTTCATAATTTGGTATATAAATGTAAAAAATTGGTTTTTTTACACTGTAGTGTGAATGCTATATATTATTAATGCATAGCTGACAGAAATTACAAGTTTTAGTGGTTGTGTTTTCTTCAAATTACAATCACTATATGGCATTTGTATGGAAAACCATTTTTACAAAACCTTGCTGAAATATTCTAGTGTTTCTTACTACTTAAATTTTATGTATTTTTAATCTTAATTTATTTGGTCTTAGTTGAGAAATTATCTTTGTAATAAATCAAAAACAAACATACTAATCCATGTCCAAATCACAATATAATGTTATAGTCATACAAGTGTTTCCTTTATAGAATAGAAGTATTTATTATTTTATTGCAGAAGATGAACCATGCTACTTCATAAAACTGTTTAACTTTTTCAAGCATTTAGAATCATAATTTACTAATCAACGATAATATGAATAAGTATATAATTCACTTTAAAAATAATGAGACCCTGCTTGGAAATGGGAATGTCATGCAGAGAACTCACCTTTATGTTCAGTCAGATCATTTGAAAATAATCTGAGATTGATAAGCCAGAGTGTCCAAAATTTTGTCCGCTTGACAGTTTTGAACAAGACTCTCATAAAAACAAAGCAATAATGGAAAGACACTTATCAGAGATGATGATTAACGCGTCGTCAACTTCAACACTTACAACTGCGGATGCTACTACTAGCACCAGTCATCAATGTTAAGGGGAACAACTTGGAGATATGGACAGCTAAACTTAACGAGTTGTTTTGTGACTTTGACCAAGTAACAAAAAATACTGTCAACAAATAATACGTCAATTTTTCAGGCAAATTTTGCTAGAAATGCAGCGGCAATGTTCCATGAGGCCTAGTAGGAACAGTTAAAGTTGTTTTCAAAAAATATATATTTGGCCTTTATTTAATAAATATATACAATGTTATTTTTTCATTTCGTGATTGGCATAAATTTCGACTGTAACAGTCATAATGGTGTCTGTTGTTTTTTTTATTTCAGTTAATTGTTGTTAATTTTTTTCATTAAAATTGATATTTTATGTTCATGATAAAGAAAACAAAACAAAAATGTTATTTTATAAATATTCGGCTTTTTTTAAATCTACTCAATTGAAAATACTAAGTCTGAAAAATAATAAATTCGTGAGCTGGTTTTTAATCAGGTGATATAAAAAACAAACATACTAATCCATTTCCGATTAACAATCCAGAAGCAAAGTCAAAACGTTGGAACTGACAAGTTAGGTTAGACACGTGAACTTCCACCAGGGAAGTGAGGCCGGGTGCTACGGAAGGGTAAGCACCTCCTGTTTAGCTAGCTACACCCGCCACGCGTGTAATCAAAATTGTGTGAAAGGAACATGGAACTATGAGACGTCAAATATATCCATGGCAATCCTGAATACAGAGACATCAAACTTATCAACAATACTGCGATGAAGGCCATAAAACTTTTTGATGGCCTTGATAAGCCTAAGCTTGCAATATCCCTGAGTCAACAATTTATTTGCAAGCAGCCTACTTCGTTGTACAAAGTCACCGTAGTGGGAACAAGCTCTACCATAGCGTATTAGTTGGGAAATAAAGACACTATAAGCAGGAGAGGCAGATATTGATGCATAAAAAGAAAAATTGACAATTGAAAAATTGAAGTCATTACGTTTGTCATAAAGTTTCAAATGTAGCCTTTCCTGTGCGTCATAATTCAGGTATAAGTCTAAATATGAAGTAGAACTTGAGGCATTAGTCGTGTCGTTTGAAAGTTTACAACATATCTGATCAGAAAAAAATATCGCCTGCCTAAAAACCAGATAAAACTATAGTAAGTTGCAACACTCCTATATAAATATGCTACTACAGATTTTCTTCGTGTCCAAAACAAAACACAACATTAGCAGAAGAATAGTTTCACTCGGAAGTAGTTGGTAAAACTATTCTTTAGTGTTCTTGATCAAAACCAACAATACTAATCCGTGTCCAAATCACAATTCTGAAGCAAAGTGAAAACTTCAAATTGACAAGTCAAGTTAGAAACGTGAACTTTCACCAGGGAATTGAGGCTGGGTACTCTCGGAGGGTAAGCACCTCCTGTTTAGCTAGCTACATGCGTCATGTGTGTACATAAAATTAGAAATGAATTAAATAATATTTATCTTATTAAACTAAAACCATTGAAAACTATATTATCTGTTACAGATACGTTATGTATACTCTTGATGTTTACTTCTGGTTTGTGTGCACCAATAATGCGTATAGTAAGTGGAAAAAAAGCAAAAAATAGAAACTCATTAGAATTAGGTAAGTTTAACCCTATACATTAGAACACATTCCGTAATAATAATAATAATAATTAATAATGATTATGACGCCCTGAAAGCCTGAATTTGAAGTAGCATAACAAATGGCATAATTATATTTTTTCTAGTGTCAACTTTCCTTTTTAATGCTACAATATACTTGCTTCGCTGGCTTACAGGGGTTGTTCGATATGTAATGCGTATTAAAACACAGCGCGATGACGCTTTGCAAGATTTCATTGTTAATGCTACGCTTGAATAATTCTATTCAATACATTTCTAACAGTATATACACGTGCATTTAGCTCCACATAGTTTTAATATTAGTCATTTAAAAAGATCCAGTTTTTGACCACTGTTTTAAAATGGTTGAGGAACGTGTTAAGAATAATGAAAGAAGTACAAATTATATGAAAGTTCGCGAAAAACAGGTTTTTACTGAATTGGAGAAGTTCATACGTCTGAGTTCTGGGTTCCTCATTTATTGGCATTGAAGACCAAAAACTGGTATGACTACAAACTGCTAAGAAATTGCTTAAAATGTTTCCCAAATTCTATCAAAGACAATTTGCAAATAGTGTTACTAGTAACAAAACATAAAGTAACTACTTCAAACAAGTAAAAACAATTAAAAACAAAATATAGATAATTAAACACGGTAGAAGGCAGACATGGGGCGAATTACATTGCAATATAATGCATTACATTACAATTACATTTACTTTGACAAAACTAGTATTATATTACAATTACAATTACCTGCATTTTGGAAAGTAATGCATTATATTACAATACTTTACTAAAGTAATGCATTATATTGCACATTACATTTTATAAATTTTATTAGCAAAAGAATTTCAACATATATAGATGAGAGATGTTTCCTGTTTGGAATTTGTAATTTAGGGTTAAGGTTTTCTACAAAGTTCTAAAAGTTTTGACTTTCAATTGTTATAAATGAGAGTAAATCACCAGCAATATAATCAATAAGTGCATATCTTTTTGCTTTGGGTCATTCAATTGACATTTTTGCTGGCTACCAGTATTTTTACAAAATTTGTCAAAGTCGATTGTTCATCTATGTCAAATTTATTATTTTCAAAATATACACTTCTGTGTTTTCTCTAGAAAAAATTACCATTTAATCAAAACAGGAAAAAGGAATTAATAGGTATACAAACTAATTAGTGGTTTTGGCAGATATCAATGATAAACCGTACTTTTAATCATTCAAGATAGGTATTCAGTGACTAAAATAACAAACAAAAAGGATCGAAATAAAAACAATAGCTGGTTTCAGTGAGTTTCACTAAATAAGCTAAACAAATATCATCTTAAACAACGCCCTGTGTAAAAATTTATGCATGTTCGTCTACTTAATGATATTTTCCATCACACACATCTGTGCTTGTGAAGCAATTTTTAGGTTAGTAGACGAATAACGTCTTGCCACATCCCTTATACTTTCCAGATCTAACCTCATGGCATTTTTCCTTATTACCACAACTCAAATTGTTCTTATCTTGTCGTCATTACAAGTAACGAAAGGTCCTTGGTGACTCAGATGTGTACCTGAATCAGAGTACCACCACGCATTTAAAGAATGGATTTAGAGACTAAAGTAATGTATTTCAAGCTGCGGAAAATACTCTGAAAAGATGTAATGTTCATTTTATTGTTTGCGTTTAATGCTTATGGGATATCGTACAATACAAATAACATATCGAACAGCCCTGTGCTGTAATTGTTTCAAAATTAATACGTTATGGTTTTATGTATAGTCAATGCAATTTAGAATAATACAACACAAACGAATACAAAAGCAATAATAGATAAAAAAAAATGATAGATATTGATTATAAACCTTAACTCAAAATAATGCACAATATTTTGTTGAAATATGTTTGATTAGTTATAGGCATAATTTGCAAGTGGTTCCTCAAATAAACAACAATAGTATTACTATCAAGCAACAACGTGGATGTTGATATACTATACATACAAATTTGCATTCTTTGAAAACTAATTTATTTTCCATCTTTTTTCAAATGCTACGGAAGTAATATTGTGATGAATATGTTTCGCAGTTTTGTGTATTGTTAACTTCTATCTTTTTTAAAGAAAATTACATGCTGCTCATGATCGCTAGATGTAACATCGAAAACAAACATACTAATCATTGCCCGAGTCACAATCCAGAAGCAAAGTAAAACGTTTGGAACTGACAAGTAAGTTTAGACACTTGAACTTCCACCTGGCTAGTGAGGTCGGGTGCTTCGGAAGGATAAGCACCTTCTGTTAAGCTAACTACACCCGTCACGCGTGCAATCAAAATTGTGTGAAAGGAACATGAAAAGTCAAATATATCCAATGCATCTTGGACACAGAGACATCAGATTTATCAACACTACTGTGATGACAGCAATAAAAAATTTTCTAAAGGAGGTAAGGCCCAGTGCACACGAAGAGTAATCAATTCCTAGAAAGGCGTTTATACTAACCCTAAACAATATGTCGATGTTGTGTTTATACAAACCCTTAACAACATTTCGCTTTAATGTCCCACATACCATTGGTAGATGTGAGGTAGAAAAACAAAATAACATACTGTAAAAGTACCAAAAGACTATATCAATTACCGAAAGAGTTATTTAAAAAAATTTGCGTAATTTGATAAAGGAAATTTACTAAGAATATAATTGTTTTGTTGATTTCACATATATTCATTGTTCACATCATCAATAATTAAGCATACTTTTACATTTTAGTTTTTTTTTTACTCAGATTAACATCTACCTCATTTCAAATTTAAAATAACACTAAAAGGTGGACTAAAAGATGAAATGTTCTGATTACCCTTACACAGCAGATGTAGAATATATAAAACGAAAGGAGACTGGAAAAACCAACATTTTGAATAATAAACTTAATAGTGACGAACGCTCAAAATGTAAAAAAAATGGTTCTTAAAAGCCCTAACCATGGAGCAAACCAGATTCAAATACGACAATCATCGATTGGAGAGGTTCATTACATCAGAAATGACAGAACACAAAATGCCCTGCATTCCAAGGGACTCTTTACCCATACATACTGCAGTTGAAGTGGTATAATAAAGGATAAAAAGTATTTTATTTAAACAAGATACATTTTTAAAGAATAACTATCGGACAATGTTGAAAATGTTGTTTCCCTATGTAGCAAATACATCAATGAACCTATCAAAATATTTACGACATGGTGTTTTTACAGAACTGATGATGTTGACAAAGTTTGAAGACAAAATGTGCAATATCTTAATTTGAAACACCAGAAAAAACCCGTTTAATCCTGAAACCAGTTTTCATTATTTAATCCAATTTTCATTTTGTTATTTCAGAATTGTCTGTATTTAGAATAAATGTAGTCATGCTCTGGGGGCTATTTACCATGTTGTTCTTCGTAATAACGGACGCAATGTGGAATGTTTTAAAGACCCGTAAGTAATTATAGCTGTCATTCACAATATTTTCGAAAAAAGATCTAAATACAGCCATTTACTCTAACCAAACATCAACCGAAATAGAAAAAAGAAAAACAACACGTTTCCTGGTTTAAATCAAAAAGAAATTTCAACATAAAAATGACAATCATGAAGAAATATGTTTTAACGAGAAATTGTAACTTAGAAGAAATATGTTTTAACGAGAAATTGTAACTTAGAACACATCCATAATAATTATCAGACCTGTTTAAAGTGTCCTATATGCAACATTCTAGAAAGGATTATCTTCGTGTACTTGTTCAAAAAACATTAGCAAAACGAAAGTAGTCTGTATAACATTAATATCTGATGTTAATAACTTTTCAAATTTATTAATGAATTAAATAATAGTCATCTTACTATAATACTGTATTATGTGTTACAGATTTGGATTGGAAACTAAGTTTAAGTTTGAGCAGTGGTGTGCCTATTTTGATCCAATTTGGTTTTACAGTAATATTTATACAACGATTAAAGAAAATAATGTACAGGTAGAGAGTAACACGGCCAAGTAAACTTAAGTTTATTCTTGTATATTAGTATAAATTGTCTGTGATATGCAGAAATATTTTCTGAAAATTGCCATCTGTTTTAGTGACTTTGAAACAAAAAATACGATTGATTCTTTAAAAACTACTTTATATTTAGGCTTTTACCTAAATTGGTAAAATAAATTTTGGTCCGTCTATTTTTCTCTATTCAACATCTTAAAATATTTAGAGTTCCAAAATTTTGCTTTGAGCACTACCGATCAGGAATTTATTCCACAGCGGTCGACTATAGTGTTGTAAAACTAAAATATGTTTATTAATAATTATGACATCCACGAACGGCTGCATTTGAAGAATTATGACAAACGTGATGATTTTAACCTTTGTTGTGTGAACTCTCCTTATTTTGCAGCATCATACCTGTTTCTCTTTCCTTATGTTGTTTTTTGTTTTACAAATAATACCCTATAGTTTCATGTATAATCAATGCAACCAAGAATAACACCAAACAAACAAAGCAATTACATTAAAAGATAAAGGGAGTTTACATTCTGCTTATTAACCATAACCTATAATTAATGCCCTGTATGTTGTTGAAACAAATGTGGTTGGTTATAAGCATTCTTATAATTCAAAATTTGTCCCTCAATTACACAATAACATATCACAAAGTCGCATCACTATCAAGCAACAACATGCAGGAGTATATACATGTATTTTCCATACAAATTTACATTTTTGAAAAGGAATTGATTTAAAATTCATGCTTCTATCCCTTTAAAATATCAGAGAAGTAATTGTGATGCATCTTTTCCAATGAAACGTACTTATGTCTATTTTTATACAAGATTATATGCTCATCGTCCGTCATCGCTAAATGTAACATTCAAAATGGCCATCATTATCATAAACAAAAACAATATTAACGCAAGAGTTGACCAATTCTCCTTAAGCTGAGAAATTGTTTGTTTGTTCTTTTTTAGATACTGGTAACTCAGAAGAAAGTCAAACATTGTTGCAAAAATTGAAGACAGACAATGTCGAAAGTAAATATCAACGTTAAGATTTTCTAGATGAAAATATAATAAGCCAATGTTAGCAGAAAAACAAACAATAAACGAATGGTAAAAAAAACTAAACAAAAGAGAAAAAGAAAAGACGTATAAATGTTACATTACTAACTGCCGTCAATGAATAAATATTAAATAATGTCTAATTGTGTTTTGATACATTTCATTGGCCACAATTTACAAGCGCATTGAAAATAGACATTCATAGATCATTACTAGCAATTACCTTATTTCTAAAAATCTTTAAAGCCTATCATTTCGGTATTGGAATGAACATTTTTAAACATACGTATTTTAGAAGTGATCTTAAAATGCAGTCGTGTAGATACTGGAGGAAATAATATAAACAAACATACAGACCGATCCATATCCAAATTACAAACCTAAAATGCCAAGAACAGAATATAAAACGGGTATTAAAATAAAGCACCTGAACTTCGACCATAGAAGTTTTGTCCGTATCACACGAAAGCTAAGGTAAACATATCCTGTTTAGCTGTCTACATCCACCAATACATTGGATTTTAAAATTTAATGACCATTTTTAGTTTTTCTTGCGACATGGGTGATTATTTATGATTTCATTACTTTTGTATCTTGATTATGATGAAACATGCATTTGAAATACCATTATGTTTGGCGGCCAAATAAACATACACTAGTAATTCTTTTATTAGCATTGACATCGTTAATCTTTCATCTTTGAATTAAAAATAATTAACTTTTTAAATGAATTTCGCTTGAAAATGTTCGAATGTTTTTTTTATGATGAATAACCAATAAATCAGTCACATCAAAATTGACAAATATGTTTTTATTTTATTAATATTTTCGCCTGTTCGCCTTGACTTAAATTCTAGCTCACAATTACCTGAAATAAGTCATCTGGTTAAATACATTGTCATGAGCCGATATATATCAAAAACAAACATACTTATCCATTTCCGAATCACAATCCAGAAGCAAAGTAAAAACTTTGGAACTGACAAGTTAGGTTAGACACGTGAACTTCCACCAGGGAAGTGAGGCCGGGTGCTCCGGAAGGGTAAGCACCTCCTGTTTAGCTAGCTACACCCGTCACGTGTGTAATCAAAATTGTGAAAGGAACATGGAACTACGAGACGTCAAATATATTCAAGGCAATCCTGGACACAGAGACATCAAACTTATCAACAATACTGTGATGACGAAACTTTTTGAGGGCCTTGATAAGCCTAGGCTTGCAATATCCCTGAGTCAACAATTTATTTGCAAGCAGCCTACTTCGTTGTACAAAGTCCCCGTAGTGGGAACAAGCTCTACCATAGCGTATTAATTGGGAAACAAATACACCATAAGCAGGAGAAGCAGGTATATTGCTGCATAAAAAAGGAAAGTTGACAATAGAAAAATTGAAGGCATCACGTTTGTCATAAAGTTTCAAATGTAGCCTTTCTTGTGCGTCATAATTCAGGTATAAGTCTAAATATGAAGCAGAAGTTGAGGAATCAGTCGTGTCTTTTATTTCAAGCTCACTAGGATAGATGACATTTACATAGTCTCCAAATTTAGGATTGTTAAGAGACAGAACGTCATCTATGTATCTGTATATTGAGTTAAATGATTTGGCGACAGTTTTCTCTCCAGATTTAACAAGGTTCTGCATAAATTCTGCTTCGTAAGAATAAAGAAACAAATCAGCAAGCAATGGTGCACAGTTTGTACCCATTGGTATACCGATTGTTTGCTGAAATACTATATTACCAAACACAACAAATATGTTATCTATCAAAAACTCCAACATTTTGTTGATGGTATCTTCAGTATATTTTTGTTTGGAATCCGTATGATGCTTGACAAAATAACCAGATACCCTGTTCAGCACCAGATATTTGTATCTTGGCTTACCGTTTTTGTAGATGAAAGACAAGTGAATAATTTATTTAAGACGTTCTTTCAATTTAGAATGAGGGATTGTGGTGTATAGTGTAGAAAAATCAAATGTTTTTATACTTTTAACATGAGATAAAGTATTAGAAGCAAGATGTTCAAGTAATTCTTTAGAATTTTTTAGAATCCACATTTGGTTGATTCCAGATGTAGAATAAGACTGAAGACCATCTTTGACGATTGTCAAAATTTGTGTTAGAGTTACCGATAATGATTTAGTAGTACATTTAGATGAGCCTGCTATATATCTTTCCTTGTATGGATTTTTATGAAGTTTAGGAATCCAATACAAGTAAGGAAGATCAAGATCTTCCTCTTTAAGATTGATACCAAAAGACTCGAGAACTCCCCTATGGTTGGAAAGAACTTCATCTTTGGTAAAATTAGTTCTAGAATAAGCAGGGTTATTTACTATCTAAACCAAGCTCCCTAATAAGACATTCAAGGTAGAATCTCTTACAATCGAGAATAATGTTGTTGGAAGCCTTATCAGCTGGGACAACAACATATTTGTTGTGTATGTCTGTAAGAATTGCCTTGATTTCTGGATCCTTGAGTACTGAAGACGGTTTAGTACTCATAGACCCTTTAAGTTTGGCAATCCTAGTTTTAACGAAAGATCTAACAACCTTTATCCAGTCGGATAAGGTATCAAGCTCAACATCTTCTAATTTAGCCCAACGTCTGGCGTACTCTTCAACGGAATCCATGACAAGTCGGAAATTCTGTCCCCAAGTAAAAGGTTGAGCTTCTCTATATTTAGGACCTTTTGAAAGTAAAAATCTTAATTTGGTGTTCTCAATTATATTGAGATCAGCAGTTATTACATGTCCCGGTCCATAAATATAGGGAGAAGACGAGCAAGAGCAAGTAGGTGGAGTAAAATTGTGAAAGTTTAAACACTGCAATGTTTGTTTATAATTAAATATTTTGGATGCAATAGGTTTATTGTAAGAGTAGGAAACTAGAGGTGGAGAATTAATTTTGAAATAAGCAGGAATTTTAGATTGGACTTGTTTATTTTGAAGAATATTGGAAATGTTTATAGCATCTATGCCTTTGTTAGCATAGTGTAACTTAAGATATTGGCGTTGACCATCGTTATCAATATCGTTTTCCCGAGCAGGTTTAAATAATCTGTTAAAAGCAATATCCATGATGATAGCAGTAAGCTTATATTCTGGTGTATTTGAATTTATAGTAGTTTTAGATATGCATTTTTCTTGTAACTGTCGAAGACGGGATAGTGGTATAGAGTAGAGTTTAGTTCGGATATGGTGTAATCCGAGAGGTTTCTGTAGGAATGGTAAAAGATTAAGAAAACTAACATCATGGAAATTAGGTTTGTTATAACGGCGATGTCCATGACTTCTATTGTCACGTGGTGTTTTGTTAAACAAGTGTAAAACATTTACATTGTTACAACCCGGGCTTAAAGATTTCCTACGCTTACAATTTTGTCATTGCATCAATATGGCGAAGCAGTGCCTAGTTCTCTTATCCAGTAATTTTCCCGTTGTAATCGGTATAGAGTGCATTATCGCATGGCGACTATTGCTTTCAATCAAGATCACAATGGCAAATGTAATAGTTAGCTTTAATGTTTAATTGACCGTTCAAAGTTCAAAAAAGTTTGAAAGTTAAATTTTTTAACAAAATTTTACATTCTTAGTTTGTTTGTGGAATAAAATTAATCATCATGATAACCTTATCAACATTACGCTTTTCTTAGATTCAACGTAATGCAGAATAATTTTCCCATGTCAATTTGTAAATAGAACCGTGGCACTAGTATATGTTATAAATTTTAATGCTACAAATTTGAATTTGAATATCAATGTACATACAGGATATGTAATTTTTATCTACAAAATTAAATGTGCGTAGACAAGACTGACCAGAATGATGACGTTAGACCAGAATGTAGAAACAGCGTATAAGAATGATGGAGCTAAAACACAACTGTAAGCATAGTTTGAGATTGATCATGAAGCTTTTTTATTTGTAGAATATTTGTCAACGTTGAAAATTTAGTCTAGAGTTTTGTTCCCTGGTTTTGATTTCTATTTGAATGCACATTCAAACTTTTGTTAAGATTCATTCATATGGCAGAGGTGTGACGGATATGTATTTACTTTCTTTGAAGTGTTTGGAATACCCGAGCGGATACTTCATTTCAATTACATCCGTTAGCCTATTAAAATATTTTTGGCAGCATCGTTTTAACTAATGAGGTTCGTTAAAAAACGTTTTCTAACTGAGCATTCTTTAGTGGATCATTACATTACTATGATTTTAAGTAAAGTTTTGATAACATGAAATACTACATCAACGCTTCAAACTTCATAAACATAACATGCTAAAGGTCAATAAAATTACAAACCTAGTAATTGTGAACCGATTATTTAAACGTCACAATGACATCTATAAATTTAAGAATTGAAAAATATCCTTGATATTAACAGGAGGTACTAGACTAGATTCCAATTTGAAATTATAGTATCAGTGCATAAAGCCAACCAAGGTTGTGAGACTACCCGTTCACTGTATAGGAATTCCATTATCCTTATATCAGAAGTAAGCTCCTAAAACTCATCGACGTAAAGTTGGGGCTAATATATGTTAATGACAGTTTCAAAAAGTTATTGAAGAAACAAAAATCAAACGTACCAATCAATGCCGTAGCGACAGACCCGAAGCAAATTAAAACCGTTTAAGCTGGTAAATGAGGCTACACACGTGGACTTCAAACAAGGAACTGAGGCCAGGTGCTCTTGAAGGATAAGCACCTATTGTTATGCTAGCTACACTAACCACGCGTACAATCAAAATAATTAAATGATCAAATGGGAATGAAAGGAACATGCAATTATATGGCGTCAAATATATCTAGGGTAATTTTGGTTTTCAATTAACGTTTTGAGGGCCGATAAGCCAGGCTTGTAATATCCTCCCCTCAACAATTTTATAAGCAGTTTGCTTCCGTGTGGGAATTAGTGTAGTGCAAACAAGCTCTAATATAGTGTATTAATTATGAAACAATTTCACCATAAGCAGTAGATACAGGTATATTATTGCATCAAAAAGAAAATTGACAGTAGAAAAACTGATATCGCCACGTTTGTTATAAAGCTTCAAATAAAGTATTTCGTTTGTATCATAATCGAGGTATAAGTTACAATTTAAAGCTGAACCTAAAGAATCAGTCGTATCTTTTATTTCGATTTCACTGGGATACATGGCATCCACATAATATCCAAATTTAGGGTCATTAATAGATAGAACGCTATCTGTTTATATGAGTTTCGAGTTGAATGATTTGTTGACAGTATTATCACCAGATTTAATAAGGTTCTACGCAATTTCTGTTTCATACGAATAAAGAAACAAATCAGCAAGCAATGGTGTATGTGCCCATTGGTATACCGATTGTTTTGTTTGGAAAATTATATCACCTAGCACAACACATATGTTGTCAATAAAAATTCAAAGATTTTGTTGATGATATCCTCAATATATTTTTGTTTGAAACCTTTTTGTGCTTAACAACATAACCAAAATCCCTTTAGATACTTGCGGCGGTTGTAGCTAGCTAAACAGTAGGTGCTTACCTTTACGGAGTAACTGGTCTCACTTCTCTGGTGGTAATTTACGTGTCTAGTCGTCTTAATTGTCAGTTCAAAGTGTTTACGTTGTTTCTGGAATGTGATATGAAAATGGATTAGTATGTTTATTTTTGATATTTGTATCTTAGTTAACTATTTTTGAAAAGGAATGAAAGACTGATAATTTAATAAGCAGGATGTTTTAGTAATTCTTTATGTTTTGTAAGAATCCACATTAAGTTGATTCCAGATGTAGAAAAGATTTTATCTGAATAAGACTGGAGACCACCTTTGACGACAGTCAAAAGCAAATAACAGATTATTGCCTATAGTTATTCTATGTTTGCATTCATTTGGGTATGCTACTCTTTGGTTTCTACTCTTTTATAGATGGAGGAACTTCAGGGTGGCCTAAAAACTATAAATCCTATCTAATAACACTATAAATAGATCTTAGTAATTTTATATGTAGCACATTCTGCTTATTAAAATAGGACAGAACGGGAAAAACTGTAGATAAAATGTTATTAGGGGCGATTTTGTAATCTAAAATAAATTCAGACAAATAAACAATATTTTTAACATTTTAGATAAAGCCATGCTTGAGCAAATAGTTTTGAATTTGATTAGGTTTCCCTATTGTATATAGAGTTTTAGGTTTTTAAGATCAAAATGACGACACTTTAACTTGCAGCCTTCGACAACACATCAGTAACAGCACTTAAACAAATGATAAGGAAAATGATCCTATTTCTTCGAAATAATCTCGAAAACATATTTGCCATTTTAAAATGAAGCTTGAAATTTCAAAATATTGTTTACAATCGCTGTTCCCATTGACTTGTTTGGTCCTTTGTTCTGATGCTTCTATCATTATCTTGTATTTTTGTCGTATTCTGATATATATTTTGTTGTCAAATACACATTTTGTAGTTGCAAAAAACTCTTCTATTGTTTGTCTATCACATCCAACTTGACAATTTGCTTTTGACATAATAACACTGATATAATATGTGACTTCAACAACTGGCCCGACATCTTGCTGGTGAAATTAAAAATTGCCATGGATATAATAAACTCAGTAAGCACTAATTTGTGTTGTCAGAAATTCACTACTGTCTTAATTTGCTGCTAAGTAAATATGAAAACCCTCAAAATTGAAGTTATACTCCCTTATGCAAAGTATTTCCTTAGTTAAATTTGGTTAACTATATTATGGTCTGATATCTTTTCAACCCTTAAAACAATATGGGACTCACAATTAAGACAAAACAGTACTGATGAGGAATTGCATTTCGAAAGGGTCGTATACTGTTAAATTGACACTCATATTATATGTAATTTTAATGGAACTACGTTTTTGCATTATACCTTATAAAAGCTTAAAATTATAGTAATTGGGATTTTGTTCAAATATTAAGCAGAACTTGCTTCCAGGTCACAAGCATACATGTCATTCATATAGTCTCCAAAATTATAGATTATTAGGAGATATGTTGCCAGCTATTTATATGTATTATGTTTGATTATTTTAGCGTTTCTCTGCCAATCTTTACATGTTCTGCATGAATTCTGTTTCTTGCGATAAAGAAACAAACCAATAGAGAATAGTACACAGTTCGTTCCCATTGGTATACCAATGGTTTGTTGGAAAATTATATTGTCAATCAAAGAATATTATGTTTCCAATTGTTTGTTGGAAAATTATATTGTCAATCAAAGAATAATATGTTTTCTATCAGTAGATATTTGTATTATACAAATGTATATCCTGTGACAGATTTTGTGATCAATAGGCAATTCGTGTTTTAAAAAGTATACTGGTATATTGGTGATTGTGTTGTAAAAGTAGATCGCATCATGAAATTTAATTTGACCCACGTTACTTATTTTTCAAGTTTTGCAATAAATTGACAAATAGGTCTATTCATAAAAATATGATGACATTGAGACATTGAAATCGTTTTTTCATTTCCAACCTGTATTGAAACCAATTCTTGTTATCCTCTAGGAGAAGATATCACTAGTTAATATCATATAATATGATTTTATAATGCTATGTCTGTAATATACCAGCTGAACATATGTATATTGTTCTTAATATAAGATATATTAAGTATAATCAAATTGATTTTTTATCTAATTAGTCTCGTTTAAATCTTCAAATCCCCTACATGCCCCTTGAACAATATGTATTATTAATGTATGTGAAAGAATAACAGTGAAATGTTTTCGAGATCTATGCCTTAGTCACGGTTTAATTGATATAGACAATAATCTTACACCCTAATGATTGAATTAGTTCTTTCCAGTTTTTTTCCAGAATGTTGAACGCTTGTAAAAGTACTAATTAAAGTTGAAAAAATAACATTACAATTATATATTTTTTTTTATTTTTTCAGAAAAAGGAATTGCTGGATTAATTGGCTTAGCAAAGAAAAGAAAGTCCGTTCGAAATCCCAATAAAATCTTTATCACAATTCTGTGCTGTTTGTTTTAATTTACGATTTTATTAGATTTTTTTTAATCTTCAAAAATCGTGTATTATATGTTGTTTTTTACAAATTATTTCTAAATAATTAAAAGTTATTTTAAATAAATTCATGTTTATACTTTCTTCATCTATTTTAAAATTTTTTTATACATTGATTGATACGTTTGTTTTTTTTTTATTTTCTAAATTTGATAAAATATATTTTGGGCCTTTGATTATCTTTTTAACATCTTGATTAAATTTTTGTTTCACAATTTTGGTCAAAGCACTTCTGATGAGGAATTGTATTCCAAAACGGTAATCCAGTTCTGTAAAACTAAACTGGTAAATATGTAATTTAAAATATTTTTAATCTCGAGTTTTATATGATATATTCCAAAATCCTTATTGAAATAAGTTGCTAAACGGTTTAATAAGTAATGTAAAAAGATCAAATATTCTTCGTACGTAATTTGTCAGCACTTCTAATGTTTATATTCATCTTTATAATTTTTATGTTTGAAAAAACTGTGATGAGTATATAGGATCGTAATTTCATAATGTCACAGTATGTGTGCAGTATTATTTAATTAATATATTGTATATGAAGAAACATTCGCGAGGATAAAATATTCGCGATATCCACAATCACCCTTTTAAACTCATTATTCGATACTTCTTCTCAACAGAAATTTCTTATTCCCTTTAATGCACTTTCCATTTAAAATTTTTACCCCAAAATATTTTTGAAGATCAAAACCGCGAAAATTGTTACCGCTTATGTTTCTTCCTATACAGTTGTAAACTACAGATAAAATACAGCCTGTGATTGTTTATTGAATTTTCTAAAAAAGATTTATATTTCATCAGTAGTTTATTATACCATAATATTCTTAAAACCGTTAATTAAATTCTTTTATATAGTTTACCCTGTAAAATCTAGTTTATTGTTTGCCGAATACATATCCAGGATTTCATGGCACGTAGAAATTCAAGACTTAAAACTTGCTGTAAAACAAATTCGCAAAAAATGTAAATTAATATTTATGACCTAAGAGGAAAAATATATTGTGTCAAAAGTAATTTTAATTCAATACATAAAGCAATGTTTTAAAGTTTAAACATTGTAATTTTTTTCATCAAAATTGTCTGTTTCTCGTCATTTAAACTTTCTCAAAATCACAAACTATTTAATTGTTTAAATCATTGTTTTTGGTGAATTGAGTAAATTTTGCTGAATTCAGCATCTTACAAGCATTTTGATTTTAATTTGTGTTACTTATGACATGAAATTGTTTTCCGAACGGCCGTCTAGTGCTGCAAATTAAAACTGGTGATAATATTTCAACTATGCGTAATTTATTCATTCTGTACTCTCTTACTGGTCTATATTGCATGCGATGTTCGGATTAGGATATTCATGTAGATAAGCCATACATGTTGCATGTGATGCTTCTTTATTTAATATGAAATTAGATAATGGTCTTTTCAATTATTACATCATGATAAATAATTCAATTCTTGTTTAACCTGAGTAACGATAGAAAAGGTTTCCCCAGCGTTTTACTTTAAAATATGATGCACTGATAAAATAATGTTCGAAGCATTAGGAACTCTTTCAGGGTTGCATACTGCATTGGTTACTGATGCATTTGATTATTAAGAAGCTGTAATATACATGTCTTAAAATATGTAATTGATTTTCTTATGTTTCGTTTTGTCTCGTCTACTTTGTTTTTTTTATTGTCTTTTAGATAACCTTACTTTTGTTTTATTATTGCTTGTATCGGATATTGCTATATTTTTAGATGATTTTTGTTATGTTTTTTTAACTTTTACTATTCGTATTGATCCATGCACTTTGAGCTCACTTGAGTAGTTAAGTAACCATGCTTGTCAGAAAGAAATAAGTATATGGTAACAACAAAATCAAATTAGAAGCTAGGACGTAAGCTTTTTTGATGCATCAAATTCCTGTCTTTTTTAAGAACCCGATGATTTCATTTACAAAAAATAAATGTAAACAGAGATAAATTCTGCATTATAATAATCTTGCTAAGTTGATTTTATAGAGACTTATGTAGAAGAGTTTTTTAATTTAACAAAAAATTCATGGCATTACGGGTCATATGACAGTTTATGGACCGGGTAGTCATGCCCAAAGTAGTATATGGATCAAAGCGAAGCTTTAGCTGAGTTATACTTAAGTTTCGAAATCTTGAGAGACTTCTTTTTTGTAACAAAATCCGTCCTTGGCATCTGTTATATTACTCGAATCATCTTCAGTAAGATAAACAAACCCTTTCCCTACATATTTACGCAGATAAAATAGCGGAAGACAAGTCGAAAGCGTAAATTCTAACATAGACAACGATACGGAAATAATATTCCGAATCTGCCCTGAGCGCCGGTCTGAATACGGTCATATTGGACCAGAACACTCCAGTTGATTTCTATTGAAATAAAAGCATAAGTATATAATAGAAATGTATATTGTTTTAGTAATTTTTATTAATCAAGGATATTTGTAATATGTTGTCATCGTTCTGTATATCTATATCATCTCTATTTCATTTCCAATTGCTTCGATTTTCATTTGACAATTTTGCTGGTACTGCCTTTTTAATGAAATTGCATCAGATCACTATTTCCAATAATTAAGCATTGTTTAACGTAGTCCATTGTAAACAGTAATCATCGAAGGCTTTTTGATTTTGATAATAAACAACTAATACTTCCACAGTTTTTCTAACGTTATTGAAAACGGTTTTATTTACAACTAGGCTTAGGTCACATTTAAAAAAAAAATCATTGGAAAACGTTTCAATGGGAACCTTCAATTCTTTTTTAACCTGAGCAAAGGTAGAAATGGTGTCCCTAGTATTTTACTTTAAAATATAATGCACTGATAAAATATTGTTGGAAGTATTCGGAACTCTGTTTGCAACCTTTCAGGGTTGCATACTGCATAGACTACTGATGCATGTGATTATTTAGAAGCTGTGATATACATGTTTTACAATATGTTATTGATTTTCTTATGCTTCGTTTTGTCTCGTCTAGTTTGTTTTTATTGTCTTTTAGATAACCTTACTTGTGTTTTATTATTGCTTGAATTGGATATTGCTATATGTTTTAGACGATTTTTCACGTTTTTTTAACTTTTACCATTCGTATTAATTAATCCATGCAATTCTTTGAGCGCACTTGAGTAGTTAAGTAACAATGCTTGTCACAAAGAATTAAGTATATGGTAACAACAAAATCTAATTAGAAGCTGGGGTGTTAGCTTTTTTTGATGCATCAATGCCTGTCTGTTTAACAACAGATGATTTCATTTGGAAATAAATTCTGCATTATAATGATCTTACTAAGTTGATTTTATAGAGACTTATGTACAAGATTTTTTTTAATTTAACAAATAGTCCATGGCATTAAGGGTCATATGACAGTTTATAGACCGGGTAGTCATGCCTAAAATAGTATACGGACCGAAGCGAAGCTTTGACTTAGTTATAATTAAGTTTAAAAATCTTGAAACAGACGTCTTTCTTGTAAAAAATCCGTTTTCGGCATCTGTTATATTACTCGAATCATCTTGAGTAAGATAAAAAAACAAAGTCGAAAGTTTAAATTCTAACATAGACAACGATACGGAAATAATATACCGGATCGGCCCTGAGCGCCGGTTTGAATACGGTCATATTGGACCGGAACACTCCAGATGATTTCTATTGAAATAAAATCATAGGTATATAATATAAAACCGTATTATTTTAGTAATTTTTATTAATCAAGTATGTTTGTAATATACATCATTTTGTATATCTATATCACCTCTATTTCATTTTCAATTGCTTCGATTTCCATTTGACAATTTTGCTGGTACTGCCTTTTTAATGAGATTGCATTAGATTACTATTTTCAATAATTTAGCATTGTATTATTAAAAAAAAACATGCTAATCCATGGCCGAATCATAATCTAGAAGCAAAGAAAAAACTCCTGTTTAGATAGCTACACCCACCACGTGTGTAATCAGACTATAATGGAGATAGTAATTACTGAAAGCTTTTTATTTTCATAATAAACAACTAATACTACCACAGTTTTTCTAATGTTTTAGAAAACGGTTTTAATAACAACTAGGCTTGGGTCACATATAAAAAAAATCATTGAAAAACGTTTCAATGGGGACATTTACGTGATCGGTTTATTTTATCATGAAACTTTCACACAATCTTTGTAAATAATGTAGATGTGCACCTTCTATTTAAAATTTGATTCGATGATTTTTTTTATTTGGGGGAGCGGGGGTATTTTTTGTGAGCTTGTGGCTCATAGTTTTTCTAGTTTAGATTGTTATTGGAACATGGAAATGGTTTATTTTTATTTCTTTGCTTTCATTATAGGCATATTTAGTTACATTTTGTACCATTATTAAATGAACAGGTTTTATTTTGCATGTATTTTGGTTGATACCGTCTTGATTCATTGTAATATTATATTTATAGTGTTCACTAGCTCCAACTTATTAACCTGAGTATAAATTAAAATATGGCGGCAGTATTTAATTGTTGTTGTAATTACTGTAACATTATACATTTTAAGAGAACCACTTTTATTTGTTTATGCTTTTGTAAGTAGCAATCAAAAAGAAACATACTAATCCATATCCGAATCACAATCCAGAAGCAAAGTAAAAACTTTACTGACAAGTCATGATAGACACGTGAACTTCAACCATGGAAGTGAGGCCGCGTGCTCCGGAAGGGCAAGCACCTATATTCAAGTCTCACCTCCTGTTTAGCTAGCTGCATCCGCCACGTTTGATTCAAAATTGTGTGAAAGGAACATGGAAAAATTGGATGTCAAATATATCCAAGGCAATCCTGAAAACAGAGACATCAAACTTATCAAAAATACTGTGATGACGGCCATAAAACTTTTTGAGAACCTTGATTTGTTTTAGTTTATTTTGTCTTTATATGTGAAAGATGTTATTATGCAGTTTTTCTAAAAGTGTCTGGCTTATTAACACTGTTACAAACAACCCCTATGGTATATCATTGTAAGTTCTCAATACCCGATATTCAAATCTAATATTGATTCGGACCACTCAAATGGTACATTTTACGAGTTATAAGGTACGTAGCTTATGACCAGGACCAACTTGCTTATAGTTCAATTAACCTAACGTTATAGTCAATTTAAATCTATTGAACAAAAGTTAATATTTAATTCTGTTCAGAAGTAATGCATACAATTGATGTTTTCAATTGGAAGCGATTTAAGTCAAAATTGTTTGTCGATGATGAACATTCGAATTTAAATAACATTTTGAATTTTCTCTTAACATTTGTTTAAGCTAATAGAGCTTTAAAACCCAGATCTAGGTCTCATTTACAGTTTGTAATTGCAGAAATATAAATTGTCTCTGCCTCGCCTAAATTCTGAGTAGTTTAAAGTGGTGTTCTGACCTAATATTCAAGATTCAAGACCTGAAAACTTCAAATTTATCGTATCCTTAAACTGTAGTGATATTAGGCGCATAGCCATATATACACATGGTTAAGGACACATGTCGCCACATGTGGTTAATACTACTCCTTGCAAGATTAAGAACTTTATCACGGATGTTTAAATGTACATTTCTAATCAAAACAGATGTGATAAATGTTGTGATTCTATTACTTTGTGTAATTTTCTGCTTACTAAGCTGTTGTCAGACACGTTTCTGAGTTTGTTGTTGATCTGGTTTGATATATCGGTAGAATGTGTCAACTCAAAACCATCAAATGTGGAAATCAATAATTTCATTATGAGATTTTAAAGAGTCATAACTCAATGACAAATTTGCTTCCAATCTTGGGATGAATTATTCACCTTCAATTACTGTTGATGTTTTGCAACAGGTTTTGTGATTTATAGCTTTGCACATTTAATCCGAAGAAATCGATGTACAGAAGAACGGAGGGGCGAATTTGACATAAGTTATTCCTTTGGAAGTTTGGAGAGAAAAACAATGACGTTGGTTTGGGCTTAGTGTACGTAAAGTTCTTAACGATGATGAGACATACATTTTGCAATTAAAATTTTGAGTTTGTCTCCAAAGTCTATTTTGACATAATATTGTATCGCAAATAAACACAATCGAATTTTTGTATTTAAAAGGTTGTAACTAATAAAATATTGGCGTATTTTACTTAAATCAATAGAATTGTTAGTGCCTTCGCACACGACGACACTAGGCTTTGATACTACAAATTATTTTCACTCGATTGAATAATTTTATAAAAAGTGTTCCTTATACTTAACATGATCTAATCTTTTAGAAACAGAACCCGCTGATCAATAACACCAAACAGAAACAACAAAATAGATTGATCATTACATAAATTACGATTTCCAAAACAATTTGATAAATATTTGGACGAATATATCGCATTTTAATTTATCAAGTACCAAGTAAAAAGTTCCAAGTGTCTTAATAAGCAAAATGAAAACAAACCTTAGTCACAAATATTGGTTTCGACATTAGTAATGACAACAAAATACATCTTGTATATGACTATGTGCTCTACATCGGCAGATTGCAATAATAAAAAGTTTAATGTGAAAAGAAAAGAAAATTTTTCTTAAATTAGATCAATGCATTTATTTCAGATAAACAAAATCAGCATAAATAAATTAAAGACTGTCTAATAACAATAGTCCGTAACAGTTTCGTATTTGCTTCGTAACTGAATTTATATTTGTTTTTAGCTCATCTACAACATCTTGTCTCCCAGCATCTGACAGAGAGCTGAGAATAACTCCTCTATTTTTCCTCTGTTATCTAATTCCGTTCTTCTGCGCCAGGATATTAAAGACTTATATACTTTATTGGGCAACGAATCACTGGAACCTTCTCTCTTTATACGTTCCAATTCAGAAATTCTCAAATTTAAATTAATTGCCATTTTCTCCCATTTCGTGTCCTAAGTTGTCTGCTATATAGAAAAATGCTGCATCAGAAAGTAAACCTATGAAAAGATGAAAAATGAATTTAAATGAACGGACGGAAAAAGGTACAAGAATAGGGACGAAACGAACACAAGATGTACAAAAATATGGATAAAAAACGTAAATAATTAATTTTCATCAATCGATTTATTGTATAAAGTAAGATATTGATAGAATCATGTTACTTCCAGTAGCATAAGTGTGTATACATTTTATTTATTATTTATTCGTTTTGAGTATATTTTATATGTGGGATATTGCACAAACAAAGATTCCAGCGGCGTTATTTTATCAATGATAGTCAGAATCAATAATGAGGAATCATTTTTACAGACTTTATATCAAGATGTGTGCAAGATCAAAGGTAGTCGGTGGCTATATACACGGGTGTTGTTGCTTGTGTATGTTGCCACACAATATATGTATGGTTCTAATTAGCAAATATAAAAAACAAATAAATTTACCCTGCAATATCTATATTATTCTTATGTATTCCTGTCTCAAAAGATGCAATCGCATGGTATTAAATTCACTTACAACCGTTAATGGTCCATTTTTCAATCCTCTTTTTCAAATAATGCAAATCATGAACAAACAAAACTTGTTGTTTCTACCGATTAAATGTTTGTGAATATTTTTAATGTTGTTTTACCTTGTTCTGGCGACAACTTTTCTTCTGATATACTATTCAAAATTTGTCGCTCTTGTACTGAAATATGATAAATATAATAATTCCACACTGATAGTGAAAATATTTGTTTGTAACTTTACATCGATTCATAATTATTGGTTCGAAATAAAAACAAATATACATATCCATTTCAAAATGACAATCTTATGGCTAAGTTAAACTTAAAAAACTGGTAAACACGTTCGCTTGCACCAGGAAGTAAGGCCGGGTGCTCCAAAAGTGCAAGCACATACTGTTTAGCTAGCTTCAAAGCTGTAGCAAAGTATATGGAGTATCAAATTAATTTCGTAATTACGAGACATTGAGATTGCCTGTTAACACAATATTTTTCACTTTATTTAAAAATTATATTGCAAATAGGTTAATAAATTAACCAATAATTTGTGGATTTTTCTCCTTTACATAAATGTTCTTTTTATAAATATCAATATCATGGGATATTTCACACTCGTACATTGATATCAGAAACAATCAAACCAATGACGTCACAAGTATATGTATATGAAAAGTGCAGGTATTATTACTTTCGCAATGAATGACGATTATTTTTTCACATAAACGTCATCGGTTTCAAAGAACAATTCATAAAAGAAGCATCAGTGTACATTATTATTATACTAATGAAGGTAAACACGGAAGTCTTACCTTGACTAATGGTTCCACTTTTCCTGGGAGATTGAAATCCAAACTGGACATTTTGATGGTGTTAAAGAACTATCGACAGAAGCTGAAAATAGTCAATTCATCTAGCTATAAACCAATAAACTTTTTACATACAAGGAATATTTTTTTTTCTGTACGCTATGCGTGCATTCTCTGTTGTAAATTTAACCTTTCGCCAAAATCCACAACAGTTTTTTTCTGTCCGCTATGCATGCATTCTCTGTTGTATATTTAACCTTTCGCCAAAATCCCCAACAGTTAATATCAGTGGTCCAAACATCTTGTTTGACTGTTTACTGTTAAGCTTTGTTGTATCGTGCTCCCGGGTGCATTGAACATTGCTATGTTATCAATTGCCAATTTGTTTTCCATTTGAAAGTACAGTAAAATCTGTCTATAAATATCCCTAAGTAAAAGTGGCCTTAATATACAATGTTCAGATATTATGAATAAAGACCAATTGGAACACAATTCTACTGGCTTTTATAAGCAGGTGGTCCTTATATAGAGGTGGCCTTTAAGACAGATTAGGCTGTATGAATTTTCCCAGTGTAAAATATATAAAAATATTATTTTTTAGTTTGGTTTCGATTCTTTAATGTAAACAGTCATTATAAGTTTTTTTACTTGTTTCCAAATGAATGTTCCGAAGCGACAAACCTTACCAATCGTATTGATTCTTATAGCCTACATTGGAATCCAACCTTAGGTAAATATTGGTAAGAAAAAGTTCAATTATAGCTAAGATTCTAAAATCCCGGGTTCATTTTGCTGAGTAAAAGGTTTTTTTTTAGCTCATTTGTAACCTAAACCTCAACACGAGTGAAATAATCTTGACTTCGGACTAAAATACAACTCACCTTTACTTGTCATTCGACTTGGCTTTGACATCACAGACACTGGTGAAGCTGAAAGTAATAAAACAACTTTTTAGTTACATCAATTAAATTCATTTTAACTTATATTTGTCAATAACGATTATGCGTTTTATTTCTGTAAAAAATTTATGAATCAGTTGTTCTAAACTTTGCTAAAAAATGATAGTGATATTTTCTAAATCTGTTTTAATTTTGCATAACTAGATTTGTTTTGCTATGAAATTCCTAATCAGTAGTGGACCATATTGTTAATAAAAAGCAGTTTAGAGATAATAAAATGAGCACAAAATATTTTACAATTCCATCTATTAATAAGTCAAAAGTTTGAATGATTAAGAATACTTTAGGTTTGTTGAAGAAATTCTAAATTTAATAAGGAAATTATTTTAATGAACAATGTTTATCTGACAATAATTTGTAATAATAGTTTCCTGGGGGGTAACAATATCCCCGGGAAGGCTTAGACCACTAGCAGAAATATAAAAAATACGCTATAATGAAAACAAGAGGCCCATGGGCCTTAACGCTCAGTGAGGAAGAGTACATATCTTATGCAGAGGTTCAATGGTCAATGACATTAATAAAAGAATATATCAAAATTTTCAGCAGTAAGGGCCAATAATATGCAAGTATTTTGGCAAATTAATTATAATAATTATTATATAAGTATGCTATATATAACATATTTAAAGTCTAGCTACAATATATTATTTATAAACAGCTAAAACATCTGTATATTAAAATGTGCATTAGGCCAATACCTACAATATTCCAATATACATTCCTATACAAAGAGTTTATAGTTTTTGAGATAATTAACCATTTAAGTATTCGTTTGCATCTATGACCTTGACCTTAAACCTATGACCTTCATTTATATATCAAAATGATTGTTGTGCAAATGCCTACAATATTTCAATATACATGCCTATACAAAAAGTTTATAGTTTTTGAGATAATTAACCATTTAAGTATTCGTTCGCAGCTATGACCTTGACCTTTAAACCTATGACCTTCATTCATATATCAAAATGATTGTTAGGCCAATACGTACCTTATTCCAATATACATGCCTATACAAAAAGTTTATAGTTTTTGAGATAATTAACCATTTAAGTATTCATTTGCATCAATGACCTTGACCTTTGAACCTATGACCTTCATTCATATATCAAAATGATCGATAGGCCAATACCTACAATATTCTATTATACATGCCTATACAAAAAGTTTATAGTTTTTGAGATAATTAACCATTTAAATATTCGTTCACAGCTATGACCTTGACCTTTGAACCTATGACCTTCATTCATATATCAAAATGATCGTTAGGCCAATACTCACAATATTCCAATATACATGTCTATACAAAAAGTTTATAGTTTTTGAGATAATTAACCATTTAAGTATTCATTCAATTCTATGACCTTGACCTTTGAACCTATGACCTTCATTCATATATCAAAATGATCATTAGGCCTATACCTACAATATTCCAATATAAATGCCTATACAAAATGTTTATAGTTTTTGAGATAATTAACCATTTAAGTATTTGTTTGCGTCTATGACCTTGACCTTTGAACCTATGACCTTCATTCATATATCAAAATGATCATTAGGCCAATACCTACATTATTCCAATATACATGCCTATACAAAAAGTTTATAGTTTTTGAGATAATTAACCATTTCATTTCTTGTTTACATCTGTGACCTTGACCTTTGAACCCATGACCTTTATTCATATATCAAAATGACCATTGTGCCATTACCTACAATATTCTGATATACATGCCTCTACAAAAAATTCATAGTTTTGCAGATAATTAACTATTTTGGTATTCTTGGACATCTGTGACCTTGACCTTTGAACCCATGACCCTGATCTTGTATCAAAATGATCGTCATGTCAATACCTACAAATAACTGAAAATCCTATGCCATTATCACAAGAAATGTTAAAAAAATAGCATTTTTTATCAAAGGTCAAAAACTGGGACATGACCTTGACCTTCAACCTTGACATCAATTGGAAGAAAATTGCAAGACAAGATCAACAGTGAAAACTCCATACAATTATCTTCAGCCGGTATGAAGTTATAACAATAAATGTCTCATTTTAAAAATTATGTAATTTTACGCAAAAAACGCGTAACCTATTTTCCGTCTAATTTTTATGAAAAACACAATTTTAATGTTCCCAGGTATGCTGAATCCAAATATCCAATCAAAATTTGCCTGCACCTTTTGGTTTCAGAGAAGAAGATTTTTTTGTTTTTTTGCTATTTTTAGTAACAGCGGCCATCTTGTTGGGCGTGGCCAAACCCCGAACACAATTTTGAAAGGCTGTTACCCAGGCATGATAATCACCAAGTTTGATCAAATATGGCCCAGTAGTTTTGGAGGAGAAGATTAAAATGTAAAGTTTACGCACGACGGACGACGAACGACGGACGACAGACGACGGACGACGGACGGTGATAGATTGCAATAGCTCATCTGAGCCTTTGGCTCAGGTGAGCTAAAAAAGGAAAAACATTTAAAACATAAAAAATATTTTTATACTCCTGTGTTGTATTTAAATTGGTCAGATTTTTTCTGTGTTTTTGAGATGAAAGAATGCACCCTTGACGTTACATCGGCATGAACGAAACACACACACAATAACTAACCAATGTTAATTTTTCATAATAATAAAAGTATTAAATACCCAGACTTGTGTTTTTAATGTATAAATTGAATTACATAAAAATGATTTTCATTTTTTATTTTTATTATTGAAAAATGAAAGGACATTTTGCACACGTCAAATAGTTCTAATCAAATTATACACTCTGATTATGCTCAATTATGTTCTTTTTTCATACTTTTTTCATATCAAAGGGAAAACGAACATTTCCATAAAGTGGGATGTTAAATATACAGTATTATTAATGCTTAGCAATAAATTCAATATGGTTATTAAAATTTCCAATCCAAATTTCTTGTTTATGATTTCTAACTTCATATAATATGTATGACTATTCTTGACTGAACTGATAATTTACCTGAATGCGTAGTTGGATGTTCACCGTGTATTAAATCTGCGGTCCGAGATAAAGCTCTGCCTGAAACAATATAAGTAAAATGATTTTACAAAAGCGCATATAAATGGCCCTGTGTCTTTTTAGGGTGGTCGAGAAATACTTTAAAAGAACTTTATGTATTAAGTGAATTCTACTAATTAAACTGGAATCTTGTTTAGATAGCCACTCCATTGCAGTTCCTTGCTTTTTTAAAATATTGCTTCAATGTACACTGAATACAAGTCCGGTGATGAAACATAACCTTGTCGAACGCTTATCTCGCTATCCGTATTCGAAGTGTTAAAGATAAATAAAAAACAGTAAAATCACATTGTAGGACTCGAACTCCTTGCACAGAAATGTAGGAAACAAGAGAACAAAAGACAAAATATGTCGCATTTGAATAACGGCAAAGAAGGAACTTATAAGGAAAATAGAAATGTCCTCATTAAGATTTGTCAGGATAGAGAAGGATGGGAAGACTTCATACCTATGCTTCAAGTTGTATCTTATATCTTAAAAACAAAAAGAAGAATAACACCACGCGAGGCTAAACCTCCACTAAATATGTAAAATCATCAGCATTTTATCTGTACACTCGAAGATCCAATGCATTTTATAGATCTATAATTTATAGATGTAGCATTGAAAATATACCGGGTACTATTTAATTCAAAATGGCCACATAACATATAACCATATCGATTTTATTAATGTCACCGTCTATATCAATCATGAATTACCCACTTGCAATTTTATTTCAGTTTAATGTACTTACTTTGAATCGGTGTGGCACTGCCTCTTGAATTTCTAGAAGCTGTAAATGAAACGAAGAATTAGATTTAACGTAAACATACACATCATCGTGAATCAGTATCCTTTTTGTTTATTAAAAACACAAATAATTTTTATGGCTTCATTATTTTGGTCAAAGCAATACTGATGAAGAATTTTATTCCGAAACGATCGTCCCAGTGCTGTAAAATTAAAACTGGTATAATATGTAATTAGGACATTCTTGATTACCATAAAAAAATTCTGTAGAAAGAAATTATTCCCGATGCGGAGATTTTACGTGCTTAAAATGATTTTGTCCTTGTTGATGAATGGCGACCTATTAGTAAGGCATTAACCACACTATTTTTTAACTTTTGGTATTTATTTGACATTATACCAGTTTTAATTTACAATACTAGATGTCCATTTCAGAATAGTTCAATACAATTCCTCTTCAGTATTGCTTTGACAAAAATTGTAAAATTAAAATTAAATCAATGATTTGAAAAAACCATGGGACCAAAATATATTTAACCGAATTTTGCAGACAGGAAATACTTTGCATAATGGAGGAGTATACCTTAGTTTTAAGAATTTTCATATTTTGACTAGTAGCAAAGTTTGACAAAGTATATTTCAAACAATTCAAAAGTATTGCTTACTGAATTTGTAATATTCAATCACAAACATACCAACCCATATCCGAATCACAACCCAGAAGCGAAGTAAAAACTTCAGTCAGTAAAACATTTCAGGTTATACACGCGAACATGTACCAGGGAAGTGAGGTCGGGTGCTCCGGAAGGGTATGCACCTCCTGCTTAGCTAGCTACATCCACCACGTGTGTAATCAAAAAACGTGTGAAAGGAACATGGAACTATGGGATGTCAAATATATCCAGGGCAATCCTGGATACAGAGACATCAACCTTATCAACAATACTGTGATGACGGCCATACAACTTGTTGAGGGCCTTGATAAGCCTAGGCCTGCAATATCCCTGAGTCAACAATTTATTTCCAGGCAGCCTTCTTTGTTGTACAAAATCTCCGTAGTGCCGTAGTGAAAACAAGCTCTACCATATCGTAATAGTTGAGAAACAAATACACCATAAACAGGAGAAGCAGGTATATTGCTGCATAGAAAAGGAAAGTTGACAATAGAGAAATTAATATCCTCGGGGAAACATCGACATTATTTGTAATTGATGGGAAATATTACTTACTTGATAGACTTGAATGACGCCCACCATGAATATAATCCGACGTCTGGGTTCCATTCGCTATTCCTGTGCAGGAGAGAAAGAATAAACAAAATACATAAAATACACTCATAATAAGTTTTTGCATTATTTTTTAATTCAACGCGTTCCATTGCTGTTTAATTCCCAGTTGAAATATTAGTAATAATAAAAAGTCCAGCCCCCTTACCATTGACGAGAACAGCAAAATATGAAACCAATTTAACAAAGTTGCTCTTAAAGATGGAGCATGATTAAAGTCAAGAATAGATCTGTTTAGAAGAGTTAGGACTCAAGAAAACTTGTTGTTGTAACGTGCAGATGTGATGTATACATTGGAATAGCATCCTAAATGTCCACGTATACAAAGAGACAAGTTTGTCAAAAGCTCTACTTCCTTCCTGGTCGTTAACGTTGGTACGGACAGCTTAAACGCAGCAATTTGTACAAAATTGCAATAATGTTGACAGTGGTATAATATGCTTAACTACCACGTGTACACTACGTCCAAATCTGTCCAAGTCTGTGTCCCCTCTCAGACCGGTGACAAAAACAGAAACATACGTGGCAGATTGTACAAAGTTGTACTTTGTTGCACTTGACAAAAGTCAAATACCATTCTGTTAGGAAGAGACAAAACAAAATGTTTGTTGTTTTTGAGGTGACGATGGTGACAGTAGACGCAAATTAGCAAGATAGCAACAAGTTGGTTTTTCAAGAACAATGTTAACCACTTTATCCCTAAATCAACAATAGTATAACCCAAATGTACAAATGGGTCATGATGTACCATATTTATAGACTTGAGAGTGTAGACATTTGTCTTAGTTATATCCGGTATATACATACCACGTGGTCTTTGGTATTTCGATATTGGAGTTATATTTGGATCTATAAAATAAATGGAAATGATCTTTGAGAAATACAATAACAATACGAAATTAGACATATATAAATTATATGTTGGAAATACATCAACCAAACATAACCATACCAATCCATGCCCAAGCCACAATTTCAAAGTCAAGTTCAAACCCCGAAGCTGGCAAATTAAGTTAAACACGTGAACTTCCACTAAGGAAGTGAGACCGGGTGCTCCAGAAGGGTAACTTTTTATTATATGTGATTAGATGATTCAGTAATTATAAAGCTTCTATGGCCATTGTCGTTTTAGTTGTAATATAACCTTTCAAACAAGGACAAGGCCAATGCATATGGTCACTGCAACTCGAAGACAAGATGGCTTGAATTATGTGTTCACCTGACCGTAGTTTTTTTCCAAAGAAACATCCCTTATCTTATCAGGGTTTTTTTTTTTTTTTTTTTTTTGTTAGCGGTGGTACAAACGGACATATCAAGAACAATGATGATGTTCACTACAACACCAGATTGCGTGTGTTACGTCATCATATGGTACTTATCGCAGTTTTTATCTAAAACCTTAATTATCCGTGATATTATTAATTGAAAATTTTAAGCAGTGTGTGTGAGAATTTCCAACCTGTCTATAAGGCCATATTACCCTGAGCCGGCAAACGGTGATATATTGCTTTGGATGTGCAGCTTAGGGAGATATAGGCCCCGCAAGTTTCGACAGTTTTCATAAATCCTGTTTGAGAGACTCTGTCAGCCAACCTTGATTGTGGCCTAGTTTTACGAAGAGTGATTTTGCTGGTGACAAGGTATCTCTCGCTCACCGCCTGCAGTAGTCGGGGGTAAACCCGTCTTCCACCCGACGCCTACCCTTCCGAGCAGATTTTGTTAGCGACGAGATACTTCTCCGTCATTGCCAGTCTAAGTATGCAATATTATCACAAACCTGTATATTAATTGAACATAAATGCTTCTTATTAAAAAAAATAATAATGAAATATAAAAAAAATGTATTTAATTCATAAGAAACAGATGAACAAACCAAGCTTATAATAAAAATCGCATGAAATCAATTCGTATTTATTTAGAGTGGTAAAAAGAAGTCATGCATCCGCCATGTTTTTTTTCCAAATAACTTTAGTAAAATCCATACACCTTGTGAATATGTCATATACTTCGAGTAAAACCAAGTGAATGCGCTAAAATGCATTTGACAAACAAACCAATCATTTTTTTTAAATCACTGGAATGTAGGTACATTAAAACCTGTCTATAAAGTCCACCCAAGGGAAACGGTAAAAGTGACATTTATTGACAGGTGACCTTTTGTATACAGGTTCAAATAATATAAAAAAAGAACTATTAGCCCTAAGGATACATTTTACTGGCCTTTATAAGTAGGTGACCCTTATATAAAAGCGGCCTTTGAGGCAGGTTGGACTGTAGTAGCTATAAGAGCGTGGCCTAGGATGATTGTCATTAAAACGCCAAAACAAACTGGTCAGTGTTGCATTTTTATTTTATACTTACTCTTATCGTTGCCATAGTTTTTTGGTGAAACTTTAATTGTCCGTGACTTGTTAGCTGTAACACAAACTGCCACAGCAAGTAATAAGACGATGGTCACTACCACACTAATACACGAGGACAGGATGACCTGTGTAATGTGGTCATCTGGAATATACATTGCTTTGCTTATAAATCTTGTTTGGTGTACTAGCCTGTGTTCTTTTGGGTTCGTGATTAATCTGAAAATATCAAAATTGTAACATACATGTTAAAACAAATTCAAAGACACGTCTGGTTTGTTGGTTTAATCAAAATTCTAACATGACCTGCGTGTTCCTTTATATTTAACATGAAGAGGGCCAGTGGTGGTAAAACAACCGATTTACCCATGGCTGTTCCGTTTTAATGACGTACTCCCTTGCTTATCTTATGACGTTATGCTATGTGCCGCGAACAATGATTGCGACGTTATTTTCATTCATAAAATCATTTATTTCAATGGAGATGATACTCTTCCGTATGTGAACTCCGGTCCGTGTATTATTCGACGATATACCACGGGTAAATGTTGATTATTTCTTAAAAAACAAAACATATCAATCCATGCCCAAGGCACAATCCCAAAGCAAAATAACAAAACTGAAACTTGCAAATTATTTCAAACACGCTAACTTCCACCTAGGAAGTGAGGACAGGTGTTCCGAACTAGTAAAACCTGTTTTAGCTAGTTACACCTGCCACGAAGTAAAGGAACATGTTACTATGGGACGTCAAATTTATCCAGGGTATTTTTGGATACAGTGATATTATTCTTTTTAATGGTATTTTACATCGCATCAGGAATTTTAGCTATAATTCCGACTAGATATCCATCTTAATAACCTCGAGGATAAATCTCAACACAAGATCATTTGGGAAATAAGTTTGCGCATGTTTTTTTCGATCTGTTTTGTACACATGCACTTGTTTTTGATGTTAAAAAATAACACGCTATACTTCAACAGATCAAAAGGTATCCATCTTCACGCTATCCAAAATGTAGAAAAGAATGGTATATGTTGTGTTTTTTAATTCCCAAGCATTTCGTCAAAAACAAAGAAAACCTAAAGGGGGTCAACGTTTTGGATAGCGTGAAGATTGATACCTTGTGTTGTCTTTAGGTATAGAGTGTTATTTTTTAGATATCAGAAACAAGTGCCTGTGGTTTAGTACTAGACACAATGTGCTTTTATGGCAACTTTACGAATGATAGTACGTTCGCGCAGAGTATGAAGCGAGCCATCAAAATCTTACGAAAAATTTTTTTCACTTGGGGTTTAAAGACTAAGCCACCAGGCCACTCCATTACAAAGGCAATAAAAGATAAGAAACTGGGTAGAGTTATGGTGTTTTACACTCCAGAGAGGGACGTTCGCCTCTATCTGATCTGTGATGGTAGGGGAAATAGATTTAGATCGTACACTCGAAGAAAACTACGTACCAGATTTTGGCAAGGGCACTGACAGACTTTTCAGGATTTATTACTAGATTCCAACTAAGGTTAATAGAAACTTTTCGACCAGTAGATAGCGCGTTAGAACCCCCTCACTCCCCCCCCCCCAACCCAAATGGAACAGAAATTGTAACACATAAGCTTTATTTTTCAAAATGTTTCGCAAAAGATAAAATAGCATAAACTAAATAATAATATACCTACATGTATTTAGCTACAATGTAGTTATATGGTTTCAAAACCACCGAACACATCACGAAAAACAGTTGACCAACAAAAAGCAAATATAATCATGGTAATCAAATATCGTTTAATCTTTGGATTAATTGTGATGTTTAATAGTTATTTATTCCATGTATTTGTTTTTATTTATTTTCATTGTTTAAATCAAGACGACGGTTATCTCCCGGCAGCTGAGCTTCGACTCCCCTACTCTATTAAGGTTTTTTTTTTGTTTGTTTTTGTTTTTTTTTTGTTTTTGTTTTGTTTTGTTTTTTTTTTTTTTTTTTGGTTATCTCGGTGTTAAACTGTCGACAGGTCTATAGTATATGTGCTACCTGACCTGGAATTTCCCTCTTAACCTCCCCCACCCCCCCCTAATAGCTTTTGAAGCTGCAGTTCATGATTGGATTATTAAGAAATAAATAAATTTCCTTACATTTGTTGTTTATCTAATTTCGAATTCCTACGGTATTATTATTGTAGTGTTAATGATATAATCTTCTTCTTGCATAATTTAACAAAAGTGTATTATTTTTGAAGTGCAAAACTATGTGTTATGATCACGATTTAGAAATGCGTCATCAATACATAATATAATTATATTTATGACAATGAAAGGAACAGTTAGCCTTGTAGTAAAATTAAAATGCCATTGTCAGGTCTCAATACTTGAATATCACGAATGTGACCTTGTCCAAAAAAATAAAAAATAATAAAGATAAATAAAAAAAATTGTGCCCCATTTCTAATTGTCATGCATGTGCTTTAGTTAATTATCAAAGCGATATATGATATTTAGACCGCATAACAAAATCATTAATATTCTTTACACTATTGTAGTGTACATTAAATTTTGAAGTTTCTTTATTTTATCACTATTATTGTTCCCAATAAAAGATTCAAAAGTTTTACACAGAGCTAACAAAAATGAGTCGAATCTCGCCGGGCTGCCGTGTGGCCGAGATAGGGACAGCTGGTGACAGCACAGACCCGGCGAAAGTTTTACACTGAGCTAACGAACAGGAGCCGAAGCTCGGCTGCCGTGTGGTCGAGATAGGGACAGCTAGTGACAGAAAACCTATCGAGAGACAAATAAAATCTGGTAGCTGCTAAAAACTGTTGAAATGTAGCTCATTATATAACGATGGCCAAAATGGGCTGTCGCGTCAGCACCCATTGTTTAACTTTTGGTTAAACTTTTGACAGGCCTGCACTGTAGCAACAATACAGACCTGTTGAAATTTTAACACTGAGCTAACGAAAAAGGAGTCAAAGCCAGACTGCCGTATGGCCGACTGAAATATGGATAGCTAGTGACAGAAAAACTACTAAATGTTGATAAAATGTGGTAGATGCCGAAAAGCTGTCGAGTTTTAGCTCATTATAACAAGGCGTCGAGATAAGTTATCGATTCAGCACCAATTGGTTAGCTAGCTTACTGTCAAACTTTTGACGTGTCATTTTGATATACCAATTCAATGAACATTGCCAAATATATAGCAATATATGCCACGCATAGAAATCAAACGATAAATCCCGAGGTGTTAGCGTGCAATAAATATCGTTATTATATAGCAGTATATATATATATATGCCGCCCATAGAAATCAAACGATAAATCCCGAGGTGTTAGCGTACAATATATACCGATATTTGCACGCTAACTTTGTTCCAGTCCGAGGTTTCCCGAATCAATTTTTTCATATTGCACACTTTGTCACATGACGCTGTCGTTTATGACGTCATACGAGTTTTGTCGACGTCACCGCTGTGTTGTTGTCATATTGCACTAGTTCTTATATCCATTTACAATAACTAGTGCAATATTTATGTTGTGAACGACAAAATGGTATTTTAGATGAAATACTTGACGGGAGTAAATGGAATTTATTTTGCTATATAATAAAAGGGTGAATTGAACTGATATTGTGAATTATTGTCCCTCGTTGACTCGAGATTTGCACTCGCAAGCTCGCACAAATGTCGAGTATTTCACAATGACAATATCAGTTCAATAACCCTATAATATTGTATATGCACTCACAAATCATAAAATGAGGCCAGGCCGCGGTGATCTAATGCATAAGACGTCAGCCTACAAATTCAGGGTCTCGCACCGCTATCAGTTCGAGCCCCGCTCAGACCACATGTGGAAAAGTGAAATTTCCTTGTCCTTGGCCTTATTACTGGTTCACCTGGTATCAGTATAAAGTGACTGGGGGAGTGGTGCGCTTGTCTGCGGCGTACTGACTCTGTGAGTCTGTGACTAGTGATATTAATAATTCTTCTAAAGGTATATCTTATAGATTGTTTATTAATAATTTTGATATTCAATATTATTTGTTATCTACAATTTCTACAAAAAACAAAATTTTATTGAGTAAATTTAGGACCAGTAATCACAGATTACCCATTGAAACAGGTAGATGGTCCAATATTCCAAAATCAGAAAGAATATGTAATGTGTGTCTTAAAGAACTTGGGGATGAATTCCATTACATAATGATTTGTAAAAATTTTGCTGAAGAAAGAAAAAAATATTTACCTCTGTTTTATAGAAAAAATCCAAATGTGTTAAAATACAATTCATTATTTTCTACAAAAAAATGCCATTGTTAAATAACCTATGCAAATTTATATGTGTCATTTTTGAGAGAGTCAATCCTCCAGGTTAGCATTTATATTATGTATAATGTATATGTATGTAACTCGCGCATGCAACATGTTTATTTATAATTATGTTAACATGTTCTCTATATTGTTATTTGACAATTGTGAGAAATAAAGAAATTTGTAGCTCGGATGTTAAAGTCATCCTGGGTGTGTGCTAGTACAAGGCAGACCATAAAACATACTCGCACTTCACATGCATACATGAACTTGTTCACAGATTAACCCATAGAGATTAATAAAAAAAATAGTTCTCGTCGCGAAAAGCTGAACAATTGCAGATGCGAGATTAAGCAATATTCAACCCACTAACCAACCAACCTAACGTCGTAACTTGTAAAACTTTGAGTGAAAATAAAATATATAATATAGCTATAGCTCACTCTTAAACTTTCGACAGGTTTGTATTGTGGATTCATACTGTAGTGTGGCGATTTTAATAAAACATTAATAATACATGTAGGTAAATTTACTATTATATATATTATTTAAATGTATGTATACATTGCATTGTAATAGTTGTTTACTTTGGAGATTTAAACATGTGTCCTACATAATGACTATGAAAGTTTAACTTAACTAGAAAGTCTGGAAATCAAGTTAGCTTAATAGATGTCTACTGATTACAATAAAATCGATTTTTATCGATCAATCGGTCGATCGAGATAATATAATCACTACAGGTGGTGGATAGAATAATTATCCGTTAATTAATTCAGTAATCCCCGTAAAAAGTCAAAACCATTTACTGTCTCTATGTCTATGTTAACATATATATTTACTTTCACTGAAAGTTTTACAACTTATGAGTACTAGTGTATATACAATATAATACAATATTTAGCAATGTTCATGGAAATGGTACATTAAATTGAAATGTTTACAACAAAATAGTTATTCTATAATATACAAAATGGTAATTATAATAACTTAATTTTATTTACAATTTTTGCCCAAACTTTACATCTATACATGTATATATACTCTGGCATTTGACCATGTGAAACTATATTATAAATATATTCTTTTATTTGCATATGTTTACTCATGGATGTTATTTTCTTTGTTTTTTATATGTGTGTATACGTTCTCGGTATTGAGAAATAAAAATAAACTTGAAACCATATACATTACACGGTTAAATAACCACACATTTAGATGTAATTATATAACTTTATCGACTTTATAGTTTCTAATAGATCATTAGGTCATACATGGCCGGGTATAAAACTTTTTTACCCAAAAAAGCTTGTAACATGAGTATACTTAAACAAAATAATTTATTATTATTATTATTATTATTATTATTATTATTATTATTATTATATTCGTTTGATTAATGTTACGGGTTCCAAAAATGACATTAAGGCACACTCGATTCAGTAAAAAATCCGTGAATGTTTTGTCTGTTTAAAATCCGATTTTAACAATAACAATACATTATGTAATTATTTAAATACGCCGATGGACTTCTTTTTATCCCCCCCCTCCAACACACACAAATTGAACTGAATTATATATAAGAATGGTAGAATTAGTAAACCCCACCCCCACCACCACCACCACCACCATCACGACACACCCACGTTACATTAAATCAAATTGTATGGGAAATTAAACTTAAATTAAATTATTTTTCACAGAAATGTTCAAAATGGTTGATCATTTATTAGTTGAAATAAACATAGACAAAGACTTGTTTCCAAAACAAACAATTTCTCTAATTTTCTTCCCTTTAAATGAATACAATAAAGTAATTTTATTTCGGCGAAATACACATTAATTCCAGCGGAATCAACACCAAAGAGTTAGGAATCCAACGGGAAAGCTGAAAAGATGTATTAGTGATTTATTCACCAGAAATTCTGTACTAGGAAGGAATTTACGCTTGAATTTCAAAATGGAAGTCTTTCGTATACCCTTACCTTGTCAAAGTTATGAGTTATTTCCCATTCTGTGTATTTCAATAATTCATCCTACACGTTTGTATACATTCATAACTTTCTGGTATCAGTGAATTAAAATACGACGTCCATGTTTTTTAAACTATTTAAAAGTTCACTTAGTTTTCCAATAAAGTACAGAAGATCAATATCGAATGTTTACATGTTTATAAAATACCTGTTGAGGTAGATTCAGGTAACAACACGATTTTTAAATAAACCGTTAATACATATATACACAACGGTAAGCACAGGTAGCGCAGGTATAGGCAAACGATATTGACCTGTCCGTCTGACCTTTTATTAGGAATATTTATCATGCAACAGAACATTCATATAAAAAGAACACAGGTGCTCATTTATCTAACATTGGGAATATGTTTTCTTTATATATGAACTGCGAATCCAAGCACTATTCCTGTATTTGGTGGATTTTCGTATAATGAATAATTCTCAGTGAAAGGTCAAGCGGACAGGTCAATGTTGTTTGGGTATATATCGGTGCAATCACTTCATAGATCAATAAATTTTTGAACTCCTCTTTAAAACTGACTGACACTCGGCCAAACTTTAATATCGTTATGGGTGTCTTGGTGTAGGTTTACAACTGTTTATGTACATTAGCGTGTTCTTATGTACAGTAAAACCTCGATTCATCGCCCCCTTTTTGTGTAGTCATATTTTGTTAGTATATAGGGATTTGGTAGTAACTTGGGAGGAATTTATCAAGAAAAGCGTAAAAAAATGGATTTAAGAACTTTTAAAAAGTGTGACAATAAATAAATAAATAAATAAATAAATAAATAAATAAATCAACAACAATAACAACAATAACTAGAGATTGTAACTGGGATACCAGTTACGTATGATTCCCCACCATCCATAAATTATCTGGTGAAAAGACCCTAGCAGGGTTAGCGCTGGGTTGTAAAAGTCTGTCGTCAAGGAAATCGCCAGTTGTAAAATTTTGTTGCCAATTTCATTACTGTGTCGCCAAAAAGGGTAAATCTTGTGATTTTCACGTCACATGCGTTTTTAATGTTGTGTATATATTGCCTTGATGAACAATTACATTTTAAAGGCAGATGTGTATAAAGAACATTTGTACCGCGCCGACCTAATAAACAAAAAAAATCATACCTTGATTGTTTTTTTAAATTTCTTTGAAAGTTAAAGTAGATTTGAATTAAAGTTTTCGGTTGAGAAAAATCGTACATTGGAAGGCCTTCTCGGCATAGGAAGTGACGTTTTCAATGAATTTTATTGAATAAGAAATCTCAGGCCTCTGATTTGGCGTCGCCGCGTGTTACAATGAATGAACACGTATGGGAGGGATTGCGCTGGGCATCGCTTACTGCGATTTTTTTCTTTAACTAGCGACAAAACCCGGCGCTTTGCGATTTTCTGGCCACAAGTTTTCAAAGTTCACCGGTATCTTGGTCACCAGTAATTAACAGGTGATACACATTGAAGCCAGTGACGGATTGGCAAGTGTCACTGAATAAACACAGTAATTAACGAGTGAGTTAAGATCATTGTCTTAGGTCCGAATGTAAGACCTTCTAATGATGGCAGGTAGATCCAAGTAATATTGGAGCGTGTCGACACTGCCTGAGGATATACCAGGTGCCCTCCCGATGTCGTCAGACAGTATAAACACCCATGGACTCGGAATTATTGTAAAATCCAAAATAAAATATAATAAAAGTTACCCTTTGTGATGTTTATTTAATTTTTTTCTAAAAAGTTTATTGATTAATAATCGTGATTCAATGCGCAATACACATCATAGGAGGCCATCTGTTTGTATTTTAATTACGCGACTTATATCGGTTATTCCTATATGTTTGAGGTTCATGATCATAACGATACATCTACTCAAATCGAAATGATACAAATGGTCCCGTCAGATCGCTATGTATTTCTATGTAAATTTGTTAGTCAATTCGATATGCCGAATTTGAAGCAAATTTTCAGTCCAAATTACGAAATACCGTATAGCGGGTTATTTTCGCGGAGTGTAAATTTTGGCGTATTTTGGCGGTAGCATTAAAATCGCCAAAACATTTATCGCCAAAAAATGGAACAGTCAAAATTTATTACCTCAACAATATCTTACACTGTGACAAAGTAAATACAGTAGAAATTCGATCCCTCGAACGACGATGCCCTGAATACTCCGGATAAGTTATCTGCCGGTCCCGTCCAAATCCCTATTAAATCATATGTAAATAAACCTCGATCGCTCGAACTACAATAGCTCGAATACCCCCGCTCGTTTGAACAATAAATAATTTTCGGAGGTGTAAATTTGGTGAAAATTCAGCTTCTTTCGCTCGAATACAATTTTATCAGAATGACATGTGGTCAGTCAATGTAAACAAAACACAAGCTGAAGCCATGATACAGATTTCACCGAAAGTAATAGAGCGAAACGAAATAACTCGCCTGGAACATCGAGTGTTACTCAAGATTAGTAATTAACCATGATCAGTTCAGTAATCTATTAATCCGATTACAACCCACAGTTGCGTGATCGGTAAAACCAGATGATTAACTTTTTATCTCATCATTAAATATTCATATTCTGTTATTTACATGTCATGGGAATGCGCGCGGCAATGTGTATTACCGGCAGTTCCGGTGATTATTAATAACCGGCCATGTGCTCTGTATTATAACGAAAATAAAGTAAGTTTATTTTATACAGTTATATCATCAGTTGTTGTTATTTACTTTCACTTTCAACCAAATTTATTAAATTCAAATGAACTGTCCATATCGATAGATTTGCTGTTCGAAGTTCAACATTTTATTTACAAACGAAGTTTGAAAACTTCGAGATATTATTGTGAATCTAACAGCAGTTTTCTATTGTAATAAAAATCGTCAAAATAAAAACTTGTAATGTTTTAATCGCTAAAATAAATACGCCAAAATTTACAACTGACTTTTTTTGGTCAAAAACGCCAAAATTTAGCCCCGCCAAAATAACCCGCTATACGGTATTACGAAAATTCCCATGTTTAAATCGAAGTGAACTTTCAGTCCAAATTACGAAAATTCCTATGTTTAAATCGAATAAAAAAGACACAAAAATATTTTATCTTAAACTTGAACAATACCTGAAATAATTGTCCATCTCTTATTTGAAAAGTGTTAATAGTAACAGAGTGGCGGCTTACTCGGAAGATTCATTTCCGACTATAACTACAAATTTTTGTACTCGACATACCGGTCATTAGGAAAGTGTCAGTCAGTAAAAGGAGACATTTAAATGGTGTAAACTTAAAAAAGTGGGCAGTCTTCTACTTCCACAGTCAGTGATTAACAGAAAACCCCCAAGCCATTTGATCTATCAAGGCAAATTGTATACACCATTCATCTCATTGTGTAAGGTTTTATGTACAGGCGTGTGACGTGACAAGCTGTGGTTTTAAAAATCGCCAAGTTTTTAACGGTCACTAATCGGATAAACTCATAGGTGAAAGCATTGGCTTTGTATAATTAAGGTGTCGTAACCAGCTTATGTCCATTCAGAATTGGTTTCCCCGGGTATTTAACTACGTATTGATTTACACCCACCCACCCACCTTCAAGATAACGAAAATAAACGCGTCTTGATTATCTACACAGACAACAGATTATTGGTAGCAAATTTCATCTAAATCCATCAAGCCGTTCCCGAGATATGCTGCAGCATATGGTCTTGAGAAGAAGAATAATAAGAATAATAATAATAATAAGAAGAAGAAACAGAACGAAAACAATATGATTCCCCACCTTCGGTGGTGGGGAATCATAATAATAATCTACTGATATTATTTTTATCGATTAAATAATTTATTTATTTATTTATTTATTTATTTATTTATTTATTTATTTAATTTATTTATTTTAACGATTTCAGATTAAAATTATTGAAATACTGCTACTGCCTCCTTATTGCAGAAGCTGCCAGGCTATAGATGATGATGATGATGCTGATGATGATGATGATAATGATGATGATGATGATGATGATAATGATGATGATGATGATGATGATGATGATGATGATGATGATGATGATGATAATGATGATGATGATGATGATGATGATGATGATGATGATGATGATGATGGTGATGATGATGATCTTAATTCTACTGAGACGATTCCTCGATTCCTGGTTAATGATATCTCGATAGCTTTTCGACACCCGCTACATATCTCTGGACAACTTTTTTGTCACTAGTTATCCATTTTTCGGTCACTCGGATGTCGAGCTTCAACTCCTTATCGTTAGCTAATTGTTAAACTTACAATAGGCCAGAAGTCAATAAACTTACAATAGACCAGAAGTCAATAATGTTACAATCGGTCTAACCCCAAACACTTACCGAATTATCTTTGCTTATGAAAAGATGAGTACCTTGCAATAGTCAAAACGACCAAGTTAGTTAAAATTAAAAGTTAAAGTCTGTCCCGAGCCATTAGGCCCATCAGGCCGGAGCTTATCCCGGTTTCTGTGGCGTTGAGCGACTGAGAATACAAGACTCTCCCCTGAATCGGACGCCGGTCCATCGCAGGGTTAACCTCCAGCATTTTGCTGGTACTCATTTATTTTTCAGCTGAGTGAACTGGAACACGTGAAATTAAGTGTCTGCTCAAGGACAAAACATCGCCCGGTCCAGGGATCGAACCCACGACCTTCGAATCACGAGTCCAACGCCTTAACCACTAGGCCACGCGCTTCCAAGAACACTTCGTAATAAACGAATTAAATACAATACAAATGTTGCCAAAAGCTTGAGTAGTTGGGTCATTATATATATATAAGATAATGATCCCGGATGGACTTCCATTTGTTACCTCTTTTAGCGTTTTTTACTTTGATTGACAAAGCCTTTAAATGACGGAGTCAAGCCATTTTTTCTGAGAACATTTTTTTGCAAAAACTTATTTTACTAAAATTTTACATTATACTTAATGGATGGTAGGTGATAGTACGATTGCTCACTAGGACCTACACGCAGTACAGACCAGTTGAAAGTTTAACTATAAGTTGCCGAATGAATAATGGTGCTGAGTCGTCAGCTGACAGTATTTCGGTTCGACGATAGCTTTTCCGTCACAAGGTTTCCACATCATTTCGGCCACTCGACAACCGTCTCCTTTTCCGTAAAAGTCTAAATCTTTCAGCAGGTCTGTACTGTATATATATTCGACATTGAATAAAAAGTATTCCAAGGTAAAAACCGAATTCAAATTCTTCTGGGCATACAATGAACATTTCATTGTCAATATTAGCCTTTTCTAAAACGATTTTAATATTTTTGTATATCAGCTGTTGAGTAATACGGAAAAATAAGAAGCCAAAGTTTTTGAACCACCAGATCTAAATATAATTAACTAAATAATAGTCTTTAAATTCAACATACCCTACGAATCAATTACAATGATATCGCCATATCCAAAGATCTCTTATCATAAAGGAATACATTCAAAATCACTTATTTGTGAAATGGTAGCCATTTATCAACCATGTATAGCTTTATCCTAATAACCAAACAACCCCTTTGAGAATCACAAAAATATATTGAATTTGGCATTATATTCATTTATAAGAAGCTCGGTCGTACAAATCAAACCGAATATAATTCGTTGAGTTTGTAAATATTAGTGACGTGGTATGTTTAATGTCCCATGAATTATGCACCTCTATAAATGCATATTTTATCAGTTGTAAAATTTCGGATCATGTTTAAGTTATTTCCATAGTAAATAAACATGGTAAGTAAAATAAATATTATTATTATTTTATTATTTTATAATAACATAAACATAATATGGGGTGGGGGTGGGGGTAGTTTATTTACAATTGTCTCCCTTCGTACATATTTTGTTGTCTTTGTTCTGAATTTTAACTCGCAGTTAAACTTCTTGCCCTAAAACAATGTCGTGGTAATATTTTTCAATTATTTTTCAGAAATATAAGGAGACTGACTTTCTCATTAAATAAAAACACTTTTCTAATTTTCAAACAAAATTATCTTGTCTCAAGACGCATTTGTATTTTGTTAACGGGTTGTATCTTAAAATCGTTGATTGATTGATTGATTGATTGAATGGGGATTTACCCCCCCCCCCTCTTTAAGATTATTTTCTGCCGCTTCACCAATAACTGGTGACATATCGATATAGATGAAATAATTTAGTTGGACTTTGGCTTTGACCCATTCATTCAAAAAACAAGAAAAATACTTATATCGAGTCGCCACCACCTGTAGATGAAGTGACGAGAAGTTTGAGATGTTGTACTTTGGTAATGGACAAATGTCCAAAGTAGTAAATGTATATTGAAATACACTGCAGACCAGTCAAAAGATGATCCCTTAGCTTAAAAGTCATATCGACATTTCGATAGTATAGATGGAGACGCCACCAGCTGTAAATGAAGTGACGAGAAGTTAGTCTATTACAGAAGGAGATCTTTTTACTTTGGTTATGGACAAATTCCAAATTTCAAATACAGTACAGACCTGTCGAAAGATGAACACTAAACGAACGAATTAGTGCCAAATCGACAGCTTATTTCGAAACCCCATTAGATTTATTTCGACAGCTTTTCGTCTTCTGTTATCTCGACATTTTTTTTAGGCCACCAGCCATCCATTAAAAGACCACTCGACATCTGAGCCTAGGCTTATTTTCGTTAGCTGAGCGATAAACTTTCGACAGTTCTTTACTATAGATATTTAATTTTGTTTTGTAGGTAATACACAAATTGAAAACCAGATCAGATTTACAAGCAAAGTGGATAAATGTCGCCATCATACAGATTTGTGATGCAAAGAGAAAACTCTGAAATGTTTGATCAAAATGGGTAAATGCTTTAACATTTTATCAGCATGAAAATCTGAAAAAATCCGAAAAATATCAATACACGTATAATATTGTGAAAAATACACGTTATTTACATTTAACGGATTCTGCAGTTGTCATGTGGTAATTTTACTCTTTCACAATAATATAAAAATCTCAAATTTATACATCACATTATAATCTGAAAAATGCGTGATTTACACCTAAGGTAATCTGCAGAAGTGTCCAATATCCTGTGATAATATTACTGGGTCATAGTTTATGCCAAATAATAGTATGGAGAAATACTTAATTTGCAATGGTGTTTTTCGTTGTCTCCTTGATCATATGGTTAAGATATTTGCCATTAAAGGCAATATCAATTAATATCAAATAAATTCAGAAATAGAAAACTATTTCCGATTTGTTTGAAAATACATAGGTTTATAAAGGTCTAAAAAAACCCACCAACTTTCGGTAAGCAAAAACGAATACCGATTTCTCAAACCAGGATAAGTTCGAGCACTTGTGTGTGATAAATTATAACATCAACTTCTATCCTTATATTACAATGTCAAAGCTTTACACCTTGCGACAATCGCAGTTCAAGAATTCATGGGGATACACGTACATGTACCTGTACATGTATATACCTGAATATGTTATAGGTTGTAGCACATGCAATGTACCAACGCACATATCAAAAACAAACATATTAATCCATGTATGAATCACAATCCAGAAGCAAAGTAAAAACTTTGGAACTGACAAGTTAGGTTAGACACGTGAACTTCCACCAGGGAAGTGAGACCGGGTGCTCCGGTAGGGTAAGCACCTCCTGTTTAGCTAGCTACACCCGCCACGTGTGTAATCAAAATTGTGTGAAAGGAACATGGAACTATGAGACGTCAAATATATCCAGGGCAATCCTGGACACAGAGACATCAAACTTATCAACAATACCGTGATGTCAAAGTTAGAACCTCTTTGTAACTTTATATTTATAGGTTGTGCAGACTCAAAAAGCACACAAGGTAAGTGACGAAATCGAAGTGAAAAAAATCCACAAAATTCTGAAATTAACACTTACTACCCTGTTGATTTTGATTTTTTACATTTAAAAAAATAAATTCAAAAACAGCACATGACAATACTATTTTTTCAAAGATATTGCATATTTACACCACGAGTTCTATTACGTAAGATAAAACGGTCAAGGTCATTCAGCCACTGCAATTTTGTCCATTACTGTTATCTTTAACGAAAAAAAGAGTTTTGAGACAATCTAACCAATACGTGAAACCATTTATTAAGAAAAAAGTTCCGAAAAATATTTGTAACATGTAGCTTATAATGTAAATCAAATATTCAACCACACCATGGTCACTGACTGTATTGTGTCACTATAACAAGTGTCCGTTCAAAGTCGCGAGTTTTATGAGGATTATGCTATACCTATCTTTGCTGTTAATTTTGTTCAACTATAAAGTACCTGTAATTTATTCAAATAATATGTAATTATTATAAGTTACATGGTTTGTAAGCGTCCGGTACGGAATGACCCTGTATCATTCCGTAACGGACACTTACAACCCATGTAACTTTTTTACCCTACCGATGACCCGGGCTATTGAAAAGGGTTTTTAAAAATGCTACCGATGTCAATGAATGAAGTTAAAAAACATATTATTTGGGTGCAATAAAATACTGCCGTGACCAAAAAATACTAAAATTCAGCATACTAACGAAGTCTAGCAGTCTTCCCTTTGGCTTTCAATGTTTCGAAATACTATTTCCATGCGTTTTAACTCACTATCTTCAGCAGAAGGTTCAGCAAACCATTTATTTACGGTCGCCATTTTGGTTGACGTTTACGTTAGAGACAGGGGACGTAACTCTAACCCACCCAGTATAAGCCTTACTTACCCAGTATTTTTGCGCGTGCGGCTATGTACGGAATGATACTGGGTTGGTCATGTGATTCGATTTAGCCAATCATTTCCTTAGATTTTAGTTAGAGGTAGGGTAAAAAAAAATACAAGCTTGCATTCACGTTCCTTTGTTTTTTTAACAATTTCATTTCTCTTTTCTATAGTAGTTGAAAGACAAGACAGCAATGAAAAACGATCTTCAAGAAAAGGTAAACTGTCTCTCTCTCTCGCTCTCTCTCTCTCCGAGTCGATTTTAATTTTAAGGCTAAAGTAACTGAGAAAATGTTTCATATTATCCAAATACCCTCTCTCTCTCTCTCTCTCTCTCTCTCTCTCTCTCTCACACACACCACACACACACACACACACACACACACACACTAGCAACAACTTTACTTTGTGTTGACGACGATAAATTTGCAATATTTATCTATTTTTTCATTTCAATTTTCAGTAAGCCCTGAAGTTAAAGCACCAATAGGTATGTTATACTCGAAGTGGTCAGTGGGTCATTGATGCAAAATAAGTTGACCCTCTTAGATGCTGGTGTGTATGTTGGGGGGGGGGGTCGTTACGGGACGACCGTATAGTGCTTCAGCGTTGGAGGCTAGAGCAGGTTTAAATTTAGTGATAATATGTATCTATACCGTTTCACAAATGTGATTTCGGCATTAATTACTAGGTATATTCTGTTGTGTAGTTTTATAATCAGTCTCTTTATTTAACCTATGTTCTGGGTTTTCTATTGTTTTTATTGGGTTGACAAGTACATCGTATATAGCAACGCATCTTTATTTCATTTAAAATTTTACTTGTACGGAGATGAAATAGACTTGCATGCAAGTGTAGTGAAGATTTCACAATGGGTGACTTAATGAACTTCTATCAACCCAGAGGCGGCGGTAAGCTATTTAGTTTATAATATAGTCCGCATACATGTACAGTCAAACCTGTCTATAAAGGCCATCCAAGGAACCAGTAAAATTGACCTTTATGGGCAGGTGGTCATACAGGTTTAAAAATATGAATAAAGAACAATGGGATACAATTCTACAGCAGGTGGCCCCTACATAGTGGTGGCCTTTAAGACAGGTTTGACTGCAGTTCTATACCCTTTTCATTTTCAAATTTGAGTCCGTCCACGGGTGGCCGATGAAGCTAGACAAGCAAGAAATGTCCACCCTTCCAACGCACCCGGTCTCACTTCACGTGTAAAACATAACCTAGTAGTTTTCAAATGTCTTATTATGGATTTTATAAGGATTGTACATTGAACATGGAACGATATGTTGTGTTGGGTTTTTTATGAATATGCTCTGTAAGATATTATAAGAGACTGCTTTCTAAATTATGTAATCTTTTTTCTGTTTTAAGCTTCAAACGGACACGGTGCTATAGGAAATGGTGTGCTCGTCAACAACAGAAAAGGTAAATAATAGTTCGCATTTTATGTCCTCGAGTTGTTCCCCTTTGTTCTCTAACGAAAAATTCAAAAATCCCATGAACATTCACACGTTGAAACAGTCAAGGGCACATGACAAAATATTACAAGCTAAGATTTAAGATTAGTATTTTTTACCAAATCTTGTATAAAAGCAAGAAATACAATGTATAATAGTCAAGCATAGATTATTCTCAAGCTGTAAAAAAAAACGAGTTACTAGAATAGTCTTTCGGATAAGACTCAAAACCAAGGTCCCGTCTCTCAGTACATGCTAAAGACAAACCTGTATAGTTCGAAAATGAGTAGACTACCTGTGGTCGCTATAGAGGACGCTTGTACAACTAAATATATGTATACTTGTATTAATATAATGGAACATTTGATGGAAACATATCTTGTGTCCAGTTTTAAGCAAAAATTACAAATACAAAAGAAGGATGTCCATCATTTTCCCAATATCTACTCAAATTGTTGTAATATCATATGGTTCTGTTCAAATTTTCTCTTTAGATCCGACTCTTTGTCTAGTACACATGAAATATTTTCTCACAATTTTTATTTTAAAACAATTTACCAATTTATACTGGTATTTGTACCAATGCAACAGTATTGAATAAATTACCCCCCCCCCCATCCAAAAAATAAAATAAAATGAAAAATAAAAATAAATAAATAAATAAACATACATTACCTGGGTGTAGATTTCTTAGTTCAATACCCAGTCTTTTTATTCTCCGAAGTTTAACATAAAATGGCGATTTGAAACATATTTCATCAAACGATGCGTGCGTTGAAAACATTTAGACATTTCCTCAGCGTAAGTAAATTGAACAATTTTCTTGGGCACGGTATCTTAAAGCTGCAATTAACTTAGTCAGCATTTCGATAAAGAATTTATCGTTAATTACTTCAAACAAATAGCTTTGATATCGATGAACACAATCTGATAGCTGTATCATGTATTGTTATTTTTGCTAAGTGCAAGTTGGGTGGTAAAATGATCTCGGTTAGACCCAAACAACATTAACCTGTCCAATTGACCTTTAATTTAAATATTTATTATGGACCAATGCATTTGTATATTGGGGGAAAGGGGTGTTTATTTCATCTATATCATAGGAAACAAACATTGTTTATGTATTCACTGTGAATCTTAACAAGTGGGTCATCGTATATGGATACTCTTCAAGAAAGGTCAAGCGGACAGGTCAATGCTGTGTGCCTATAGAAATGGGACGTAAATATTGGCAACGACCATGGCTTATAATTATACAGCACTACAAAAGAATGAAATTAGAAAAAAAGGAAAAAAAAAAAAAACAATCAAATATATTTTATATTGAAATGTTTTATCAGTGAAAGGTTTACAAGTGTATATTCTAACTGATTAATTGACGCAAGTATAGGCAAACAGCATTCACCTGTTCACTTGACCTTTCATTAAGAATATTGATACATGTATATTATGACCCACCCAATACATAGGTAGTCATAGCATTCGTAGTTATATATAATTAATAAACAATGTATATTTACCATGCCGGAGATGAAATAATAAAACACCTGTGTTCCCTATACGTGGCTGTACTCGTCCATAATAAATATTTCAACTAAAGGTCAACCAGACAGATCAATGATATACAATGAGCGAATCGATATGTTTGTGTATTGTTTACAACAATAGTGAATAAATAATTCATTCTAAGAAAAGATGCAGTATCTTGTTATTGCGTTTAAGTTAGGGTTAGATTACTTATAGGCAGAGAAATTTGCAGTTCACCACATAGTTCAGTTTATTATCGTTTTCACTGAGGAATTTTTATTTTCCTAAGAAGTACATGTAATTTCATTTATGTAGTTCTCCGAAGGTGAAATAAGCCTGTAGTTCACCAGATTGTGGTGGGAGATACACAGCAAAAATAACTTACCATCAACGATTATTTCAAAGCTATATGTCGATTTTGTCAGAATCAAAATTATGCTTCAAATTTGAAGCAGCAGGTTTCTCGGCCTATCTACAGTAGAAACTTCTCGAAATTTTAACTCTGAGCTAACGGAAAGCAACAAAAGCTCGGTTACAGAGAGATCGAATATGCATCGCTAGTGGCCGAAAAACTGCAGCGAAAGATAGAAGCTGAAAAAAAATTAGCTAACAAAGGACAGAGATCAGCTGCCAATTAGCTCCTAATTCGCCGGCTTAGTGTTAAACTTTCGACAGGTCTGTACTGTGCTCGACACACCTCGACATGTTTGATCTGTTTAATTAACCTTTGACCTTTAATCGAACACTAAACTGAAAATCAAAATGTGCTTAATTACATGGTTATTCTTCCAGGGTATAACACAAGGGCCATTGAATCTCTACATGGGCCTATAGGGTCAGGGCAAGAGCCAAAGAGGTCAACGGCTGTGAGGACAACCAGAAGGGTCAGCTGTGGTAAGATTCTGAATAAATACAAACATAGTTCTTGCACCTTATATTGAATTCAAAATGGTCTGTATATAAAAAAATATCAACAACAACAACAACAACAAAAAAAAAAAAAAAGAAAATTAAAAACTTTGTCATTAAACAAAAACAAAAACCTGGTTTTTTTATTCAGAGAACGGCTCATATATATGTTTATATGACTGACTAAGATTTGAAAAAAAAGATACTGACTGTTTCTTCACCAAGCATTCATTATTAGAAATAAAAGTCACGGATGGTCATGATTTGGACGAGACCTTAAAAACCAAAATGTATCTTGTCACCGTAGTCAATCAATCAATCAATCAATCAATCAATCAATCAATCAATCAATCAATCAATTAATCAATCAATCGATCCATCGATTAAGCATTCAATATAACGCCCCGCCGATTATGTCATCATATGGTTAGTGATTTCTCTGGTGTACTGTAAAATGATGCAATTCATATATATTTCAGCCGAAGATGACTCCAATACAACAGTTATCAAGTTTACACCTGCCAAAGGTTGGTATTTAGTATAAACAAGCCCATGCTATTAAGGAAAAATATTTTTGGCATCTGTAAAATGTTTTAAGCAATACGATACCAGTCAACACAACAGTGATTATTTATATAGTTTATGTGCAGCATGGGTGATTGAAGTTGAACTCATGTTTCTTGCACCTGTAGTTTGACAAAGGGGTTAAATTGTTAAAAACAACGGTATTTTCGGTTTTTTATACGCCCGTCATATGACGGGGCGTATTATGTTACGGTGCTGTCCGTCCGGGCGGGCGGGCGTCTGTTAACAATTTGTATTCCGTTCAATAGAGACCACAAACATTTATGGATTCAAATGAAATTTAGTATACAGCTTTACCATGGTAATACCTTGTGCAAGTTCAAATTTCATTTTTTTCGGATTATTTTTGGAGGAGTTATGCCCCTTTTTTAACTTAGAAATTTTTGTATGTATGACCATATGGTTTCCGATCATTAGAGCCTACCACTATTTATGGATTCAAATGAAATTTGGTATACACATTTACGATGTTAATATCTGGTGCAAGTTCGAATTACAACTTTTTCGGATTATTTTTGGAGGAGTTATGCCCCTTTTTTAACTCAGAAATTTTTGTATGTATGACCATGTGGTTTCCGATCATTAGAGCCTACAACTATTTATGGATTCAGATGAAATTTGGTATACACATTTACGATGTTAATATCTGGTGCAAGTTCGAATTACAACTTTTTCGGATTATTTTTGGAGGAGTCGTGCCCCTTTTTTAACTTAGAAATTTTTGTATGTATGACCATGTGGTTTGTATTCCATTCAGTAGACAATACGAACATGGATTTAAATGAAATTTGTTATACATTTGGTATACACATTTACGATGTTAATATCTGGTGCAAGTTCGAATTACAATTTTTTCAGATTATTTTTGGAGGAGTTATGCCCCTTTTTTAACTTAGAAATTTTTGTATGTATGACCATGTGGTTTGTATTCCATTCAGTAGACAATACAAACATGGATTTAAATGAAATTTGTTATACAGTTACACCTTAATCATGGTAATATCTCTTGCAAATTTGAATTACAACTTTTTTGGGTTACGAGTTATGGCCCGAACACGGAGTTGGTAATATATTTTTACATACATATATCCTAGTTGTACTTATTCTTCTCAGTAAATAGTACTACTCGATCAATATAACACGGGCGTATAATGCTCCGCTCGGCGGTGCTCTTGTTATTATTTTATAACATAAAATTAGTTTGCTTTTTGATATGGAAACACTTTAACATTTTGCAAATACACTGTAATTTTTCGTGTAGCAATTACATATCATACCAGTGTTAATTTTAGCACTAGACAACCGTTTCGGAATATAATTCTTCATCAGTAGTGCTTGAACCAAAATTGTCCAGTGAAACCAAAATTTCTTCAATGTGTTAAAAATGTTCAAAGGACCAAAATGTATTTTACCGAATTTAGCTAAGGTTATAATTTGTATGAGAGAATATACTTTAGTTTTTCAGGATTTTCATATTTTAACGGGCAGAAAAATTAGAAATTAATATATTTTATACTATATAATATTTCGGATACAAAATTACTTTTCTTTCGCTTTTTCTAAAAAAAAAAAAAATAAGAAAAATAATCTTATTACATTTAATGGCTGTCATTACAATATTGCTGATAAGTATTATGTCTCTAAAAGTATCCTGGACATATTTGACATCCCATAAGCATAGATCTATATTACTTTTATTCTCACACGTGGCGGGTGTACCCAGCTAAACAGGGGGGTGCTAAACTTTCCAAAGAACTTGATACATATTCTCTGCTGCAAAGACACATGTTTTGCTTCACATGTCAGTTTTTACACTTTGCTTTTTGGATTGTTATTTAAACATGTACCGGTGTGTTTATGTACTAAGCACACGTGTCTTATCTTCCTTGTGAGTTTCAAAGTTTTTACTTTTTTTCTAGATTGTTATGCGGACATGGACTAGTATGTTTGTTTTTGATTTTATATTAAAAGTATTTTAGATCCAAACACTATACTTATCATCAGAAAATTTATTCCGAAACGGTCGTCTAGTGCTGATTAATTGAAACAGTTTTAGTTAACCAAAACTTATTATTTTTTCATCTTTGTTTTACTTCTAATTAGTTCATGGTGATTCAGCAGAGATAACTATAACACAAAGCAGAGGTAAGTCAATATTCTAGTACTCATTAAGGTCACTTGTTATACTTTGAGATTATAATTATTAGCATTATGCAAATACTAGGGGTGTCTAGTTACATAATTATGGGCAAATTATGCTATATTTGCAAACTTTATCGTTAACACAAAATATGGCTTAGTTGATATCTTCTTTAAGGTCACTCGTTAGGCTTAGAACCCTTTTTGTTATCAAATAAGACTAGGTGCTTGGGGACGTATAGTCGCATGTTTTTAACGGCAAGTTGACTCATATTTGAAGGCCATCATTACTAAGTGGGTTGACATCTACAATCAAACCGGACGTCTAGTCACAAGTTGTACATGTGCAAGGCAAGATGTGCGATATTCAAAACGTCACTATTACAATTATAGACTAGATGAACATCTTCAATCAAACATGAGATAAAATGTGATGGCAAATATTTTTTGTGCCGCATACTTCTCAGATTACTTAGTTTTAGTATCTAATACCGATTCCTTTTGGTACTAAAATTTTGTAAACACAAAAAAACTGTCGAGGGAGATAACAACTACCGAAAAACTTCAGAGTTACGAGGATCAGAAATGAGCAGCCGAATCGGCACTATTTCATTAGCTAAGTGTTAAGCTTTCATCACACCCGCACTGTAAGTGGAATGTTAAAGCATTGCAAAAGTACATTGCAGTCAATCACTAAACCAATCAACGAATCTGAATCAGCCAATCAATTACCAGACTTACAACATTATAACCAATGTATATTTTGATTCTAAACTATCAAGTATTCCTAGTTACCAGCCAAACGTCATCCATGTTCCAAGAATGACAACATTAACAGTGACAGCCGAGGCATTTACAAGTTTATATTCGATATAATTATCCTATTTTATGGAATGTTCCGCTGTATCAGATGTTGTGATTAAATGATTGTCTGATAAATGTTCTCTGTGTTTGTTTTAGCATCGACAGCTGCTATTGACAAAATAGACGTTAACGTAACACCGGGTGGTGGTAAGTCTCTCTCTCTCTCTCTCTCTCTCTCTCTCTCTCTCTCTCTCTCTCTCTCTCTCTCAATAACGCTGTTAAGTAGTGAAAATGCAAAACAAGTAGTAGGGACGATGTAAGGAAAATAGGAAACACAGCAGTCAATTAATCTGCAATGTGATTAATATTTTTAGGGCAATGTCAAATGATCATGACCCGAATAACCCTTACCAAATGCTTTTGAAAATAAAATGTTTTAGAGCATAGCATCTAATTTGCGCTGCGTGCTGAGATTTCAAAAAGACTCCATATATAAGTAAAATATCTTTGATTACGGCGTAAAACACCAAAGCCCCACTCAATTCAGGCATCTCGAACATTTATTTAACGGAAAATGTAGTACAACTCTTACACTTTAAATAGTGCAAAAAAAGTCTGATGGCTAGTCTCAAGAATTTCATAAAATAATAATATGAAAATCAATTGGAGACGGTGCTTGAAAGAATGTACATGTACGTTTTCCCAAGAAATACAAAGCATAGCCATAACTTATGACGTGCATGCAAGATCAGACGGTTAAGAAAACTGTTTAATGTGCACTCTATCACTCATGTAATTCATCAGAAGATTATATTTTCTAATGTTGAAAATAAAGCGATTGATGTCTCATACTATATTTCATTTCCCTTACAGAGATTGTGTTTTCAATTACTCCTACGTCGGCGATGCGTGACGGTAAGTATTCATGTATCAAACATTTCCCTTGATATAGTTGACGTTCCATAGTACAATTTCTCACACATGAGACATGGAATTCCTGTGTTTTTATCCATGTAAATTTTTTCTGTTTCACCCTAGGGATAGTGAAAAAGCTCGTTCTGGACAGGAAAATATTCATCCTCGTTTGAGATATCTCCGTCTTACACTGTAGCCTGTGTAAGATTCTATTAGTTCTTTCCTTCTAAAGTTTAATTTTACACATGACTGCTGTAGCGGGCGAAACATCCAGCTTCAATTCCCTGGTAGAAGTAAAGATGTTTTACTCAATCTGCCAGTTTTCAAAGTTTTTGACTATGTTTTTGAATTGTGATTTTGACATTGGATGTGCATGTTTCTATTTGATTGGTTTTTACATAAATGTCTAAATAAGAATCATCCACTGTTTGCGCAATGTTGACTGTTTTATGCATTCATTTCTTACATGCAACTCCACATGTATATACGATGCATGTTTAAAACCAGATTTAAAAGCTAAACATTTGCATTTTGTTGGCCAAATACAACCCTGACGATACCCATTACTTTAAAATTCTGGATCTGTCATCATTAAGGTTCTAATATCATTCGAATGTCGAAATGATTGTCATTTTGCTTGTCGAATGTCGGTGGATTTATCCGGATATGTCTGTATTCCTCGATCATACTTGAACTGGCCGCCTCTGTGTGAAATTTTTTTGTTAATTTTCAAAGTTTGTACTTTGCATTTTAGATCATGATTTGGACATTAACCCGTATGTAAGCGTTTGATTTTGCCACAATTCTTTGCAATAAACAATCATAATATCGTTGCTCATGCATTTCAATAATATGCATATTTAATAAATCAGTAAATTTTAATTTCAGATACTCCAACAAATGGTATTGCAACACCGTATGCTAATAAGCCAGGTTGGTATATTTTAACCTTTTAAAAAAAATTTAAACGATCTTATTTAGAGACAACTGGTTATATTTAAGTGGTATGATTAATAAGCGAGATTTGTGACTTTATAAAAGTTGTCCCCAACAATTAATACTATTCTGTCATCAAATCTAAAGTTTGTCCAAAGTCGAGTGAGAAATGCGTGGTCATAAAAATATTGTTTATTGTCTTTTTTATTGGTGTTCAAATAAATGTTCTTCAGAATCACTGATATCCTCTGCAATTCTAACACGTATTGTTTAGTCTGGAATGTAATCGTTTAGACAAATTTTGCAAGTTTTCTTTTATGATTACTTTTGTTAATGCCGCGTTCACAACTGTCAACTACAAATTTCTTATCTCCACCTTTTGTTGTATCATGTTTTCAATGTCTACACTATTCTTTCGAAACAATTATGTGCAAAAGTTCCTTGATCCTTTCCTTTCTAAATTTGATTACAGGCGCGGTGGTTGCAACTAGCTAGTCAGGAAATGCATACCCTACCCCGTTTCACCTCCCTAGTGGAATTACAGTTCATACGTTTTACCTAATTTGGCAGCTTCAAAGCTTTTACTTTGCTTAAGGATTGTGGTTTGGACATAAATTGGTGTGTTTGTTTTAGATTTAATAACAATTTTCTATTTCTCGAAGGGGCAATATTGTTTGCAATATTTGTAATATCTAATTTGTTAATTACAGTTTGGTACCTTCATAAATTATAGCCTTCTTAAGCTAAGCTGTTCATAGTCTCGTAATATGATAACGAGTAAGACTTAAAACGTCCAGTCGATTGTTGAGGAAAGTACTTCGATTAGAGTTATCCTTCTTGATGAATATTTCTAATCAAAGTTAACTGGTCTACATTATATGCAATGATACTGGTCCATGAACTTATTTAATTGTTTTAAACAGGATGGTTTCCAATAAAATCTTTTTTGTTTACATTATTAGCAATGGTTAGGTCCATGATTTATGTTTAGACCTGATGTTTTTTAATTGTTCTTAAAGGGATGTTACCCAATGACGTTCTGGCGCAGGTTGCAGAAAAACTGAAGAATAAGAGTTGGTATGAAGCGTTAGTATCATTAGGACTGAATTTGGATGAAATAAAGGCAATAGAGAATGTGCTTGTGGCTAAAGCTTGTTTTAACGAATGGAAGAAATGTGAACCAGCAGACGACATAGACAAATTAGAAATTTTAGAAAATGTTTTAGATAATTATCATCTTGATGAAAATGTTTTTGGAAAATACAACGGCAAAGGTAAGTTATATTTGGATTCCCACAATTTCACGTACTATTCATTCTCAAAATTTGATGACAGAGGTGGCGAATGTGGCTAGCAAGACAGGGGATGAACACATGGCCGCACTGCCTTTTTGAGCGTTGATTGTAGCAAATTGTATGGTATGGTATAAATTTTTGTTTTGTTTTTGATTTTATTTCATTTTATTTATTTATTTATTTATTTTTGCTGCTCATCTTCATTCCTCATGATCACCTTGCATCACTTCCTTATTGAGCGTATAAAATAAAACCCAAAGATTTGACTCTTCTGAAGATTTCAATGACAATATCTCGTATCTGGGTAAAATCTAGCAATTGTTTACACCGTACAAAATATGTTTAAAAATGGCGTTTGAAATAAAAAAAGATTTTTAGTTAAAAATTTGATACCTGTGTATTTAGACATTGACCAGTATGTTTGTTTGGTTTAGTATGTTGGCTTTGAAGTTTTTAAAATTGTTAAAACAAAAGATTAGTGAGTTGAAGATGTATTCTTTTATCAAATAAATGGAAAGGTCGTTGGTAAAATCCCTTGATATGTGGAAGCACCTGCGTATTAATCACAGTAAATTTGAAACCCCAGATTCTAGTCTCAATTAGGACAGATCCTAGTACAAAAGTTTGTCATTTCACTTGTCGAATATGGGTGGTTTCCTCTGGGTACTCCGGTGTCTTCCACAAGTCCATAACTGATCCCCGCAATATAAGTGAAATTATTATGACTGACACGTACAACACCATTTTCACCTCCCAAATCATACACTCTTTTATCATGTTAAGCGAAAGTTTTTATTCACTGCTTAATTTGAATTATTCTTTCACAGCTTATATTGTAAGTTTTTAATTTTAACTTGTTTTATTTTTGCTTTGGGATTAAGATCTGCACATGGATTGGTATGTTTGGTTTGCATCCTCAGCATAAATTGATTTTTTTTCAGAGCGATTATCAGATAAAGGATTATACTGTTTGTGTAAAGGTATCCGAAAGGAGTGGTATGGTATAGTGACGGATCTCGGCCTTGAAGCTAATGACGTTAGAAATATTCAAGTGCAATGTAGAAGTCTGGTTATTTTCCAGCTACTGAAAATGTGGAATAGAACTTATGATGACAAATCTAAAAAGTTGTCTAATCTTTTAAATGTACTGTATGAATATGGTTTAAAGGATTTAGCGGCTGATTTAAAACGACAGTTTTTGAAATCGTAAGTATCAGAAAATAGGAGCACATTTTGTTTGAGGATGTGAGTGGGTGTTTAAACACCAATTTGAATGACGGTTCTGAGGTTTCGGAAAGCCACAAAGTGCTCATTTCCTTATCAATTATATTACTTGTTCACCTGGTATAAGTATAATGGACTGGGGGAATGGTACGCTTGTCTGCTGCGTACTGACTCGGTAAGCTAGCACGTTAAACTCGTCCTGAGAGCGCGCTATTACAAAGCAGACCTTACAACACACTCGCACGTCACATGCATACACGAAATAGTCCATAGGTTAATTCATAGAGATTAATAAAATAGTTCTCGTTGCAAATAGCTGAAAAATTACTGATGCGACGTGAAGCAACACTCAACCAACCACCCAACCACCAACCTTATCAATAATAATCGATGATAATAGTAAAATTTTAATTTATTTTATATACATATATATCCATTCTGTTATTCTTTCAATAGTGATTCCTGCTATCAAGTTTTTAATAGCGTGTAAGTTTCCATTACTTTTCAAACTATGTCAATGTTTATAATCAGTTGTCTCGACATGCTTTTCCATTATGTTTCTAATATCGTTCATATTCATGGTGGTGGCATGATTTGGGTAGCAATGGGTATTTTATGTTTCTGTTTTAATTTCTGTATACGATTGCAATACGCAGTGGACACTTTGCTTTGAATTACTATTTGGTTTGTAGATCTAGTCCCGTGACCAGTCTGAATTTCAAGAAAACAGGCATGCGATAAGAATCTTTGTCAAATGACATCAACAATAATTGATATTTCTCTAGAAAACATAACCAGTCCCTTCTACCCAGTATCGAATTTTGATAAACAATTTCAAATCCGGGTACAAAAACAACAAGTAATTACAGTGAATTAGGATCCTCCGCTAGAAGCTACTTTTTGTGATTTGCAATTAGACCCAAAGGACTAAAACTCCAAGGAGAATGACTTATTTATCGATTGATTGATTTACTGGAGTTTTACGCCCCAGTCAATAATAATTCACTTACATCAAGACGTCACCAGTTATAGGTGTAGTGGCAGAATGTTTTACCTTTGCAGTGCGCTCATGACAAGATTCAAGAAGGGTTTTTAACGTGTAACGCCTGACATGACAGGGGACATCGGATTTTAGTGTCTCCCAAAGGACTCCGTTACATTCTCCTCTACGTGAATGTCGACTGCTTGGCGAAAGAACTTCCTTTTTCAAAGTCTTGGTCAGACCAGGCCGTGGTTCCAACTCACAAGCTCCCACATACGAATCACGCACTCTGCCATTTGACCTCCAGGAAAATTAGCACTAAAATAGTCAAATAATACTTAGTATTCTAGGAGATTTATTGCAGACAAGAAGTGTCTGAACGGACAGAGGGAATGGCGAAACGATTTTATTATCTCCCCTGTTCTTCGACAGTCGGGGAAAATTACTATAGACGAACATATTTTATTGACCAACCCATATTTTATTCATGTTGTGTGCTATTTTATATTTACAGACCAAAGCCTAAAAATAATTCCATATCAGAAGAAGACGTTGAATAGCAATAAATGTTTTTTCGATGCGATTCTATATCATATGTTTAGAAAGAATGCCTTTCTAAGACACTATGACCTTCCTGCATACTGTGGTGCAATTTTATTGTTATCAATACGTTTTAGAAATCCCGGTTTATGATTCACAAAATGCATCAGTGACTATTTGAGTTACTTGTATGATGAAAGTAATTCAATAGAGATAAGTACTTTGGATCATTCCTGATTAGAGATTTGAAAGTATTAGAGTTAAGAAAAAAAAACTGTTTAAAAAAATATTTAAAAAAATAATCGTGGACATTTTAAAAACACTGCTATAATATGCATGATTGGAGAAAGCATGCTGATATACTGTGATCGATTAGGGAAAGATAACTCTGTTGGGAGACAGAATATTGATATAGTATGTAGTTTACAAAAGGAGTTTGTAGGCTAAATTTCTATTGAGAGATAAAATGATGATTTGTTATGTAGTTTTTAGGAACATTGTTCAGCAACAAGTCTTTTGGATGACGGAATATGGTTCAGCGCGTAGCCATGATCAGCATTATTTATAAACTGGAGACGGAATTGTGAATTAGTGTGTAGTTTTCAAACATTGGTTATCAAGATAGAATTCAGATGGAAGAGGAAACTCTGATTTATTGTGTTGTATTTAAAAATACTGATTAATGCAATAGAATTCTGCATGCTTTGAGACTAGTCTTGATTCGGAGTATAACCTTATAAATACTGAATTTGCAGGAACACATTTTTATGAAATAGAATGCTGATTTAGAATGTTGATTACAAAGATGAAATTCTGATATGAGAAAGAATGCTTATTTAGTGTGTAGTATTGAAAATGTTGATTTACTAGATTCACTTCTATTGGGAGATGAAATGTTGATTTTTGTGTTGTTTTTAACCGCTTAATAACAGAAGACAAGTATGTTCGATGATGGAATATAATCGTAGGAACTGTTTTTCAGGCGATTTGAAGCCTAACATTTAATTGGTAGACAGAAGGCTGATTAATTGCATTTTATGGCAGCTGGAATGTCAATGTCGGACGGGATTTTCATGGATTTTGATGGTGCATCCAGATGTAATGCTTTAGAAATGGATTAGCGAGATGACTTTTATGGGGAGACAAAATGTTCTTTTGGGAGACTGTGTGCTAAGTTATTGTTTTAATTGCATGGTGAATAGGAAGATAAAATTCAGTTTGGAGACAGAATACTAATTTTTGTGTAAATGTATGCTGTTTTGTCTCTGCGCTTCCAATATACACATCTTACAATACGGAACAGGAAATGAAATGCATATTTAATAGTCGAAATATATTTTGCATTTGTATGAGACGGATACTTTTGTATTTTTGAACTTAATTTATAAATGCCACTAAATTTCACTTTTAACACTAAGGGCATTGTTTGATATTTTTTTAATTTTTAAGGAAAGATTAAATTAAAATGTTATGAATTATTATTGACGTCAGTTTTTTAGACTGTAGAATATTGTATATTTTAGTTCTTTTTTGCTGCGCATTTTTCACAATCTCAAAATCAACTTACATCATTATTTTATGTATCTCAAATATGCATTCAAAATTTGTTTTAAATAAAAACAGTGGTACAATTCTGTTGGATCCTACTTTTGTCATATTTGTATTACAGTTTTCATTAAAATATACAAATATTCATTGTAGTATTTTAACAAAAGACAAACTACTACCCAACGGCATCTGACAACAGTGCAATTTTAAATGGCTCTGTAACTTCCACAGCAAGTTCTACTCTTACCTAAAATATTTGCCTTACTGAAAATAGTATTAAAAACTAAAAAAAAAACAAAAACATAAAATAACACAATTTTATTTATCACGAAACAGTATGGTTATTTCATAAGTTGCATTACATGAAATAATAAAACTAATACAAATGGCAAATATCTTTCCAATACACATCTTCCACCCAACAAAAGTTAAAAACAGTTAATGAAAACAACACTTTTAAATAATACTAACAGAGGTAATAAAAGTTTACATTTACCACCATTTTGTACCAAAACATCATGCCTTTGAAACAAACATCTTTACATTGATGTAATGCATTCCGGATATTGTACTTTTTCATGGGGTAAAACACGTCCTCTTTTTCATGTCGGGGCTAAACATTCGGCATTTCGACTGACTAGACAGAAGGGCTACCATGATGGATAATTCCAAATTACACATTTTATTTAAGTGATTATCACCTGAAGGGTGGAGCACATGTGAGATACGGCTTTCCAATAGATGAAAACGAGGTTGTCATGGAACCTGGATACAGATCGTCCTGATAAATCACTGTTTCCTGTCGGCCATATTGAGATGGCGGTTGGGCTATATCCATGTAATTGCCATTTAAACCTGGAAAGTGTGTTCCAACTGTAAAATAAAGATAAAGACAAGTAAAGCATTTTAAGCGTTCAGTTTTATTTGAAATTAAGCTAGAACTGTCTCTTAACACCCAAATACCCCCGCCCCCCTCATTTAAATTTTTTTTCTGCGACCTTGACCTTTCCGATATGACCTTGGTGCAAGTCATAACATATCTTTGGATCATGAAGATTATTCATGTGAAGTTTTATGAGAGTCCTCCAAAGCATTGATAAGATTTGGCCCTGACACGATTTTACACGGACAGACAGACATGGTGATTCCTATATACCCTCTCAAACTAGTTTGCAAGGGGTATAAATATATGCCAGAATAAAGAGTTTGAAAAAACGTGTACTTGGCATAAGTAAAACACTATACTAAACGAGTAAATATGAAAAGAGCAGGGAAAACACAGCAAAACTTAACCAGTAAATATGAAAAGAGCAGAGAATAGACAGCAAAATCCAAACCACCTAAATTATTTGTATCACTCTTTATACAGAGTAACTATGCGTATCTATACTATCTTTAGTAGTCAGTTTTGTCCTGTCGAGATCACTTTTGCTATACGTTTCACCTCTCCGTATTGGTCACCTCTCTAATGTGGATAGTGATCACTACATTTTAATCTCAAAATCATTGTTTATAACAGCCAATGCTTAATTTGTCACAAGTTGTTTTAAGTCCCAAGAAGCTTTACTAAATTGATGGCATTAACAGCTTTATGCTATCAGCGATATTTTTGTGTTTGTAAGCATGGGATAGTACAAAACCAACCCTTCGAGCAGTTTAAGAGGAGATATGTATAAAAAAACTTTGCAGACAGACAGATTGTAATAAAATGTTCTACTTTGTACGTACACGGAATCATAATCGCCATTTAAAGTTATAATTACCTTGAAAGTTATCGTGTGGTCCTCTGTAGTAACTCCTAGAAGTATCAAATGCTGATCTGTTGAAAGGATCCTGATAAGTTCCACTTCTTAGGAATGAAGATTTGTTAAAACTTTCGTAAGAGGAGTGTAACTTATTGTATGTATATGGATTATAAGGATCGTGTAATGATGGATGTGTTCTAGAGTCTGACCAATAGGAACCACTCTGATGCATTCCACCATTCAATGGAACGGATGAAAATGATTGCACATGGGAATCTGCATAACCTTGTACACGGGAAGCTGCTCCAAGTGACCCGGAAGAATTCATATAATCGTTGTAGGAGTTAATTCCATATTGAGGCAAGTAGGATGATCTGTCATAATGTCCTGTATTAAATGAGGAGAAATTCTTCAGAGGTGATAAGGGCAATGTTGAATGATGGAACCCAGATCGACAAGGATCGTCCGATATTACGAATGAATTCTGATCTCTATTATTTGACGGTGCAGGTCTTGAAAATGCCGTTCCATTTAATGGTGTATAAGAGTCTGAAATATTTGGTCGGTTTTCATCACACAAACGTGTAACATCAGGTTCGTCTGTAAAATACAATTGAAATTGAAGATAACAATAACAAAATGTCCCGTGTTTTCAACATCAATGCACTTAAAATGATGTATTTTTTTGCATAATCGTCTTGAATGATGCATTTGATGATGTACTATACACGTTTTTATACATTTACCAGCCCCTTTCTAAAAACAAAGTAAAACTTTAAAACTTAAAACTTGCATATGTGAACGTTAAAACATTGAGGCGGAATGTGCCAGAAAGGTGAGTATCTTCTGACTAGTTAGTAAAGGTGCATGTAGCGGGTATACTGTCGTGTTTGTACATTTGTTTTAATTATTGAACTGCACTCCAACATTTGTATGTTTTGGTTTCATTCAATACATTGTTATTTGGCAGTTTAAAAATCACTGACCTTAGTCTTATTGTAAAAACGCTATCTTTCTTGTCTAAATTTTTAGCATTAACTATATATGATTTCCTTGTAAATTGTTATGGGGAGCATTTTGGCTTCTAATGAAAATACTGCATTTTAGGAAAGGATATAAATTCTAGTTCAAATACAATCAGAAACAAACATACAAATCCATGTCCGAATCACAATCCAGAAGCAAAGTAAAACCTGACAGGTTAGGTTAGACAAGTGAACTTCGACCAGAGAAGTGAGGCCGGGTGCTACGGCAGGGTAAGCATCTCCTGTTTAGCTAGCTACACCCGCCAAGTGTATAATCAAAATTGTGTGAAAGGAACATGGAACTATGGGAAGTTAAAAATAGCCAGGGCAATCCTGGACACAGAAATATCAAAATTATTAACAATACTTCTCTGACGGACATAAAACTATTTGAGAGCCTTGATAAGCCTAGGCTTGCAATATCCCCCGAGCCAACAATTTATTTGCAAGCAGCCTGGTTCGTTGTACAAAGTCTGCGTAGTGGGAACACTTTTTTCAAGTATGTCCTTATTACCTGTACTATCATAGTTGTCTTCACTGTGCTTCCGTTTCTTGTGTTTTGGTGAAATATTATTTTTATTGTTTGGTGGTCTTATTTTTGCACTCATTTTTATTTCCTCTGAAATATATCGGATACTGTATTTAATACAATGATTTAATTCGATAATTTTCTTTATAAAATAATCTTAATTGATAATTGGTTATGTAGTCAATCAAAGGTAAGGGCTACAACAATGTACAAAATATTTTAAGGCAGTAAACATCATTTTATGCTCCCCTATCCATAAGAGCATTTGCTAATACTAATACAATAGAATATGAAAATATGTGGTAAAATCATTTGCTTGCAGAAAACCTATACAAAAAAGACTATGTCCAACAATCAAACGAAACAAAAATACACAAAAACATCTTATTTTTAGCAACCGTTATCGTACAAAAGATATTCCAGACCACATAAATGTGTTATTACCAAAAAGCTTTTAAAGACACAAAATCTAAAAAAGATATGTTATTCTACAAAACAATTTCTAAACAGCCACGATAGTGAAAACATTCACGACCGTAAAAATGCGTTATAAATACCACTTTTAAATATCTTGCTGACTTACCTGCATTTTTCATGTACTTTTGTATGTTCTTTTGTAATAATTTTTCATTTGTAATATCATGTTGTGTCTCCATGACCAGAAATACGTATTCATCAAACATCATGTGGATTAAATGAAACGAACCTGAAATTGGAATGATCGTTCGAATATAATACAAACTGTTTTAACATTTTCTAACAGGATTGCAAATCACGAATGTGTACATATGTTTCAAATGTTCTGAAAACAACTTATCAAATACCTTAACTGGTTTTATGGATGTCATTACAATAGTGTGGATATATCACTGAATCCAAATTTATCTTGGAAATCCAAATTTATCTTGGATGTATTTGACGTCTTGTAGTTCGATGTTGCTTTAATTCTCGGTTTAAGTTCACACATAGCGGGCGTTGTAATTTAGACATGAGATGCTAAACCTTTCGAAGCAACCGACCTCCATTCTAGGTCCTACTGTTTATTAGGGACTATAAAAGTGTGACATATACACAAAAACATACGGAATGGTTTAACAATAAAAAACAAACGTACTAATCCATGTCCGAAACACAATATGGATTTGAAACTGACAAGTATGATTAGACACGTGAACTTCCAACAGAGAAGTGAGGCCGGTGCTCTGGAAGGGTAAGCACCTCCTGTTAAGCTAGCTACATCTGCCACGTGTGTAATCAAAACTGTGTGAAAGGAACATGGAACTATGGGAGGTCAAATATATCCAGGGAAATTCTGGACACAGAGACAACATTCATATCAACAATACTGTGATGACGACCATAAAATGTTTTGAGGGCCTTGATGAGCCTAGGCTTGCAATATGTCTGATTCAACAATTTATTTGCAAGCAACCTGCTTCGTTGTTAAGTACCGTACCATAAAAATGGTATAATAGATATTTGATTCGATTTTAAATAACTGTGCTTTAACTTACCAAAGGTAGAAGCACTGTGAAGAGTAAGATCCCTCATGAAAAGTGATCCAAAGATAGCCCATTGTAAAAGGAATTCAGACGCCTTGTCTTTAAAACTATGTCCGTTATCTTTATTTTTCTGAAAGAAAAAATGGCATTTGTTTTCAAAATTGTATTGCATGAAGTTGAAAATTCAAGGATAAAACTAAAAAAAGAGAGTTTAAGTAAGATTAAATCACAAAAAGTCAGTATTTATTATATAATTGTGAAATGATATGACCACGATATTTGATATTATAGAATCGCGTTTTCTTTTTCCATTGTGTTTAAGTTGTTATATCATGTATCATCATTTGTGTTTTGTTTATTCGGTTAGCTTTTGACAAGCATAAGTTTTTCAGTTTCCAATAAACATGGTCTAATGAAAGCAATTTTACTTGTAATTATCTAGATTAATGAAATACATGTACAGTCAAACCTGCCTTATAGGGCACCACTATATAAGGGTCACTTGTTTATAAAAGCCAGTAGAATTGTATCCCAATGGCTCTTTATTCATATTATTTGAACCTGTATATAAAAATCACCTGCCCATAAAGGCCATTTTTACTGGTTCTCTTGGGTGATCTTTATATATAAGTTTGACTGTATTTATTTTTATCTTAATGTAAGTATGCTAAGATATTATTTTATAAACGATTATCAACAAAAACTCATACCTCTAAAACACACTTGTCTATTATATTGTCCATCCACTCAGTGTAAGCTTCAATTGGTGCTTGTTTACTCAATAAATTTATAAATTCGTCAAAAACTGAAAAACATGATTAAGGACATTCAATATTTAAAAAACTTAGTATTGTAATGTGTTTTGACTTTAAGTTAAAATAACTCTAGTGCATCATAAGGCGAACAAGATATTAGATAAATTTCAGCTTCTGACCAATGAAAAAAATTCGACTTTTTGTCAAAAAAGAATCATTCTCATATGACACATTTCACCAATAGATTAAAAGTTTTAGCCCCCCCCCCTCGGTGAAAGACCTCTTGTTTGATTTAATTTGTCACTTTGTCACTTTCAATTGTTAACTTTTCTTTGGGATTGTGCTTTGGGGAAGTATTGATATGGTTTTTTTCTTTGTTTAAATAAGATTCGGAAAATTTGGTGAATAAAACATAAGTTGCATTACAGTGCTTACGGCAGTAGCGGATCTCAGTCAGTAGCGGATCATTTTTTAGAATAAAGTTAATGTTTTCCATATCATTACGAGAGACCAATAAAACTCGGATATATTTCTGTAAAGCGTGTATTTTTTTACTTAATTCTACGTTTCATTTGTGTTGATAAACGTCTTATTTTTTAAATTCTCGGCTTTTTAATGCAAATGTCACAAGCGTCTCAGCGACATGGATGTGATTTCCAAAACCTAACTTTCGATTTGACCAACGTGATCAAAACTTTCAAAGGTAATTTGAAATGATTACAATAGCTCTTTACACTCGTTAACATGTCTTCTTTCACGACATAAACCTTTATTGAGCTTTACAGTTCATGACAATAAAAATAAACCAGTTTATGCAGGGTGCAATTACGGCAGTAATGAATCAGCTGCTGTCTACAGGGGACATCTCGAAAGGCTAAGAAAAATATTGCATGTACCCATGGGGCTGTCTGGTGCTTTCAGAAAAATAATAGATTCTGGTGGGTTCAGTTATATATATGCAGAGGCTATTGGAGAACCAGTGCCTAGCTTCCCTTCATGGCCAGTACCCCATGAGAAAGATGGGGGCATTGTAATGCCATGCCACTATCTTATTTATCATATGATAAGACCAGATCAATGGGCATTTTAAAGAAGCCATAATTGTCATGCTTGAAGGATTATCTGTATGAGATTAGAATATATTGAATAAATACATTAATATCCAACCCTATATTTTGTGTTTAAGACAATTAAAGTTTGATTCCGTTCTATATTTTTGTTTGGTAACAATTTTGGACCTATGATGTACAGTGTAAAATAACAATAAGTATCATTGTATGCATATATTGTTCTTGTCAAAATAAAATCTTCATGGACAAGAGTATGTCATAATATTTATAACTTATAAGGTACAGTTATTTTATTTTATTTCCTTCGCCATTTACTGCTTTTATAATTCAGTATTAAAGACAATGTTGATTAACTTAATTTATCAGGGACATTGCGATGATTTGTTTTTTTGTTATTTATTTTAATCATGACATTTGTTGATGTTACGATTAAAACTCTTTAATATTGTTTCATGATTTGTATTTTTTTGCAATTGAATGATGGAAACTCAAACTAATTATGTTTTGAGTTGAGCCGCTATCGTTTTCTTGACACTAGGTGACGTGATCCGCTACTCACAAATTGATTCGTTACTGACGTAAATACATGGGATACAAAACGCGTGGATTGCCCATACTTATAGTCGGACGATTTTTATCATCTAATGATAAATTGAAAGAGTGGAGAAATGACAACTGATAGTACCAACAAATTACAATCGGCAGTGAATATTGCACTAATGATCCGCTACTGCCGTAAGCACTGTATCAACTTCCAACAAGAACACGTCAAATAAATACAAAAAAAAAAGAAGAAAAAAAACAACTTGTTACAAAACTCTATACAACGGACAATCATGGTAGATTATGGCTGCTTACATTCGTTTATCGTATCCTGGAATTTTGAAGCCGTTGATAAATTCATGAACCCAGCCTGGCAGCAGATTTCAGTAAAATTAATATCAGCTACATCTTCTATCATTTGGTTAATTGTTTCATGGTTAAGGAGTACAGTTCTGGCCGTCTAGAAATAAAGAGATTAAAAAAAGATGATAAAAATGTTTTAGAACATATGAAATCATCCAAAAGAAGTGAGCAAAAGTAGTATCTTCCGCTTTGGATGGATTACCCATTAGACTATACTATGCTAACAAGAATTGTTAACGAAAACATAGCTATCTTCATAATTTTGCATACGTGACATAATTCGAATACATGTCGCTTTTTGCCTAGAGTATAAGAAACGTCAAATTATTTTGCCAAAACAGAATGAATTTTATTTTATTTCTACAAAATCTACTAATTTCTTTATTTCATTATTATTCTAGCTTTAATTTTATAAACTTCTGATTTATAAGTATCTTCGTCTTGTGTGTTTTGATGTTGCTTCGTGTATATATTCCGTACCTGAGCCAAGTGAACAAATGAAATCTGTCTTCTGATGCTCTGCATAAATCCTTTCACAACTGAAATTAAAAGTAATAATTTCATTTTATATACCTATAATATGATAAAAAATTGATATTATTTCAACATTAAGTTCTACTGATGAGGATTGTATTCTGAAACGGTCGATTAGTGTTGTAAATTTAAAACTGATATAATATGTAATCGTGTACATATATGTTGCTGATAATAATTTAATTAAGGATTGCCCTGGATATATTTGACGTCCAATAGTTCCATGTTCATTTCATACAATTTTGATTACACACGTGGCGGGTGTGGCTAGTTAAACAGGTGCTTACCCTTCCGGAGCACCCGGCTTCACTTCCCTGGTGAAAGTTCACGTGTGTAAACTGACTTGTCAGTTCCAAAGTTTTTATTTTGCTTCTTGATTGTGATTCGGACATTGATAGGTATGTTTGTTTTTAATTTATTAAAGGGAACTTTTAATAATTACTGACATGTACAAATTGCTCTATGTTTAGTTTACATAATAATACAAAACATTCTGGTGCATATTCAAATCGCAATCCCAAAAGCAAAGTAAAATCTTTAAAAGATGACACATTTAGTTAAACACACGAACTTCCAACAGGGGAAGAGAGACCGGGTGTTTCGGAAGGGTAAGCATTTTATTTTGCTCTTCCTACATTACTAAAGCAGTAAACTCAAAATTGAGAATGAAAAACATAAGCATCCAAATCTCTGGGATTTTTAGTCTGACAAATATATATATCAGACAGATATTTTCATTTGACTTCTTATATATGTAAACGAAATGCCATATATATAAATTTACTAATTGAAAGGAAAACATGCACATTTACTTTTTTATGTATCAAACAAATTCGTTAATGACATGGCAATATCATCATCTCCCAACAGCATAATTAATGTTCAACAATTTATATATATAGTGATAATTATTGCAAGAATAACAAATACTAAATTTTAATTTCAAAAAATTATAAATATCACACACCATTCATTTTCTTCTTTATAATTTTGTCTGGTACATTCTCTAAAGAACTTTCCAACCAATATGGGAGTCTTTTGATAAATAATTTGATTTCGGAACCAAGACTTAAATAGAATACAAAAAATAAGTAACTTTAAAACAAAGCAAACATGGATCATTCAATTTCTAACAATGAAAAACTAGAAACTGTTCACCTAAGTGACAGAAACTTTTATTAGAAAGTCGAGATAAAACACCGCTTATAATTCATGTAATTTGCAAATTAAACCGCAACATTTACACAAGAAATGGTTGTGTCTAAACAGGCATTTTTTCACAAACTTGTCAATTCATCCAATGCCCCTTTCAACCTACTTTTGTTTCTGTAACGGTTTAAAGTAACTTGAAAACTGATTATACTCGATTTATATGTTATCGTGATTATGTAAAAACTAGATGTAGGATATGACCTTTGTGATAGTCAATACCAACAAAGTACACAAAGACAAACTTAAAAGGAAGATGAAAATATATTGACCAATGATAATAAAACTCCGGACGTATTTTTAGATATTGTGGTACAGTAAACGTATGTAATTTCGCATGTTTTTATTTTTGCGGTATATGAAATTTAGATACATACGCGTAGTTAAATTATCTCGTTTTTGAAATATGCACTTAAAACATTATAAGTATGGTATAAGTTTCGCTTGGTATTAATTTTCGCGCAAAACAAATGACCGTGGATTAAGAGAAAATTGGTACACCGCGAAAATAAATACGTTTACATTATATCGATGAAAATATACAGGTAGTCCGTGTCTCTACCAATAGGAAATTATGTTGTATGCAAGACAGAGCAATACAAACAAAACACACAACGACAAACTTAAAAAACAAGACAAAAGTATAATGACCAATGATTATAAAACTAAGAACGTATTTTTATATATCGTGGTATATCGAAGAAAATTTACACGTAGTCCATGTCTCTATCAAACGGAAAATGTGTTAATGCAAGACAGTTTACCTACCTCTCGGGTAAATCTTGAATTGTTGATGGAATCAGGACATCGATTAACACCTGTAAAATATAATGAATAATAAAGGTGTAAAATTCAAGTAATGATGACCATGAATTTTCACAAAATTGATGAAGAACTTAATAATATTCAAAGTTTTTATTAGTGATAAAAATGTATTATGATATAACAAAATGTTAAAATCTAAGCGACATAGCGGTGCCACTACCACAAAAGTGATTTTAATTCGGAAAAATGTATTGCAATTGGATGGCTTTCAAACAGCCACAAATTTTTACTTCTTTATATATTCTATATGGAGCTGTTATTGTCATGTTATTTTTCATGACTTTTTTTACGTTAACTCTCAGCCTAAAGAGAAAAAATGTGTCAAAATGTTTCCTCAGAAAATCCAAATAATATTTTAAGGTAGGATGCAGTGCATGAACAGTATTTTTGTGGTATAGCACTGAAGAGGCACATTTTTAAATAAGTTATCTGGATTTTAAAAACAAATAATTATTTCAAACATATGATATAACACATGTATCGGTATGCAATGTCTAACGTGTATTCACATTATGAAGAAAATGTAAACAGGTCTTTTCTACAGCAAATGAAAAAGGGTACATAAGGTACAATGTATTTTAAATGTGTTTTCTCCTATTGTTATTTTTCTATTTGAATGTGTAAATTAACGGATAAAACTACTAAAATTTATGTTTACTTTATTTATTGTATTATAAATAAAATCAAAATAATTTTAAAATTGAAACTTATTTTGTATATTCCATGAAACATTTACCTTGTAGAGAATGGAGTCACATAGACCTACAATATCAGCTATCATATCTGCTTTTAAAAGTTCCACCAAATGTTCTGGCATGCCTTGCCAAAAATGAAGGAGAAAATTCTGTACCTGAAATTCAACAATAATGAAAATATAAACGATAATCCTAAAAGAATAAAGCACATCGTTCCTAAAATAACTATAACGTGACCCGATAAATCCGGAAACAAACTGGCATTTAAAAAGGGAATTAATCACTTTAACACACGCAATTTGCGAAAGCTAGTCTAAGGAAGTGATAACTAAAGCATGCTTTTGAAACTAAATATGAAACGACAATGATACAAAAAGCAATAGATATAGAAAGATTAATTGATTTAATTTAACCAAATTTTGTGGTGTTTGTAAAAAACAAATGATTTTACATAAATAAGCAAACAAGATATTGTGCACTTTTATTTAAAATCTGGAATATATTTATCTCCAAAAGAGTTAACAAATACTTTTTAAAAATTGCAAAATCTCAAAATTTTGTCTTAGTCAAATACAGGTATTAATTGGTCCCAATTGATTCGTCATAGTTCTGCATTTGATTTTTTTCAATACGAATTTTAACTGGTACATGTACAAAAATGTGGAGACATTACCTCTTCAAAATTGGCACTAACTACCGTGTCCAAGATTCTTTGACAGTGTGTTCGATACATCATAATAAATGTCTGCATCTGGAAAAATGAAAAAGGAAATTTATGTTTAAATTAGAACACTGAAATACGTCTACTTGGCATCAGTCATCACAACAGGGTTAGGTTAGGTTAAATTCATGACAACAGATCACACAATAATACGCGTAAGCCAACCAAGACCAGACAAAAAACTGTAACGTATTAATTTTCGCGGTGTAATTCTTTCCGCTTATTTCGTGGTCGTTTGATTTGCGCGAAAATTAATGTAGTGCGAAAATTATATTATGCATATTGTGTTATAGTGCATATTTAAAATTGCGAAAATTGAACTACGCGGATATGACTAAAGTTCCTATACCGCAAAAATAAATACACGCCAAATTAAAAACGTTTGCAGTAGTTGATGAGAATAAGGACGACTGATTATAGAATTTCCTACTTAGGAAGAATGTGTTAGAAAACTTACAATAATGGATAATAAAACCTTATTTAGAAAAGTTTTATGTCATACTGGATTTATGTCTTTTGATGTGTGAGTATATTGTTGTATCATAGTCAAAAGCAAACATACTAATCCATGTCCGAATCATAATTCAGAAGTAAAGTAAAAAATTTAAAACTGACAAGTTAGGTTAGACACGTGAACTTTCACCAGGGAAGTGAGGCCGTGTGCTCCGGAAGGGTTAGCACCTCCTGTTTTGTTAGCTACACCCGCCACGTGTGTAATCAAAATTGCGTGAAAAGAAGATGGAACTACAGGACGTCAAATATATCCAGGGGCAATCCTGGACACAGAGACATCAAACTAATCAACAATACTGTCATAAAGGCCATAAAGCTTTTTTAGGGCCCTGATAAGCCTAGGCTTGCAATATCCCCGAGTCAACAATTTATTTGCAAGCAGCGTGCTAGTTATTATGCTTTCGGTGACGAGGAAGCCTTTAATAAACCTATATACGCGTTGTTGTAAGACCCAAATGCTTCTATACTGGCTTTACGTCCGGAAGATAAGAACAGGATTATTTCTATAAAAAGTAAGCTTAGTAACAAACACATTAAATTTATATGATCAGGTGCAGTGGACACGATTAGAGCAATGGTGTTACAAGCATCTGGCAATGTCCTTTTGCATAAAGTGAGGCGGCCAGCGCAGGTATTAGGGGGAAGACCTGAGTGTCATGAGATAACCACCTATCATTTAGTTTTTCTCAAAATAGCATCTGTCCAATGGGCGCTATACCCCGTAAACACAGGATTTAAATCACTCCGCCTGAATCAAGTCAAAAATGCTATTTCACTTCAAATTTTGACATTCTTTTGAAAATTAAGTTGTGCAATTTCTATCTTAGTATGTTTTTTTTATTACTGATTACAATTCTTACCTTATCCCTGTCGATGTCATCTGTTAAAATCAGATTATCGGCATCCGGAAATTCTGGTAGCAGAGTACCTGTCTTTGAACTAAGCGAGTACTTCCTATTTGAACCCTGTAAAATGAACATTTGAATTCAAGTTTTAATACATTCAATAAGTTGTTGCATCAATATATGATGACTTTTTGCATGAAATTGAATGTGAAAATATTCAATGCACCTGTGAGTTATCAGATATTATAAAACATGTGAATCAAAACCAACAAATCACTGATACAGAATATTGTCTGTTTATAAGGAATATTCACAAGTGATGCATACGTTTTTGAGGCAACTTCCAATATTGCCCGAGTATTATCGTATGCTCCCATGATTAATAGCGGATTTATCATTTTTAAAAAATTTGAGAGAGAGAGAGAGAAAGAAAGAGAGAGAGAGAGAGAGAGTCAAAGGAATCTGCGAGCACAAGATCCACAACAAATGATTGTTATTAAAGGCTAGGATGGTTTATGTTTTGTGATATGCAAAAAAATGTATATTGATAATACAATAAAGTCATAATAATATACCTGTAGAGGACAAAATGTAAAACTGTGCCGTTTTTACTATTTTCTATGTTGGACATTTTAGTCAAAATTACATGAAATTTTACTTATAAATTTACAAATAATCAGAACGATATTACAAAACAGACTGAGTGTGAGGACAACCTTTGCTATGTTGGACTTGAGGCCTAAACTGTTGGCTGAGATTGAAGACAGAGAGTAACAGTTTGATTCAAGGGTTCGCTTTAACATATGCAGACTTTAATCTCAGCATTAAACTGAGATATAACTATAACTGCACACATTTGTTCTACATAAATTCTTTAATTTCGCAATCTTAATCCACAGATAGATATTTTATCCCGGAATAAAATGTTTATTCTAAATGTTAAACGTACGTTACGACTAAAATCAAAGTTAAATATTTTGCATGTTTTTCTCCAGATATTTCGTTGAAGTGGCCATCTTAGATCAGTGTGCTAACAATAATGAACTCCTTAAACGTTTAATACAATCTTAAAGGGTATAAAGGAAACTGTTTTAAGATCGGGGAAATACTGTGGAAGCGTGATATTTAAAAGCCCAACTTCATATAACATTCCTGTGTCAAGACGCGGTTGCCATTGGAGTAAAAATGTTCGTGCCGCGTAGAGATACAGGTCACTTAGCAACAGACCGCAACACTGCAATATATATCCGAGTTTAGTTTGAAATGTAATTGAGTTTTGTGATTGTGTTGAATTGAAATACACAGTTGATACTTGTGATAAAATTTTATCGTGTATATGACTAAATCCACGTGTTTGTTTTAACAAGGGAGATATTGACCCAACGGTGGAGTATCATAATAAAAGGAATACGAACATTTTATTGCAATGACTACCCCGAGTCTTTTTAAGTATATTGCTTTCAACACATCCATCAATGCTGTTGTCGTCTCTCTTATCTCGGACACATGTGATGTATAACCCTTTTATGGGGCCTCTTTGAAAAAATGTAACGCCCGAGATTCATAAAACGCCGTCACTTATACGGGAAAACGTCAAAAGCACAATAGGCAGGTAGATCACTTGGTATCCCATTTTTGGACACTTGTTTCAGATCGTTTCTTAACTAAGAGTATCTTAATTTAAATTTAGTAAACTTAATGTTAAGATACAAAACTTGTAACCACATTCGCTAGAACACACAATATCAACACACTTTTAATATAAATGAAACGACACCATTAAATTTGTTTTATGTCATCAGGTTCTATAGGTGCTCTTCGTGACAATTAAATTCTTAACTCGATGTTCTTTGTTATAAACCCCCCCTCTCTCTCTCTCTATCTCTTTCTTAAAGTCTCGTCATATGATCAGCGCGAGCTTGATAAAGATACGCAATAAGAAACTGTGTTATTGACTAATCTGTTTTAGTAGGTGAAATTGTAGCAAAAATTATTATTATTATTATTATTATTATTATTATTATTGAAAAACAATTGCACAGCAACAGAGAGACGACCAAGAACAAAAAAAAAAAAAAAAAAAAAATCAATAAAAATCCAAATTTATTTTTTTATTTTTTTATTGTTTTTTATATTTTTTATTTATTTATTTGTAAAACAAATATTTATTTTTAAAACATTTTTTTTAACATTCAACACCACTAAAATCATAATATATAAAAGAGATAGCAACTTCGCCTAAAAAAGATGGCTGGAATTTAGATTTGTACCCGTTATCAGTTATATGACCTCATTACAGTTTTCAAACAGGTTATTTTTCAAGAGAACGGCTTTGTTTTTAATCGCAGTTTACACAGGTGGTGTAAATTGGTGTATAATAAAGGAAATAGTTTAAAAACTTCACTTAAAATCTAACAAATTAATTGTGTTTTTCAGCCTTTGAACAGATATTAACAATCAGCTTCAAATACAACTCTGTCGATATTTACTACGGTTTCCAAACTATTTTACACTTAACAATATTAACGCGCTATGTGTTTACCTAAATATCGTTTCTTTGCTAATATTAATCATTTTTATCGACAGACGTACGGTTACTCAAATAAAACAATACCTCATTCACCAAGTGATGTTACATTAGTTTATCTTTCATGAGCGGTATTAAAACCCCTGTAATATGAGACTCAGATAACCCCTTTTAAAAAGTGAATATTTAAATACCTCCGTCTTTATCTTTATCCCGGAAAATCTGAAAAATGAAGGAAAATTGAGATCAAAAGATTATAAGATTTTGGTAAGTCGATACTGGTTTAAAAATATATGTTAGTAAGATGTCTAATGAGATTAAGGTGGGTGTCAAATCTGCGCCATTGTCTCTTTACTCCTGCATAATATAATTCCAAAATATTTTTGGATTTTATAATAAATTGTAGGAAACGATTAAGGGATTGTTTAAAGTAAATTTGTTCCAAAATCTAGATATGAATTGTGAAACTTTAAAACCTCTGAGACAATGCATCTTTAAGGCAATACAGTTTGCCAAACGAATACTTGGACAAACAAAAATGTTCTTTGCAATTGCCCAATGTGGTGACTATGTTGCTACACGCAGCTCATGAACAGTTTTTGTCCAAGCTAGATTCTTAAAACTAGTAATGGTGTTTACGTCCCAGACTATTTTGAGAGGGCCATTTCTTAGATGGTTGAGGTAACTGGCGTACTTGGAGAAAACCCCGAACTTACACAGGCGAATTAACAAAATTTGTTACACTTAAATCCGTCGGAATTACAATTGTATTCGAACATATATATACTGAGCTTTTATGTTAGAGGGCCTAGGGTGTTATCACCAATGCTAATAGTGTCTCATATCATCTCATTCTAAGCACTTTAGAATGCGATACTTCGGCCGAAGCTTGGTGTATGTATGAGAGTTCTTCATATAATTAATGTATATATAAATAAATAAATAAAATATATTTGAATCAAGAAGTCATAGATATTTAAATTATATATATATAATTCCAAATATATCGATACAGTTTATCCTTTGTGTGAGGTAATTTTATATATAAAAAAACTTAAAAATACGTTAAAATGTTTTCTAAAACATAATTGAATTTATTCTTTGTAAAACATGTTTGACCGTTGTGTACAGTTCTTCTTGTTTTCATATAAAATGAACATATATGTAACAAGGAGAACCGTACACAACGGTTATATTCTTTATACAAAGAATAAATTCAGTTATGTTTTAGAAAAAATTTTAACTTTTTTTTTAAGTTTTGATACATATTTATTTATTTATATTAATCAAAGCCCGGTAGATATTTAAAAAATCATAAATAGGCCAAAGGCTAATTCTACAAGCTTTGTTTTATTTTTTAACCTGGGCCACCTGCTGTGATTATTTTAGATAATAAAGTCCACATACAAGTGCAATGCAAATTAATATACGCATCTGTTGATCTTGAAATTTAGTTCCATGTTAGGCGTGTGTTACACACTTGTCAATAGCCCAACACGTTTAATATCGACCGTAGTATAATTAAGATATTTGTTTTCCGTGTATCATCCTTGTTTGGTTCAATCTGTCACATTTATACAAATGATAGCTACCCAACGTAAACTTGAAGTACTTGGTTTTGTTAAAATGTGTGGAAAGCTTTTAACCTCTTGTCAGCTGGAAGGAATGCATTTAAAACTGATATCTACATGAACATGTACAGCCAAAGTGGTGAACTGCAAGATAGAGATATCTTGCTGTTAATCTATCTTTATACCTGTATCTGGTCTCAGCTTCGCAATAATTTTAACTTTGATTTTCCCTCACAATAGACATGAAATTATTTTTTCTTTTTGTTATGGAAGTATGAAAAATTGGACATTTTGCACGCTGAATAATTCGTGTTTTTATAGATTTTTTTCAATAACAAATTAACAATTTAAACAACAATATAGCTGTAGCAAGTAAGAAAAATAGCAATGCTATGGCATAAGAATTCAAATGCCTCATGTGTGTTGTCCATAACTGAAGACGTCACTGGGAGCCAATCCATTAATGCAAACGTAACAGAAAAGATCTGACCAATCAAAATGCTAAAAAAGAAAGTTGTAATTTTTAAATTTAGCGAATAATCTTTTACAAATTAACAGTTTTTACCAAAACCAATACATGTCTCATAAGCTTGAAATGGTCTTCAAAATAACTCCTAAAATTCCAAAAACATCATAGAATTGAACAAACTGATGAAGATTCGAAACTTTTAAATTCGAATTAAGGAAAACATTGTTTAAGGAATAATTGTGAAACCGGAGCCTGGTCCCAGCTTCTAAATCATTTATTTACCAGGTTTTTCCTTAACTTAGATCCCGCAAATTTGAAACCTGCATACTTTTGCAAGTTTTTAGATATTCATGAATTTAAAGTCATTGTTAAGAACAATTCAAGCTTATACTATTTATATTAAATTTATTAAAATAAATTATTCGTAGTTTCAAAAATAGATTGCCAAAACATGCATTATTTAAGGTGGAACAAATATCTTTGTTAAGATATGGTTGTAAAAAGGACTGAAACTAAATATTTGGAATATTAAATTATTATTTACATGTTCATAGACGTGTAAAAAGTAAGCGGACAGCAAAATCCTTCTTAATTTCATATAAAATCATACATTTTTAAAAAATAAATTTTCAAAATTTTTTTACTGGTCAATTTCCATGAGTTTTTCAATGTTGTATGTAGATTTATAGATGTTTAAAAAAACACAACAAGTATATATGTTTTTTTTTTTTAAATAAAAATGATTTTACAAAGTGTCTGGATACTTCTTGTTCGTTTACAAAGATTACGAAGAAGCCACAAGAGCGCTCGCACAAATATATTACATTTTGAGTATGACTTGGAAATGGATACAGCTATGATATAATGAATAAAATATGATAAACAATTTATTAAAGAGGTATTTAAAAGTGGTTATTGGAAATGCGTCAGTCCGAATTTTGAACATTATTTTCAAATACATATATAACCAAACCAAGCAATTTAAAATGTTAATGTTCATCCAGTGTTGTCTTCAGGAGAAATATGTTCTTGTTCCTCTTAGGATATGTTCACACTCGACAGGGATTATTAATATAAAAAATCTATATCATTTGTGACCCCGATTTTGAATGGTTATGTCCTCTTGTAGAGCATTGGCCATCATTTTTGTTTTAAACATATTTTATTTCTGGACGAAATCTAATACTATCGTGTTGCAATTTCATTACAAATTAAAACGCACCTGTTCACATCAAAAAAGAAGAAGTAAAATTACCATACCTTGTTAAGCCTTTTCCTGAGTAGACCGAGTGATAGTATATAGATGTTTCTTTAATTCCTATGCCATAGTAATGGTACCTTAAATAAAGAATTCAAAATTAATAGTTACATACAATGTCTGGCGTATCTTGTAATTCCTGTACCCAAGTAATGGTGCCTTAAATATAGAATATAAAATATCAGTTTTATAAATCAAAAAGAACATTATATTTCCAAAGCAAAGTAAAAACTAAACACGTGAACTTCCACCAGGGAACTGCAGTTTGGTGCTTCGTAAGGTTAGGAACCTCCTGTTGACCTGGCTATAGCTACATGTATCCCCGTCACATGTGTTGTAAAAAATTGAGAATGATAGGAACATGAATCATATCTAGATTAATTCTGGATACAGACATCACACTTAACAGCAATATTTTGATGATTTCCATCAAACTTTTCGGGGACAGAAATCTGAAATATGCTTGAATCAACAATTTATTTGCCAGCAGCTCGTTTATTTGTATAAAAATTCCGTAGTACGAACAATCGCTATCATAGCGTATTTATTATTTAAGAAATGGACAATTTGCTGGAAACACAGGCTTAAAACTTTGAAAATAATAAACAAAATTAAGTTATCACGCTAGCGATATAAAGTCTGGTGTATCTTTAATTCTATCCTATACTAATCGTACAATAAATACATGTAGAGTGTACGCAATTAAAGGCTTTATAAATCATAAACCCTTGCATACAATTAGCAAGGTATGGCATATCTGTCTTATTCCTATTGCCAAGTGTTTTTCTTAAATACAGTATATAAAATTAAGTTTTATAAACATACAGTAAGCAATGTATGGCGTATCTTCTAATTCAATTCCCATTTTCAAGTAATGATACATTAAGAACAAAATATGAAATTAAACGTTTTATAAATATTATGTCTGACTTATCTTGTAATTCCTATACCTAAGAAATAGTACATTAGAATCAACATTTTTATAAACTTTTGCATACAGTTAGCATTGCCTCATGTACGTACGTACACTCAATTCCATATACCAAAATAACGGTACTTTAAAAACAGTGTATGAAATCAACGGTTGTATAAAACTTTGCATACTTGCATACAGTTAGCAATGTATGACATATCTTTTAGTTCCTATACCGAAGAAATAGTACCTGAGATCAACATTTTTATAAATCAAAAACAAACATACATGTACTAATCCATAAACCTTTGCATACAATGTCTAACGAAACTTTAATTCCTATAACCAAGTAATTGTACCTTAAAATTTACAGTTTTATAAACCCTTTCATACATGTAGCAATGTATGACGTATCTTTTAATTCTTATTCCTAAGTATTGTACTTTAAATACAGTTTATGAAATTTACAGTTGTTGAAACATTTACAAACAGTTAGCAATGTTTGATGCATCTTGTAAATCTTATACCAATCAAAAACAAACATACTACTCCATGTCCGAATCACAATCCAGAAGCAAAGTAAAAACTTTGGAACTGACTAGTTAGGTTAGACACGTGAACTTCCACCAGGGAAGTGACCAATAAATTGAATCTTAAAGACAGTTTATGAAATTAAAAGTTGTTTAAACCTTTACATACAGTTAGCCATGTTTGATGTATCTTGTAATTCCTATTCCCAAGTTATTGTACCTTAAACACAGTATACATGTATGAAACCTTTACATACAGTGAACAATGTGTAACGTATCATTTAAGTCAAAAACAAACATACTAATCCATGTCCGAATCACAACCCAGAAGGAAAGTAAAAACTTTGAAACTAACAAGTTAGGTTGGATACGTAAACTTCCACCAAGGAAGTAGGTTGGATGCTCCGGAAGAGTAAGCATCTCCTATTTAGCTAGCTACACCCGCCACGTGTGTAATCAAAATTGTGTGAAAGGAAAATGTATGCCCACGTCTTGGTACTCTAAAGGCGGTATATGACATTAACAGTTATATAAACCTCTATATACAGTAAGCAGTGCCATATATATCTTGTAATTCCTATACCAAAGTAATTGTATCTTAAACACAGTATACATGTATGATTTTAAGTTTTATAAATTTTTGCAAAGAGGAAGTAAAGTCTGACGTTCCTTGTAATTCCTTATTAGTAGTACCTTAAACACAGTATACTTGTATGAAATTTATTTATATAAACATTTGCATAGAGTCTAACGTACCTTGTAATTCCTATACCCAAGTAATGATACCCAGATTAAAACACATGTAAATAATGTTAATAACTTTTATCATATATATACATATACTACTATGTTACGACTACTCATATCGGGGAAGCCTGTTTTATGATAATATGCTTCTTCTCAAGTTTTAAAAGAAGATACAAAAGTAATTTAATATAAACATTCGGATATAAGAACGGCACAAAAAATAACGATTTAAGACATTGACCAATATCCAGATACTGACATATAAATATGCTAGATGTAGATACTAACATAATCACACCAGGAGTATCAAAATGTTCAATTTACTCCTATTTCAAGAAGTGTTGCAATCAATGTTCCGAATATGCGATTGTCTTAATAGTTTCTTGATTGTTAAATAATAATCATTAGTTTTTATTGTCGTTTTATAGGTTGCGTTGGCTATTAGCAAGCACATGTTCTATTTCTCTTTTAATACCGAAGCCCCCATTTCAAATAAAAAATCATATTTTAGATGTGCTTGGCTCTTATGTTTCAAAACTAGAGAGAAAGATATTTTGTAACTGATAAAATTATTTTCCATGGAGCAATTCAAGATTTGTTTATGATTTCTCGTTCTTATGCACGAAGTTCCTTTGGTGACACGAGTTTTTTTTAACTCGTTTGCACGACTTCTATAACTGGTGTGCAAGATTTTTTTTAAGTCGTGAAGCTAAGCTTAGGCGTACAAACCCTAACGCAACGGTTTAACTCCCGGCAAGGTGGGAAAGAAATATAGGCGGTTATCCGGGGTATTCGAGGCATAGACGTTCGAACGATCGAAGTTCTACTGTATATAGCACAACCTCTATTATACTTATGTTTATCAGAATTAAAATAATTATATATTTTGTTTATTAGAACTAAAATCTCTACTTACTTTGATTGACCCCGGGTACCGAGTCTTCTTGTTGTAAGCTTTGGGAATTTCTGACGAATTATCTAGAATTTAAATAAACAAATAAACAAACAAACAAACAAACACATAAATAAATAAATAAATACATGTAAATGAATAAATAAATAAAGCGTGTCTGCACATAGTGAAATAAAGAATTACCTTATTATAATGACTTTCAATAACTTGGACACATTGCTCATCTCCACGGTATTTTTAAGTCTTTAAGTTTTCTTTGATTTATCCCAATAATAATGTCAATATCTGACTTAATGGCTATCGAGATTTTATAGCAAATGGACATGGTTATACTGTTTGCTCATCCGACTTTACTTCCCTGGTGGAAGTTCAGGTGTCTAACCTGACCTGTCAGTTCCAAAGTTTTTACTTTCCTTCTGGATTGTGATTAGGACATAAAGTATGTTTGTTTTTGATTAGTTCGTTCGACTTATAAATTCAAATATTTTATTTATAATTTACAGCGTTATCAGTCATTTCTGCTCAAATGCGTATCTTTATAAATACTATGGTTTTCGTCAAAACTAAATTCAATAATCAATTCATACATAAGTTTTCGAAATTAATACCTCATCAGTAAGGTATAAAACAAATGTATAAAACTGCATGTTGAAAAAAAAGTTATTCTTAATTTTGTTTCAAAACAAACCAGTATAAATGTAATCCGTCTTGATATACTAAGATACATATTATTGATGTAAAACAAAACAGCATTCCAACGAGTCATTCAATAGACAGCCAATGTTTCGCTAGCACTGCAATACCTAAATTGGGCGTATAGTTTCCATGTTTTTTTCACACAATTTTGATTACACATGTGGCGGATGTAGCTAGCTAAACAGGAGGTGTTTACCCTTCCGGAGCACCCGGACTCACTTCCTGGTGGAAGTTACTTAACTTGTCAGTTCCAAAAGTTTTAGTTTGCTTCTGGATTGTAATTCGACATGGGTTAATAGAATCTTACACCAGTAACAGGGTAAGACAGAGATATCTCAAACGAGGATGAATATTTTCTTGTCTAGAACGAGCTTTAGCGAGTTTTGGACATTGAAAATATTCAAGGTAACAGGGTAAGACAGAGATATCTCAATCGAGGATGAATATTTTCTTGTCTAGAACGAGCTTTAGCGAGTTCTGGACATTGAAAATATTCATCCGAGTTTGAGATATCTCTGTCTTACCCTGTTACTGGTGTAGGATTCTTTTTCTCACACATTTGCAACATAAAACATGATTAAAACATGATTAATAAACATAAAATTACATAAAATGTTAAGTTTTCATGTCACCATCCGTGCCTGCTGAAAATGACGTAGTCAATTTTTGTTGACGTTCTCACTTAAAAGTGTGAGAAAAATATATCTACCCGAAGGAAGCGGATTCAAGATTGATGCACATGTACAAAGGAGCTGAACCTCGGCTGCCCGATTTGCCGAGATATGAATAACTAGTGACTGAAAAACTGTCGAGAAATAGATAGCTGTTGCCAAGACATAGCCAGCAAGGGTTAAAAATGACCTGCCGTCTAGGCACTTATTAATTTGCTCATGATTACCTATTCTTATACAAATATAATAGTTGTTAAACTTTCGACTGGTCAGTACTGTAGTTGTGTTACTCACCTTTCCGAAGGTTGCAGCTCCTGCTGGAGTGAATTTTCTCTTCTTACAAAAGTCCAGATAATGCGTATATAAAACACATCTCGGTAAGCACACCCCTTCTGCTCTCTCATAGTTCTCCGTCAGCCTGAAAAAAAGTTAGACTCAATGAATAATTCATAGCCACCAATTATAAAATTGCATATTGTAAGTTTTTGTGAAATTTTAAATATGCACACCGGTATGTTTTCAAAGCATTAGAATCTTGTTATTTAAATATTTTCTATTTTCTGAGTTGGTGATATCTTCGGGGCACCAGCAACCAGCAGAGATATCGGCTCAGGGGTTGAAATTACATATTATACCAGTTTTAATTTTACAGCACTAGACGGCCGTTTCGGAATACAATTCCTCATCAGTAGTGCTTGGACCAAAATTATGAAATCAAAAATTATTTTGAAGATGTTTAAAAGTTACCCAAAGGACCAAAATATATTTTACCAAATTAAGCCAAGGAAACACCCTGCATGAGGTAGTATACCTCAGTTTTTGAGAAATTTCAAATTTTACTAGCAGGAAATTTAGACAATTATAGTATATTTCTGACATTAATACAAAATTATTGCCTACTGAGTTGGTGATATCCTCGGGGCACCAGCCACCAGCAGAGATATCGGCTCGGGGGTTTAAATTACATATTATACCAGTTTTAATTTTACAGCACTAGACGGCCGTTTCGGAATACAATTCCTCATCAGTAGTGCTTGGACCAAAATTATGAAATCAAAAATTATTTTGAAGATGTTTAAAAGTTACCCAAAGGACCAAAATATATTTTACCAAATTAAGCCAAGGAAACACCCTGCATGAGGTAGTATACCTCAGTTTTTGAGAAATTTCAAATTTTACTAGTAGGAAATTTAGACAATTATAATATATTTCTGACAATAATACAAAATTATTGCCTACTGAGTTGGTGATATCCTCGGGGCACCAGCCACCAGCAGAGATATCGGCTCAGGGGTTTAAATTACATATTATACCAGTTTTAATTTTACAGCACTAGACGGTCGTTTCGGAATACAATTCCTCATCAGTAGTGCTTGGACCAAAATTATGAATCAAAATTATTTTGAAGATGTTTAAAAGTTACCAAAATATATTTTACCAAATTAAGCCAAGGAAACACCCTGCATGAGGGAGTATACCTCAGTTTTTGAGAAATTTCAAATTTTAACTAGCAGGAAATTTAGACAATAATAGTATATTTCTTACAATAATACGAAATTTAATAAATTTCCCCTCTCTATCTTGATCAATGGGAGGCACCAGTGGTCAATTGGTCTAAAGCGCAGGCTTTACACCATTTATAGCAGCACTATAGCTACACCACTGTCAATGCTTGTTTCACTTTAAATGTTTTACAAACTTAAATACTGTATAAAATACGCTTTCATGCGAATTGAATTTCAAATATTTCGAGACTTGAAATTTAAAAATATTTATCAGTGTCAGTGCTTGAGTTTTATCTTGTATCTCTCAGATACTGTGAGATGAAAAATACCGAAAGAGTTGGGTACTTAAAACTATCAATTGAAGTGTCAGGATCCAAACAATCAAATGTCAGCAGTAAAATGTTTACTGATAAAGGGTGCTAGCTTTAGAATGTCGGCAGGGATGTTATTTTCTTTTATGTTGACAAATTTCAAAACTATGCCCTCACAGAGAAAGAGAGAGAGAGAGAGAGAGAGAGAGAGAGAGAGAGAGAGAGCTAGAGCGAGAGAGAGAGAGAGAGAGAGAGAGAGAGAGAGAGAGAGTTTACAGTGTCTTCTTTACGGAATTTTAAGTTTCTACTATGAAACGTTTTTAAGTTTTAAATCTTGATCAAAAAGGTAACAGGGGGAGGGGGCTCGGTGGACGTGTGTTCTAGCACCTACGCTTCCGGATCTCGGCGCCTATTCCAGACTATAGTTTCTAGTGATTTTCAAAAGGAACTCTTGTTTCCTCAAACGTCCCTGAACTGAATATCTCAAATATAATGACAAACATATTGTCTTGGGCATAAAACTCTACTACTACTACTCAATTCTACTCAAATACCAAATCAAACATGGTAACAGCTTGGTACTGTCACAAATAGCCTTGCAATTACATTGCCACCGAAGAACAAAATAAACTCGAATATTATGATATACTAGTACCAAAAACTGCGATACATACTAAATAAAATAATTTTATTTCGCCAAGATTCTTTTTTTTAAATCGTCATATTTAAATATTTATAGGTAGAGCAGATTTTAAAATTTGAATTTATAAATATGTTTTAAACTAGCTGATATAAAAATAACACATACTGCGAGATAATCTTAAAAACGCACCAAATATCTAATACTGACCTTTTTCACACGTTTTAGCTGTGCACGGATCAATCAAGGTTGAAATATGAGAGTTTGAAATGTATTATTATGTGTGAAAATAGATATATATGCGGGGGAATAGACACTTAAACATCTGGCTGGCACTTATAATATACTTATTGGAATAACTTGATACCAAGCTCGTATCAATAAGAGAAAAACGTGTAAAATGTTTTTAATTTTAAATGATGATATGCATACAAGTACCAACTAGCACTTTGCAATCAAAATTGAACATTCTAATCCATGTCTAAACCACAATCCAAAAGCAAATTGAAAATTTTGATGCTTGCAAATTATGTTCAACGAGCAAAGTGAGACCGGGTGTTTCGGAAGGGTTTAAGTGCCTCCTGTTTAGCTAGCCTCATCCGACACGCAATATTATGGAATAATAATAATGACTTAAGAAGTAGCATATATACTTATCATTTTAGTGTTGAAGCGACTTGCGATTGTTTCTCCGAGCCATTCTCTGATGTAACCTCTGATGTGAAATCTATGTTAAACTTACCATTTTAGTGTTGAAGCGACTTGTGATTGTTTCTGTGAGCCATTCTCTGTTGTACCCTCTGATGTGAAATCTATGTTAAACTTACCATTTTAGTGTTGAAGCGACTTGCGATTGTTTCTGTGAGCCATTCTCTGTTGTACCCTCTGATGTGAAATCTATGTTATACTTATCATTTTAGTGTAGAAGCGACTTGTGATTGTTTCTGTGAGCCATTCTCTTGTGTACCCTCTGATGTGAAATCTATGTTAAACTTACCATTTTAGTGTAGAAGCGACTTGTGATTGTTTCTGTGAGCCATTCTCTGTTGTACCCTCTGATGTGAAATCTATGTTAAACTTACCATTTTAGTGTAGAAGCGACTTGCGATTGTTTCTGTGAGCCATTGTCTGTTGTGCCCTCTGATGTGAAATCTTTTTTGTCTTCTGGTTCATTCCATTCTGTAAAATTAAATTGTAAACTATATGTAACCTAATGATGTCATATAATTTTTGAATGAAATATTCTAACATTTATCATAGGACATTTTTATCTCATTCAGAAAATTCAAAACTTTATATTAAAACCTGAGTGTTAACTTTAATTTATTTACCTGTTTCGTATAATGATTTTTGAATTTAAATTGAAAGTGAAATAAAAAAAAATATAATACATGTATTATATTTTTTAGAATATTCCATTAAGAAAATTATAAAAAACATATTATGAAACAACGCTATAAATAGTAATATTGAGTATGACAAATATCCATTTCTTCAGCGGTTTGATCGAAAAAAAAATCTGTTCCCAAGCCGCAGAATGGACGAGAATAACCTAGTGTGGCATCATAGATGGAGGGCCAATTTGTCAAGACACGCTTGTCCAGTGGAACGTTTTGCTTTGAAAAACATTCGGTTGTAATTGAAAAACTAAAAACAAAATAACTGAAACTGTACCAAAATCAAACACTTAACGATAAAAAAGTACCCAAATGGCAACCTTGCAATCTTGACAAATAAATAAATTTGATTGGTCAACCTGCAACTGCATGCTCTTACTTTTAAATACGACAAGATACTAAATGTCTCTAAACAATGGTAAAGCTAACAAAATTATTTGAAATATTCTATGACTGGAACGTAAAACCGCATTCATAGTATTAATCATTTTTGTTGCTTAAAAAGTTAAAGTATTTTGAATGTACTGTAAATCGCAAAAAAAAAAAGAAATCGTGTCATTTTAATTTTCGCGAAAATGTCCAGAAATTTGTGTGCATCTAGTTTTGCGTCGTCAGACGAGGGTCGTTGAAAATGCATGTGATAAATTTCAAAATATTCCCAAAAGTTTTATTTTCAAGACTTGTAACTCTCACAAAATTATGCCACTCGAAAAAAAATGAAAGCGAAAATTTTCTGAATAACAGTAGCAATCTATCCCGCATGTACATGCAGTAAGTGGAAACAACTTTGTAAGTGACTCTCCCATCAATTTCAATTTTAAATTATTAAAAATCGACAATCTATTAAGCATTTTGTTATAGTAAAGACCTGTCGAAAGTTTTACACTAAGCTAACGAAAAGAAGTTGAGATATGGAAAGCTAATGACTGAAAAGCTTTCAAGAAATACTATAAACGTATTTATTTTCGCGGTCTACTAATTTTAGCATATTTTGCTGTCATTTGTTTTGCGCGAAAATTGATACCAAGCGAAAATTATATTATACTTATTGTGTTATAGAACATATTTCAAAAACGCGATTATTAACTACGTGAATATGTCTAAATTATACCTATACCGCGAAAATAAATACACGCAAAATTAAATACGTTTACAGTATTAGACAACTGCCGGAATGCTGTCGATATATGGATACGGGGAGGCCGAGATTAGCTGCACTAAATTGTTAACTCGGCGCTAACCTTTCGACAGGTCTGTACTGTATATGCAGTATGTTATGTCATATGTTATCTATATTACCTCCATTATTATCTATACCTAGCCAGTATATTAAATAACTATATTGATCTCTTGACAACGAGTCAGTTACGAAACAATTGCGAAACTAGAAGATCAGCGAAGGAACATAATTTATTTCTAACAAGATACATTTGTGAGACCAACTTGGTTAAATAACTTTAACGTTAATCCAAATAATTGGATTTTAAACCGGGTTTCTTCTATCGTGTGAAAAATGCGTTTATGCTTTATACCAATGTATGCTAATACTGTGATCTAAATCAAGTTGGAGAATAGCCCAACGTGTAAAAGATTATAAAGGGTGAAATGAGACGCGAGCTTAAAGTTTATTCATTGAAAATAATATGATATAAAACATAATTAGTATTTCATAACAAGTTTAACTTCATCGCCCGAATAATGAGATTGAACCCGTGATTATATGTTACACCCCTATATGCCAATGGTATGATCCAATTGAATAGAGAATAGCAACACAATATGCAAAATTTTAACTGGTGGTATATTGTTTTAACCCTTTAACGCTTTTATCTTTGAAAAACGTGTAATATATAATTTATTAATATCAACCATTTCATTAAAAATTAAAATTTTAACCTTTATTCGCGTATGTCTGTGATATTGTCATATATTTTATGATTAAATTTTTAAAATGGTACATGTATATGACAATATGATCCAAATTGGAGAATAGCGCAAGTTGTAAAAGATGGTCGAATGGTGACATGACACAGGGGTTTATATCTTTGTCTTTTTTATTAAAATTATATAATAAGCACCAAATGAATTGTTTTCAAAAAGCAGTGCGAAAAATTGTCTCTGTCAAAATATTTCATATGTAAACAATATTTTACCATGGTACTAAAATTCATCGGAACATTTACAAAACATGTACAGAGGATTCCGGAAGAGTATTGCTCTTATATTAACAAGTCTACTCTTTTATATCGCAATTATTATGCATGGCAAAATTAAAATATGTATGCTTAAATAAATAAATAAATAAATAAATAAATAAATAAATAAATAAATGTTAGGTTATAACTTCAAAAATGAAAGACAGAAAGATTAAAAAAATACAATAATAATAATTCAATTACATATATGAGTTTCATGCATTACAAAATGATATATGAAGATAAAAAGATATAAATAATCAAAATACATGGTTTTGATTATGAAATGACAGAAATTTCAAGACTTCAAATAATACCTAACAACCCCTGCGGTAGCTCAGCTGGTGCGCACTCCGTAAGTGAAAGGCCGTAGGTTCAAAACCCTGATCGGTTCTGACCCAAGAAAGTGGGAAGTGACTCTTTTTCGCCAAGCACTCAACATTACGAAATGAAAGTCACGGTTTTTTTGGATTGGGACTTAAAATAAACGAGGTACCGTGTCGCGGTAGGCGTGGCACAATAATGAACCCTGCTGCATAACTCCATCAGCGCAACACACAGGCAAAATTTCTGCATCTGTGTCTATTAGTCGGGAGAGTGGCATGGGGATGACAGATACTTATTTACTACTGGGCATGACCTCTCCAATACCCGGCCCCAATTTTCATAATAAACAGTCCCAATGCGTTCATCAAGAAGTGAGAAAATAACCATTGTTGGAGATGAAGTAATGAAAGGTTCATAAAAAATAAACAAAAGTAGGAGAGACTAAAACATTATAAAGTCATGAAAGGTTCAGATGAAACCCAGAGATACTAGGAAGTGTATATACTAATTATTAAACTATTATTTAAAAAAACCCATAAATTTGGACATATTTTATGTCTTAATTTCTTGTTATGTTTTTTTTAAATTCTAAACCATATCAATTGGTAGTGGTTAAAATATATCCTTTTTAAATGTTTTAAATAACAATGTTCTAAATAATAATAATAATAATAATAATAATAATAATGTGTTTATAATATTATAAACAATATTGTACATGTATTTGTCGATTTTGTATTACGTGCTTAAACTAATTAAACTAGTGCCGCTTTACGAAAAATCGAATAATCTATCACACGATAATAATAATAATAATAATAATATAATAATAATAATAATAATAATAATAATAATAATAATAATAATAATAATAATATAATAATAATAATAATAATAATAATAATAATAATAATAATAATAATAATAATAATAATAATAATATAATAATAATAATAATAATAATAATAATTAATATTATTATTATTAATATTATTATTATTATGATAGAAAAAGAGGAACAGGTGTTGAAAATGTGCAAAAGGAACATTAATACTTTGTTGGTTTTATTACGTGCTTAAATGCCGCTTTACGAATAATCTATCACTCATGTTAAAGTATTTTAAATTCGCCTAAAGAAAAATATATTTGCATTGTATTTATATCGCCTATGATATATTTATTGAACAAATTTAATATGAAACTTGATCCTAAAGTCGCCATCAAACAATCAAATCGGAAGTAGTAAGTGGTATACTATTTACTTGAACGGCTGGTCGTCCCTGGTTCCGGAATGTCCATCGCCTTTACTGCTTAAACAGGACCATATGGAGTATTAACAAATATTTTACAGCCACTTCAAATTTACTTTTCCCCAAGTAGACGAAAATTCTACATTGCAGTTGTGTTTCACGGAGATATTAGGGCACATAATCCGATCTTTAAAGGGCACTTACTAGTTCTAGTCTTTAGTCTGGTTTGGGAGGGGGGGGGGCAAAATCGGGCGCACTATGACACACCAATTCAAATAAAAATCGAGAAGCTAGGATGTCAAGTTAGGCGAGAATCAAATCACGATCGGGAAACTAGCTGGTTTCTCGTTTGGAAAGTAACTGGTTTCTCGTTGGGAAACTTGCTGGTTACTCGTTGGGAAACTTGTTGGATTCTCGTTGGGAAACTTGCTGGTTACTCGTTGGGAAACTAGCTGGTTACTCGTTGGGAAACTAGCTGGTTACTCGTTGGGAAACTTGCTGGATTTTCGTCGAGAAACTATGTTTTCCGTTTTAGTTAATCTGATCGTAAAACCTAGTATCTCGCTCGGGGAACATAGTTTCTGGCAATGGAATCTTGACTTCTTGTTGAGAGTCCAATTCTAGGCACGCCAATCTCACATAAAAATACGAGTTACTGGGTCTCTCGTTCGGGGTTACTGTGTTGACCAGCGAGAAACCTAGTTGATTGCTTTTGATCGAGAGATAGATAGTAACTTGTGATGAATGGGAAGTTTTGACATATTGAAGAATTCATAATGCGTGACTAGCTAGATGAATATCTCCAAAGAAACCGGACATTAGTTTTTTTAAATCTACATTCAATTGTGAGACGTTGTTTCAATGACCTTGGTTTTCAGAAACTACTACCACTATATATAGCTACTAGTCATGTGTTTGAATTTTGTTTGCAAAAAGAAGTCAAAAATAGCACAGGACACTACTAATACTACTACTACTACTACTAATAATAATAATAACCTAGTAATAATAATAATATCATTATTATTAACAACTAAGGGTAGTAAATAATAAGCTTCATATTAAAATACAAATTATTATGTGACCGCAGCCTATATAAAATAAATTTGAGAACTTTTGGGTGTTCAAAGATCATAATAATAAGCCTCATATTCTTAAAATTCAAATTATGTTGTGACCCCACCCTATATATTTAAAACTATAGTTGAGAACATTTGAGAACATTTGATTTTTGTTGATAATGGCATCGATCATTCTTTCCGTTGGCTGATATTCAGAAGGTCTACACGACAGATATTACGACTCAACACTGGAATGGTTCTATTTATGACAAGCCGTTATCACTGGATGACTAACAAAATATTCACTCAATCTTGTTGATAATAGAAAATTAACGGATCTTCTTGACGAGTAATATCTTATCAGAAATACGGTACAGTCCGGTCGAAAGTTTAACACCAAGCTAACAAATTACTGCCGAATCGGTACCCTATCTCAAGTCCTCGTTACCTACACATTTTTGTAAATCGACATTTTTTTGGCAGCTGCTATCTTCATTTTTGCAGTTTTACGATCGCTAGCTATCCACATTTCGACAGTACAAATTTGACCCCTATTCGTTAGTTCAGTGTTAAACTTTCGGCAGGCCTGTACTTTAGAAAGACACCTTATAACAGTTATTATTGGTGACCTCATATTTCTCTTTACAATCAAACTCTTTTGTTGACAAAACGTCACATGTTTAATCAGGGATATTAGTTTCTAATGTGAAAATAATCGGTGATACGTATTATCATCCAATCTTTCTAGATGTCAGGTCTTATTCTGTGGATTCTGGAATTATTAAATGTGATTTGACAAGATTTTCTACTAAACTTGTCAGTTCATTAATAGATAGCTATAGAGCCAAAATTTCATTTAAAGATTTTGTCACTAAATCCAACCACCACCACCTACCCTCTCTCTCTCTCTCTCTCTCATATCATTTGTATATCTTGAAAGTGTATAATATTATATAATTGTTAACGGATGAGGTTAAGAAAAAAAATTAATGTCTAGCATATATTTTGAATTTCTATCAAATTGGTTAAAATCCGGCCCCGAGCCCAAATGTCCATTACTTTGTCGTTCATACGTCCGGGCTCTGTAGCTCTTTTGCCCTTTGCTTTCGCTCAAATGCCTAACGCCGGTTGTAAAAAGCCGACAAACCCCCGCATATACATGTACATGTATATATTTGATAAAACCTTCAGTGAAAAATCAATTATTTCTGTATGGAACAAGGAACGAATTAACAATGGTCATTGTATTATTTTTTTATATGATTAAATTAAAAAAAGTGGAATATGTCAGTATCATTGATTGTAATATATAGATTTCATGGTTTTCTATTAGAATGATTAGGTAATCATTAACAATGTCATTTGAGGTTTTAGTCAACTTTTGTTCTGGAAAAAATAAAGAACATGCAAATAGTGGACCAATTGTTGATGGGCAATCACTTTTTCTTTTTTTCAATTATTATTTTGTTTGTGATTTATAAATTAACCTACTTACTTATAAACTACTGCATTGTTCTTAGTCACGGCCATTATACAACTGAAGAAAACCTATTTATTGTTTCACTGTTGATCGCGAGATAGTGCTTTATTGAATTTGTTTGGGGTTGGCAGTTGACAATAAAGGTTGTTTTACATTATGTTGTACAGTTGTTCTGGAGACGGGTTTAAATAAGCTAGCGCTTGTACCTGAATCCAGTTTACAGTTTGTTCTATAACGTATAATGTAGACTTTTTTTGTGTCACATACCATCTTTTTTAATTTAATCATAAATGCATTCAAAATATTGTCATATACCATTTTGGAATATGATTAAATTTTTTAAAAATGGTATATGGAATTTGTATTAACTGACTAATAAAAACCGTTTAAACTAAACAACGCAGCAAAAATATAGACTTGGCGATGGCAATGGTCAAAACAAACCCAAGAGATTACTAGTTACCTTAAAAACAGGTGGATGATAAACAAGAGAAAGAAATTTGTAACTGAAAAACGCGTACTTGGCAACAATCATAGCAAATAAGAACACCAAAGCACATTTCATTTCATCCATTATAACCAAAAACATACACTTATAGGTATATACAATACAATTTGCATTTACATTTATAAATGACGACAAATCGTTATTATATAAACAGAAAAAAAATAAAAAAATAAAATAAAATAAAATAAGATAAACACAAACATTATTTTGAAAGTTTATATGTAATTAAACTGTTAAACTAAAAGAGGCGTGGTAACGGATGGACCAAGTAAAATTATGTATGAGATTGTCTTAGTAGTGTTGCAATAACGAGGAATAGTCCATAGTAACGAAGTTCTTTTGAATTTTGAACACAGAGAGGACTCGGACAGATTTCACCAATAATACTTTTTTGGTGTATTTAAGTCTTCAGTCCGAAAAGGGACTTTTTAAAAGAAACTGATAAAGATTAAAAAAATATTCAAGCTAAAAGTTGCCATATACATACATGTAAGTCAAACGTTTTGACGCACAACCTCATAAGGAAAATTGTAGTTGATAATTATCTCCTTTACCTATTTTATTTATTTATTTATTTATTTATTATTTTATTGCCGCATCGAATAATTTGTAAAAGAATACTGTTTACTCTGGAAAATTAAACACATTGTTTTACCCCCGTTTGTTAACCGCGGTATTGGTATTTTTGGATAACAAACACTTTAAAAAGCAAATTAACAAACAAAGCTGCATAAATAAATAAACAAATAAATAAATAAATAAATAAATAAATAAATAAATAAATAAATAAATAAATAAATAAATAAACAGTTCTATATGGCGTTGAGTTAACACTGGTTTGAATAATTATAAATTAAAATATTAGTTTTTAAATAATTTTACTATTGTAAATTAAGAATTTAGTGATATCGTCCTGAAATTCACATAAAATTGAATCATTATGGAACATAATCAATTACTGGTAATTCTTAATGTTGAAGAGCGGGTTCTATTCACACGTTGTTGAAATTGGCACAAATAACCTCGTGCACATATTCCTTCCACAATCTAAAAGCTTGTAGCGGTGCACTTCATCTCCGCGAAGTAGCATTTCATTGCCGCGAATAAACCCCTTCATCTCCGCGCATCTTTAATTTGCTTCAATTTTTCTCTCGACGTTTTCATGGTAATTTTCGTTTGTATTTTCTGTATGGAAAATTCTGATAAATTACACATTGAATTCCAAGATTGTTTCCGCGGATGACCAATGTCAAAATGATCAAAAAGGTTCAAATTTTAAATTTATTAAAAAAAGAAATGCAAATTTTATGTGACATACATGTATTTCATAGAAGCAATGTGTCATTGTTTCTGAATTTACAGTACAGACTCAGTGTCGAAAGTTTTGCACAAACTGACGAACTGATCATGAAAGCTGCTATCTACAAATGCATCTCTCGTCAGTTTTTCGACCAGCCTAGCTTCGACTCCTTTTCGTTAGCCCAGTGTTAAACTTTCGACAGGTTTGTAATGTATGTTTTTATGCTATGCCGTTGTCATGTGCTACTTTTGATTTTTTATGAAATAATATAATTCAAAAGTAGCTGCTACTTTTGAATTATATTATTTCATAAAAATTCAAAAGTAGCACATGACACCGTAATTAAACATAGTAGGAACTGTATGGATGTCAATTAGCCGCGTGAACACGAAAATATTATTAACCAATTTTGTTATGAACTATTAAATTTTATAAAATACAGCAACATCATCTTTTAATAAAAATATATGTTTAAATACACGCAATTTTGAATAATGCATGTATAATTATGTGCTTGAAAAAAAATACCGTAATGATTAAATTTTAATAAATGACATGCAAGAGAAATAAAAAATTCTTCAGCTCTCATTTTATGAAAAATTCTAATGTTAGTTTTAAAAATAGAAAGTTTGGATTGCTGTTACGAAATAACAATTTCAAAAACTCTGAAGTCAATTTTTATTACATTAATAAATGATAAATAAATAATTTATTAAAATATTACCCGATGACAAATGTGATAAATGCAAGTGATCATGATGATCAAGACCGCCTTGTGGAAGTTATCTGAATCGAATAAATAAAAATTTGCACATTAAAAAAATGTCATTTATTTATTTATTTATTTATTTATTTTTTTTTATATTTTAATCAATACAAATTCGAAAATTGCAACATAACAAAAATCAAATAAAATATTAACAACTTTCTTTGGGGTATAACTTTAAAGCAAGAATTATGTATTTGTAAAATATACACAATCTAATTAAACTTTACAAATCTACAGAATCTTTTCAATTTATTCAATTGAATTTATTGTGAATAATAGTTGGAATTTCATATATATTCAACAGACAATTCCATCCCAAACTATTTTTTGTTCCAGGATAGTTAATGAAAGCTGTCTTTAATGAATCCATTTTTTAAAAAATTAATTACATACATTTTGTTTCAACTATTAGAAAACAGTTTTAAAATTTCAGACTAACAACTAAGGATTTTTTTTTAAATCAAAATTTTAAATATTTAAACTATGCGTATGGAATTGTTACTTAAAGATATATGCAGCGAAACATGCCTTGTGCAGCAAAATAAAAGTCATCAATAGTTTAAAGCAAATATGAAAAATTCCCGAATTTGGACTTTTGACATATACAAGTGTACAGGATTTTTTTTAATTTTCACTATAAAATATTTTTAAAAAATATTCATATATACGTGGAAATATTGTGGAGAAATAGCTCCGATATAAGCAAAAAATAAAAGTCATCAATAGTTTTAAGGTACATATGAAAAATTCCCGACTTTGGACTTGTAACATATACACGTGTACCGGATTTTTTTTTTTATTAATTTTCACTATAAAATATTTTTTTTTAAATATTCATATATCACAAAAATTGAAATAATAAAAAATGCAATTATGTTAAATTATTTTGGTAAAAAATGTTCTAATTACATGTTTTAATATTTTGTTTTTATTTTATAAGAAGAGACGAGATTTCTGTACATGTATCACCAAATGAGAAGCCATGAAGTCTATATGCAGAACACGCATAAGATATGTTAAAGTTAAGTTTGAAATTTTAAATTCATTTTGATAATTCAGCTATCGTATACGTCATATTCCAATCATTGAATGATACAATTTATAAAATGGTATATAATCATTTTTTCAAACTGGTGAGAGCGACGTTGGGCATTTGAGCAAAAGCATAGGACAAAAAAGTGAAAATAAACGAACGTTTGAGCGACGAAATAATGGCCATTTGAGCGACAGAATTTTAACCCATTTGAGCGAAAATCCAAATATAAGGTAGACATGTGAGCGACATTTTTTCTTGTCCCCTGCTCACCATTGGGGATGTGGATGTAGGATTCTGATAAAATTCTCGCAAATTTTCATCTCTCTCTCTCTCTCTCTCTCTCTCTCGCTCTCTCTCTCCCCTTCATAATGGAGCAGAAAGTAGATTTAAAACGTCGCTCAAATGTCCATCGTAAAATCCAGCGAGTAATATTTAAAATCTGTAGCTCAAATGCCCACTAAAGTCGTCGCTCAAATGTCCACTGTGATTTTTTTTTAATTTTTGCTCAAATGCCCTGCACCCATCGAGAAAACGTTATTCCAGAAAAATAAACAGCTTCGAATTCAAACACATTAGGTCATGTTTTCATTATATAATCTAGCAACAAGAAGTTTAAATTTCCAGAATATATTCATGTTTTTTGGTAATGTTTATATATTTACCTGACCAACAAGATTTAAACATTTATTAAATGTCGCTTAACTAACAAGGCAGTAAAAACTGATATCAGATGGTAATTATTATTCATTTTTCACTCAAATAAATGGGAAAAAAAAATCAGAAAATCATCTTGTTTGTGGCTATACGTTACCTTCCACGGGTGTTTTAATTTCGACGTCAGATGCGGTGGATCTCCGTGTCACTTCACGCGTCTGCCCGTCATTCCTTCTGGTGGCAGTGTCCTGAGCCACAGACTGGTATCCTCGTTCCTCTTTCCCTTGCCACAGTGGTGTCGCATAAGAATATCCGGTGTTTCCATGACTGGAAAACTCATATAAACTTTCACCCATCACCGGGGCTATCTGAATTCCGACTGGGTCCATAATCAGGTTTAAAATTTTACTCTTAAACAATCGATTCTCCAAAGGTCCAGAACGTTTTTCTCGAATCAATATGGTTCAACACGAATATTTAAAATATTTCAGTTTCAGCAACTTTCATAATTTTTTTGTTTTAAAATCCTCCTACAAAATTTACAACAATCATGGCTGGCCGTCGTAACGAATATTTAAATATCGAGGGAAAATTTATCCGTTTAGGCGTGAAACAGCAAAACTGTAGAACACTTTATGTGGATGTTTGATCATTTTCTATTAAACAATATACGCTAAAGCCTTGTTTAAATTTTGTGGGGATAATGTAAACAGAGTAGATAAGAAATGATAACGGAGGTCCCTCCCTACTTATATTTTTATCCAATTAGCTATTCTAAAGCGACTTTGTGTTAATCCCTTGAATCTATTGACGTTAAATCATTAAGTACTTGTCCCGTCTTTTATACAAACATTTAGATAAATTCTGTCATTTTATCATCAAATATTCTACCTTTCACTTCATTGTTTATAAATTCCCAAATAGATCAATTACTGAATAAGAAGTAAATAAATTAAATGGATCAGTTTTTCAAACAGTTTGTCTATATATATTTGTATTTGCATTTGAATTTATATTTTTGTCTTTTATATAGGTAAGAAATATAGTGCAAACAAAAAACAAAAAGAAACATTGAACCTTTTTTGTTATCTTCTGCTTTTCGAAGAAAGAGGGGAATATTACATTCTACCTTCAATCCTTTGGTCCGTCCAGACGCTTCTTGTCCGATGTACTCGTAATTCTATTAAACTAAGAAAATATGAACAAGGTCGACATTTTTATGCCTGACTATGAAGCACTATTTTACGAAACATGGAACAAAGCATCAACATTGACAGGAACACTATTTTACGAAACATGGAACAAAGCATCAACATTGACAGGAACACTATTTTACGAAACATGGAACAAAGTGTCATATGCTACTTTTGAATGCATTATTTTATGAAAATTTAAAAGTAAAACACGACAAAAGCATCAACACTGATAGGACATGTGCATATCATTAACCAGAGTTAATATTCTTATTTTTCTTGGCAGCTATGGCCTTTTGAACATAATTGCAAAGCACAACAATACCCATAAGGGTATCCTAATTGACTAAATTTGCTTGATATTAGTCAGTACGAGTAGACATATTCAATTCGTTATTTCAAATTACCGGCAATTCGTATATTTTCGAAATACTTAATTCGTTACTTCAAATTATTAATTCGTATAAACAAAATACTTAATTCGTTATTTCAAATACTAAATTGTACCGGGCTTTGACATCAGACAATTATACTTAGGTTGAACCTGACAACATCTACATTGATACCTTTTATTCAAACAAACCCTTGGCAATAGTGAAGAACATCAAACTAACGAGGAGGCATTGTCGACTATAGAAAGGTACTGATTCTTCTGAACTAGTTTCTGTCTTGCCGCGGACAGTTTATTATACGAATGTGTTAAAATATTTAATTTAATTTTTTATAATACAGCTAAGACTTCGTTAGCCACTTGACGCGATGAAATGCAAATACTTTATCATGACTGACAAGAAGACCATATGCAATCAAACGGTAGATGATAAACATTTTGATCTATATTTTTTTGGAATATTTGCTAAGCTAATTTTTTTTTCACTAATAAAATGCATTTTAACAACGTTTTCTTATCGTAGTTTTTATTTCTATGGAAACAATACCTGATCATGTATATGACAAATATTAACTTGTGTTGTTTTCGAATACACAGTACATAGACATACAAATCCCATTCACGTATCCCATATTGTTATTTTGTTAATCAGGAATTACATTGGTTACCGGCACCATAGTCTATCAAACAGACGCTGTGATTCTACTTCCGTATCTAGACGGAAATCGTCGAAAGGGACAGAGCAATGTGCGTTTTTGTTCCACTAACCATGAGACTTTCTTTCACTTTTACCGAAGCGGTGAGTTCTGGGATGATTGGGCAAACGAGGATGTCTTGACCTAACCACCTTCGGAAATTGACTTGACAAACTTTCTCACAATAGGACAGAGCGTAACACGTTCTCAAAACGCGGCCAAGTTATTTCCATCTTCTTCTTTTGATTGTGGTGTTTATCTTTTCTGTCCCGGCTCTTGTTCTTACTTCTTCATTTGATACTGATATTCAAAATTCTTCTGAGGCATTTATGGAGAAAAATGTCTACCATTGTGTCTTCGGTTTTTGTCATTTTCCATGTTTCGCTGCCATACCTGAGGACTGAAAATATATTCGAGTTTAGCAGGCGCATTTTTGTTCTTTTTGAGGTCTGGCTGTTGTTCTAAATAGGAGCTAGTTTGCTGAATGTTAACCGGGCGAGACGGAGTCGTCTTCTGATATCTTCATTTGTCTCTCCTGTGTTGGTTAGTATACCTCATCTTCAATTACTTTCTGGTCATTGCTTGTGATTGGTTGAGAGTTGTTTACGTTAAATGCAGGAACAAGAGTCACGCTACAATTCCTATGAGTAACAATGACATCCTTTGCCTGATGAAGTCCAAAGTTTAACACTCCAGGCAAAAAATCTTCTTGGTATTACAAACTAAAATTATCCTCAAACTTTTACACCTGTATTTTAGCACTACTAGCAGCAGTGCAACATGCTTTTAACCACGTAAACCATGCAGGTTTTGTTTTTCTTTTGCGTTTTCTTGTCCAAGCGTGCACACTGGGTCACATCTTGTGTTCTGATTGGTATGTTTTAGTTGTTGTAATGTTGTATAACGTCGCATCAACAACCTTTCAGATGTACGAGGGTATTTTATTGTCCGTTTTTTTGGTACTAGTGCGCTTTTAGGACATTTTTAATGTGAAGTTCAACGAGTCAGTATGTCACAAACACAAGCGTACTATCACATATTTATAATACGGTGGACTTCATCAAGCGTCGAGCTAATCTTACGCTGAGGAAAGTTCCTTAGCATGCCTAATAACACGGTTGATTTCATCAAGTGTCGAGGAAACCTTACGCTTAACGAAGTTCCTTGGTATGCGTTATAACACAGTTGATTTCATTAAGTGTCTAGGAAACCTTACACTTAACGAAGTTCCTTGGTATGTCTTATAACACGGTTGATTTCATCAAGTGTCGACGAAACCATACGCTTGACGAAGTTTCTTGGTATACCTTATAACACGGTTGACTTTATTGGGCGTCAAAGTAACCTTACGCCTAGATAAGTCCCTTGTTATACCTTGTAACACAGTACACTCCAATAGGGATCGAGGTAACTTTAAGCTAGATGAAGTCACATGTATTTAAATTATCACAACAAAGTGCTTCAATAACTTGTGGCAAATAATGTATATTGAAAAACTTAGTAACTTTTGTTTGATTGGATGGGTTCATCTAATTTAATGGTGCTGGGTTAAAGAGAAGCTCTTGCATTGTGACAGAGCAATAGCTATAATTGCTGATATAAAGTAAGATAGCATTCAGCTTACCAACAAACAAATTAGACCATTTTCAGTTAAAATTTAAAAAAAAATGCAATCTGATGATATACATATATATACGAAAATACCGGACAGTATACTGAAGTTACTACAGTCAAACTTGTCTATAAAAGTCACCCAAGAGAACCAGTAAAAGTGGCCTTAATGGGCAGGTGGCCTTTATATACAGGTTCAAATAATATGAATAAATAACAATTGGGATACAATTTTACTGGCCTTTATAAACAGGTGGTCCTTATATAGAGGTGGTATTTAAGGCAGGTTGGACTGTACATGGAAAAGTTAAAAGTCACTTGATTGAAAATAACACGAGTCATAGTGAATTCTAACCAGCTTGATACGTGAGGCCTATATGTTTGTAACAAGCGTAATAACAAGTTATGATGTTAGTGCGAAAAGACTGTGAAAAACTTGGAATAGATTAGCAACCAGGGGAGGGACAGAAAATGTGCTTTCTCTTAATATCCAGATCGGGCCTACTATAACATGCGGTGTAGATTTAAAGGTACGCTTTATCTTGCGTTGTCCGGTTTTGGTTGTACAAATTAGCTTTGAGATGTGGACGGTATCCTGCTGACAAAAGAATTCAGCTCTAGATTACGATGTGTTGTAGTTAGGAGGACATATTAATCCCTGATAAAACTTTACTATCGTATATATACTGTCAAGTTTAAGAAATTAATGATCAATATAGCCAGTGTCAGAATCTCTTAATTTTAGACACAGCTGTTCAGGAATGGATGGAGCATTCTAAGTTTGCAACTGACAAACGCGTATACTCGTCCTTGGTAGCGGACACACACACACACACACACACACACACACACACACACTTGAATACTGTGAAATCATTGATTTTTTTAAAAACTTGCACTTGACAATGGTCAAACACAAATATAATTAAAATACCGCGAAACCATCTATTTTCACGGTGTCGCTATTTAAGTTTTTTTCATGGATACATCAATCGATTCTATCGAGTTTCATTGTCTAAAAAAACGGTATAATATTACAATCCAAACCTACCTTAGAAAGAAACCACTAACCACGAATTAACAACGTCACAAAGTTATGTTTTTTCTGAGAGTTACGACAATTGCACCCAATGAATATATATAAATTGAATACTATGCTGCTTGCAAATAAATTGTTGACTCGGGGATATTGCAACCCTAGGCTGATCAAGGCCCTCAAAAAGTTTTATGGCCGTCATCACAATATTGTTAGTAAGTTTGATGTCTCTGTGTCTAGGATTGCCCTGGATATATTTAACGTCCCATAGTACCATGTTCATTTCACACAGTTTTGATTACACACGTACGCGGGGCGTCGCTAGCTAAACAGGAGGTGCTTACCCTTCCGGAGCACCCGGCATTACTTCCCTGGTGGAAGTTCACGTGTCTCACCTGACTTTTCAGTTCCAAAGTTTTACTTTGCTTCTGAATTGTGATTCGGACATGGATTAGTATGTTTGTTTTCACAGTAAGAAGATAAGACAAAAGGTAAATAAGTAAATAAAAATGATTATTTAAAAGTACGTGTAGTTTTCTAATTCAGGCCTGGTAGTATATGCACAGTATATGTATATCTACTAGTAGATGTATCCGTAACAATGGGACTTTTTTCAGATGAGCAAATTAAGCACCTGTGTTACGCCACATAGCGGTGTTGCCACATAAACGCGCCCAACACGTCTATGCGGGGAATTCCAACGCATAAAGAGGTCCGCCACGTTTATGCGGCGGCGTTCAACGCATAAAGATGTGTTGCTTATATGCGGCACAAGGCTGCCTTTTTGACGCATAACGATGGCGTATTCTAACGAGTTGGTATGAAATAAAAAAGAGCTGATATCTCGACAAAAACGGTGGTGGTGATATAAATTATGACGACGACGGTGACAATTGAGAATTTATGTTGTTGGTGTTGTTGATAATGGTAATCATAATACGAGGATGGGGACAGGGACGATGAGAGCGCGACGACGATGTTACCGTCGTCGTGCCGACGGCGGTGGCGATTATAACTGTAATGTTGATGATCGTTAAATTGTGATTTTGGCAGAATTTCGATTTTTGCTTTAATAACAATAATTATAAAAATAAAACTAATCATAATATAATGATCATCACGATGGTGGTGGTGCTTTTTGTGAAGGTGGTAATAATGATGGAGGTGTAAATATTAATGCAGGTGGTGATAGTAATTGTTTTCTTTATGCGGCGGAATGTAGCCTTTTGCCGCATAAAAGCTTTCTCTTTATGTGTTGAAATTCCCCGCATAGACGTGTTGGAACACGTTTATGCGGCAACACCGCTATGTGGCGTAACACACCTGACCCAGTGTTTGGGCATCTCTATCTCTTGTTCATGACAATCGCCATAAAAGATACACATATGTTGTGGCGTATATACATGTGCGGATGGCTTTGTCAACCACACTCTTTCATTTAAAATACAAGCTCTTTACAATCGAGTATTTTTGAAAAATAAAGATTTTTTCACATTTTCCGTCTGAAAAAGCGATCTCTGACTTAATTGCTTGATTGTCTTCCACTCATCCTAGTGTGAGAAACTCGCTTGTTCCATTGGCTTTCTCCAGTTTCTTCGCATTTATCCTGAAATAACTCGATATTGTTAAAATAATGTTGCTACCCACCTCATCATACACTAGCATAGTATAAAATTTATCTTGTATCGTGGTTTCTCCAGAGAATCTGGTCTCTTCTAGATTCCTAAAACGACTCGATATTGGTGAAAAGATCTTGACTGGTGTGTAAATCACAATTCAAACTACCCACCCGTCCATTGGCACAAAATAATTTACATTGTTTTTAATGACATCACTCAATCAATTGAGAATTTTTGAAATTGTTTTCTAACATCTACAGCATGAGTAACATCCAATAAAAATTTTAATAGCCCGTATGAAAATTTCATTATTTTAAACCCTCACATAGAGTATATGAGTGACATAGCATGACTCCGAGAGATTTCTCATGGTAGAAAAACGTGAAGGATTTAGATCGATGTTGGTGTACAAATAGTAGGGTCATGTTGATTAGGGTACATCCCGGTAGCAATAGAGTTATATTGGCAACAGATACCCAACAAGAAATTTACAGTATATAGTCTGTCCGTGATATTTTGGCTTATGAAAGAGTATAGGGTGTTTTTTCACAAATGAACGTACGAACATACAATAACACGATTATTTATATGACCAATGATTTTGCCCTTTTTTGAATGGCTGAGAGGGCGTTTGGCGAGCCTGATAAATCGACATGTTCACCGCGCAAAAACACACTCGACGTCGTGATGTACATGTAACAAAATACAATAATTGCCTTCTAGGTATGTGGACATCCAGAATTGTCACCCAACACAAGGGTTGTGACCCGAAGGCATCGCCCGTGGGTGAAAACCTTTCTGAAGGGTGGCAATTCTGGATGTCCACATACCTAGAGGGCAATTGTTATTTTATTATACCGAAACAAAGCTTACCATATAAAATGACAAAATCAATATATAAGTTTTAAATTAAATTAAATGCTGCCAGTTTGTAAACACTTTCAACCATCCCGGGGGAAGGGGGGGGGGTTTACGCCGCTCGTCTGCATACTTTAGATTCTGCAGAATCTAGGTTTACCTGTCTTTCCATTTCCATCAAATACATTTCCAGTACTTTCTCTGAAGCTTGGGTGACCTTTTTTGCGTTTTCTGCATCTGTGTGATGCATAATTAATAACAAGTCTGCTTCCGACGAACTGCAAAAAAACGACTGGCCGCCATTGTTATTGTTTACAAAATTGACAACACGGTCCTGTTGTACGAGTTATTTCCCTTGTACCGGGTTATCACCGGGTGATTATAGTATTATCACATGGCTGTGAGAGGTTGGCACACGCTGACGGTGATTCTGTGGGAAATATCTCATTTATTACATGTCATATGCATGTGATTGGAAAACATTCAATGAAAAGTGTTTTAATATATATGTGAGGTATAATAATGGGCAATGTCCACCGCGCAAAAACGCACGCGACGTTATGTTATGTAACACTGTAAAATATTATACTATCGCAAATGACTTTTTATTGGCTCCGCTAACCACCGATATACGTCTGCAAATAGGAAATTACAAGACAGTTATCCCCTTAGTGACCGACGGAGAAAAATATTATACTGCAAGCTATTTGGTTAGAAGAAATTGTTTTTGAACATATAAATTTATCTGTAGAGTATGTTTACAAAATGTAAGTATTTAGCATGGTTGCGAAGATTTTGATTGATTGATCGATTCGTCTAATTCAATAATATTTCACTTATGTCGAGACGTTACCAGCTACAGGTGAAGTGTCGGGCATTTGAGTGGCAGTGCATTAAGGGCAATGTGGAGGAGGGATTTTTTAAAGTGTCACGCCTGCCATCCAACGGGCGTCTCTTCCGAAGAACCCTGTGGCTTTCATTTTCAAATGCCGAGTGTTTTGCGATAGAACAGTCACGACCCATTTTAAAATCTTGTTCAAACCCGGCCGGGGTTTGAATCCATGACCTCCCATACTCTTTCAATTGAGCTACCGTAGTGATAAAATGCTTTAGTGTATTCCCTTCTGAACAGCATATATACGTGTATGCATTCGAGTTATTCCGCTTTGCAAGAAAACCGTGAACAAGGTATGGGTAATAAATGTTATTATAATGGACTAAATACTTGGACGAGTTGTCTCGCTTATGCTTAAGAAAATGGTTTCGTTTGTTTATCGCCGAAACCGAAATGTTACATTGGGGAGTCTGTCCGACAGAAAAGAAACCAATTTGTTTATGTTTATTGCTGAATTGGTTGGCTGCTATTTTTAACATTTCTGTATGAAAAAGAGGATGAGACCCACAACAACATAATAAATATCATGTAAGTTAAAATACAGTAGTGATTCGTTACCTCTCCTTTGACTCAATTAATAAATTTGTTTATTAGTTGGCTGCTATTTTTAACATTCTTGTATGAGGAGGATGAGACCTACTATACCATAATAAATATCACTGTTTATTTAGATATAAATTAAAATACAGTAATAAATTGTTTCCTCTTCTTTGAGTCATTCGTAAAACTGAAGGAACATTTTGTTAAAACACAAGTAAAATGGCCATGTTATTTATATTGGTCCAGTTTAAGGCTACATGATCTTGCTATTAATGATATAAGTATTTGTACACCCACGAAATTAAACATACATGTGGATAATTAATACAATTTATGTTTCTTCTTTTCAGTCATTTTTTGCGGTTCCTGGCTTTTGCCCAAGTGAATGCATTCCTAGTATTCTCTAGCTACAAAGCTGCCAACTGACCCGCAACCCCGGGTCCATCCCGCATTTACACATGAATTTCCGCCGACCCGCAATCCAGCATACACTTCGAACCCTTATGTAATCGCGGCGTATTTGAGTTATTACATGGGTGGACTAAGAATCTTATCGGGATTGATTCTGTGCCGGTAGCTCCTCTTTTTATTCTCCTCTCTCTCTCCATCGAGTCAGAGTGGTGCAACCAGCTTAGCAGTGCACGACTGATGCACCTTGGATCTCGAACGGACCCGCAATTGTACAGAATAGAGTTGGCCGCTCTGTAGCTAGTGTCAGTGCATGTATTAGCCCGTTGGCTTATATTAGTACTAAACCTATCGCCAAAGTAAAGAAGCATATTGGGTTAATATTGATATTTAACTCAAAACCGAACTTAATACGAATTGCAACGAACGATATAAGAAATATATACATGTGCATGAAAAGAGACACACAAATTAGAGATCACTGGTGACAAATTAATTTTCGATTGTGAAAGGACAATGGTTGTAATGGCAAATTATTGTTCGGAGTCTTGTAGTATTCAGTGTTTGTCGAAAACACACAAAAATCATTTAAAATAGAAGGAAAGTTTACAACTTTTCAACAGCTAACGCAACCAGGAACACGAAACAATATGCTTCAATGTCAAACAAAACAAGACGAGAACAGGTTATGAAATTATCGGCTTTAGACGGGTACCGAAGAAAATGTCCAGTGGTGTGGCGATAGTACTATTTGAGGGGCCTTACCATCCCAATAAGTCCTTATGTGTCCATAAATGGACCAATAGCCCGACCTGCATGTGTTACCTAACAAAATTACAATATACATGTTCAAGCGAATTAATTCCATTGGCTATCCCCACCATTAAATTTTAATTTGATATTAAAATTAACTGAAAATGTTGACATGAACCTGAACTAAGAAATGAAACATTTCTGTGAAATATACTTTTTTTAATGTCTGACATAAAAATAAAGATTGATTTTGAATAATAATTATAAAAAATTGAAAATGTCTAAATGAAACCATATTATGCATCATGAGGATTTTTGTGACATATAATGTTTAAAACTTTTACGTAAAATTATGCGCTTGGAGTTTGGGTACAAAAACCGTATTGTACATAAATTTGCAATAACCTCCACACACAAGAATGTACATTGTAGATACGGTATATAATTGCTATCTTCTACTTAGCTATGTAATTAAACAATGATATGACAGATCATTGATCTTCCGGTGTTTGACACATCTGTCGAAGGGTGATGTAAAGTGATCAAAAATCGATAAACCAGTTTACCAGTCACGCTCATGTCGTAAATTAAATCAGTAATTTGGGATATTGCTCTAGAATGTTCGACCCAAAATGGCGTAATTGTCAAAGTCATTTTTTGGGACGTTATTTGTAATGTAAAAAAAAAAAAACGCCCTTCGTCAAGCGAACTGACAAATTTTCTCAAAATAAGTTTTGTATCGAGTTGGATTCGAATTCAAATATAGAGTGGCACTGTGATCCGTAACTGAACTCTTTAGAGCACATGATCACAAAGGCTCTGAAAAACCTTTTAATATCACTAGTGAGCAATGTATATAAATATAATGATGCAATATTAGTATGTCATTTCTTGGATTTGTTGATTAAAAAGGATTTTGTTTACAAAGTTTGGGCAACCAAAACAATTGATAACGCTGACACAGTATCATGGTCAAAAATAAAGTCGGAACCCAACCCCGAATCCCCCCTTAGTCTCCCAGCTGGCAAAGTGAAAAATAAGTTCTGTTCAACCCATCAGCTAGAAAATTTCTGAATATATCATGGTTAAGTATTGGTATAGTGAAGTAAGAAAAAGTTGGATGTCAAGTCTGAAAGTGGTGCAATTTTTTTTTTACAGCCACTTTTGTATGGGACCCCCTCCCCTAAATTTTGAGTAAAATCCCTGAGATATCTTAGCGTCTATATCAATTAAACATTAAAATTTTTAACACTTTAGTATTTTCACACCTTTTACATAAAAACACAACTATAAAATAGTGCTAAAATTAAGTTTTTATTTTTAAAAATGATTATTTAAGACAAAAAAAATCTCTCAAAATCCCGTGTTTTCATAATTATTTTTATTTATTACCTCTTGGCCTGCCACTTATTATTATCATTATCATTTCAATACTACATGTATATGTATTGGTACAAGATTTCCCATTACAATCAACATTAAATAATTTACTACATAAAACAATAATAAGGCACTGGGTGCAACAATGATTTATTGAAAATCACATTTAACACATACATAAAACAGAAGCAATGCATAATAGCTAACTGCCTAAATATAAACATATAAACCCCTGTTACTATAACAAAAGTAACTTGTAATTGCCAATAAAATCAAAACATTTGCTAAGAGTGACAAACAATTGACAGCAAGAATTGCATATAATATAGCTATAAGTAAGAAGCAACCAGCCAACAATCTATTGGTGTGGGTGGGAGGGTTTGCAAAATGACCAGCAGCGGCCATGCATGTTATGTAATAAAAGCTAGACTGGCAAACGGGACGAGACAAAAAATGCGGAACATAGCAAGGGAGATAATTCCGTAAAAATGAATTTACAAAATTCCACTTTACTACATAAAACAATAATAAGGCACTGGGTGCAACAATGATTTATTGAAAATCACATTTAACACATACATAAAACAGAAGCAATGCATAATAGCTAACTGCCTAAATATAAACATATAAACCCCAGACCCAAAAAAGGGGTAAGTTTAATGAGTGAAAAAAGTGAAGATATATTAAAGAAAATTAAGTAAATGCAGCGAGAAAAAGCTAACTAGATAAGAAAAAATAAAACTTTAACCTAATGGTAGGGATGCACCAAATTGATGCATAGCAAGTGTCTTAGTAGCTAAGCCAGTCTCAATATACCGACGATAAGCATCGCTTTTCCACATACCAATATGTTGAATAACTTGTGGGGGCAATCCTGCATGAAAGGCCCAAGTACATCCCCCCCTACGAAAGGAATGACCAGTTAGTTTAGACTGACATCCTGCTGAAAAAAGAATAAAATTAATACATGTAATAAATTTCTCATATGACAGAGCTGACTGAACAGTCTCGCACAATAATGGAGTCTGTCCATTTGAACCTATTGATGCATGAAGGCTGAGGAGGCGAAATAGTGCTGAGGCTGGGCAGAGAGGATGCTGCGGAAGATGTGGCAATATAACACTGAGTAGTTGTTCACGAAACTGTATAGTTTTTGAGTAATTGAATGATATAATAAATCCACTGTCATAACTATCCACTTGATGTATACAAAGAATAGGAATGTTAATGTCCCGAACAAGAAAGTTACCCGGTCTCAACAGTCCAAAAAAACCGATCAAACAAGCACACCAAACTGACAAGTCAAATAGTCTACGCAAATCTAACTGCTTCCTTATAAGAAGCAACATCTCAGGTGTGACAATCTGAGCTCCAACTTGTGCGTCACCTAGAACTCGTTTAACACCTAGTAAAATGTGTTTAACGTGCCAATTATCTGTTATAGGGTCTTTATATCCATTAGCTAGATGTAAGTGCTTAATAATAACTAAATAGTTCTGTATGGTACAAAAACGAAGTTTCTTCACATTTGCTAGAAAAGCAATATACAAAGAAATACCCTCGACCGATATAGGCAAAGGAACTATACACATCTGCTGGCAAAACTTAAAATAACACCGCAATTGTGATCCATATACACGTTTGGTACTCTCTGCCCAACCTCTGGACTTGAAACTAACCACAGCCTTTCTTAGGGTGCTTGCCACCCGACATCCATCTATAAAATAAAAAATTAAAAGACATATGATTAAGCAAATCAAACACTCTGAACATTTGATGCTGGTAAAATGGCAGCAAGTCATACACTTGACCAAGTCTGTCATGTTCATGCAACCTGGAAACCGCATCTGCGAGTATATTGTGCTTACCAGGAATGTGTATGGCGAAAATTGAAAAATTATAAGTGGCTTGCATGAAAAACAAAAATCTGATATAAACCATAACTGTTGGATTCTTGCTAGACATGTTATTTAACACAGTTTTTGCAGTCATATTGTCAGTATAAATTATTACTCTCTTGTTTTGTAATAATAAAACCCATTTAAAAATTGCCATAACAATGATTATAGTTTCTTTCAAATTAATATGAAGTGGATAAATGTCAGGCATATCAATGCTCCAATTAATGTACATAAAGTCATCTAAAAAAGTGGCACCTCCACCCTCAGAACATGCATCACACTGAATGCTGGTAACTGGTTTTTCATCTAAAAACTTAGTTTTGCCATTAAAAATTTTCAGAAATCTTATCCACCAATCCAAGTCAGCAAAGAAGTCTGCACTCAATAGAACTCTGTCTGAATGAGATTTCAGAGTGTTCTTTAAATCTATCATGCGGCGTAAAAAGGGGCGACCACCCTGTATAACTTGTGATGCCCAATTTAAACTACCTATGAGAGATTCCAACTGGCGTTTAGTAACACGACGCTTGTTACAAAAAGAGTGCAATAAGGAGGAAAAATCAGACAATTTGCTATCAGGGAGTGATAATGTCATATCCACTGTATTTATAAGTACACCTAAAAAAACTAATTGTTGTGAGGGTCCTGCAATTTTTTCATAATTAATATGAAAACCGAGTAAACGTAAAGTTTGCAATAACTTCTGTAGTGATTCATAACACTTTTGATGCGAGTCCGCAATAATAAGAAAATCATCTAAGTAAGAAATAACTACAATTTGTAATGTTGCCATAATTCTACAAACCGCACTAGACAGACGTTGGAAAATACTGGGCGATTTTGAGGCCCCAAAAGGGAGCTTGGTATCATAGAAATAAGTAAACTCGGAATCACCTTCAAACTTCCAGTGCAGACCGGTGAGCTTATAATTTGATTCATGGATGCGGACCGATCTATACGCAGCTTTTAAGTCAACTTTACACAAATAATCATTTGGCTTTATGAGCTTACAAGCATGCCGTAAATCCATGTAGGAGCAAGACTTGTCCTTGACCAAACTGTTTATACAATGATTAACCGGCATACTAGCGTCATGAATTAAACGCACTGAACCGTTATCTTTTGGAACACATCCAAGCGCACTGATAATTAACGGTTTCACTTTTGATATAACATAATTTCCATTACTTATTTCAGTTTTAATAACGCTCTCAGCTTGAATTTTATTTGAGATAGCGGATCTATAGTTATCACAACAAACGGGTGAAGTCAAGCCTAGCACATCATCGACAATAGAGAAACCATTTTGGATGCCATCCAATAAAAAATTAAAATCAAAATCATCATTAGGTAACAAGTTAGACCATGTCGTAACATTAAGGCTATATGTACCGACAGGTCTGATATTACTAACAAATGCTATCTCGTTGTATTCAGTTCCGGAGGATTCTCCTTTTTTGAATTTGATGAATGTTCAACCGCCTTATGGTCACGTGAATAACAAATCGCACAGTTGTGCGCCATGCGACACTTTGGAAAATCACAAACTCCAGAGTTATATTTCCGACATATTTCTCGGCCATCCTGCATAAATGGCCCCCTCTTTCTGCTTGATGGTTTACTACCTATATTGTCCTGCCCAGAACCTAAATTACTGGAAGATTTAGACATGCTGTTCAAAACTCTCATTGTGAGACTATTATTTTTTGGAACAAGTTGAAAATCACGCAACTCTTTCTGGGTCTCACCCCATTTGAAACCCTCCTTGACCTGCATATCGCGATATTCCTTGTCATATAGTAAGACACTGTGCCAAATGTGATTAGCTGATAACCGGAAAATACTCTGTGTATAGTTAATATAACCATCAATCTCCAAAGGAGACAAATCTCCAGTATTTAGAAGCTCCTTCATAATGCCTAAACTAGCGTAGCCCCATTGTTCGATGGTCACTTGGCTTAATGGAGTTTTCTTTTTGTCCAACTGAATACGAGCCCCACCACCGAGGTCAATAATTTGGCCATTTTCATCGACAGAATCTAGGGAAGTAAGAAATAAGAAGTCAGTTATTTGCTTAGCCTTCTTGGGAGTTGTGGTTGATGTAATGTTTATATAATTACCCGCACCAGTATTCACAGAGGTAGTACCAGATGTCAAGTCACTAGATGGGTGTACTGCCTGTAGCTCGACAGCTAAAGCCTTAGTCAAATCAGCATGCCGTTTTTCCAATTTGGATTTTGCTAATTCGAATTCCAGCTTTTTACACTGTGCTTCCAATCTTGTGATCTCTGCGCTTATAGTCAATGTCTTATTCGATTTCTGAAATGCAGATTTGTGTTCATTTTGTGACGGGCCTAAAACAGGTGAGCTAGAATGGGATGGGCCACTGCCAGTATCGGAAGAATGCGATAAAGAGTCAATATAGTCTGTCTCAAAATCATCATCATGGACATCTAAGAATGACAAATGTTTGTGTTTCTTGGCACTATTTACAGTTCGATTAGGCTTAGCATTCACTGTGGATTTTGGCGGCATGTTAGGAGAGGCGTGATCGGCAGACGACACCGACACAGGAACTTTCTTGCCTTGCACAGCGTCTAACACTGCTGCATACCGGTTTCCAGCAGAAGTTCTGGGTGTCCGTAGCATTTCTATGTAATTTAGATCAATGACTGATGAATCAATGCCTTTCTAAGTTCTTCTAACGATTTGTTGTTTGCAAAATGACCCAGCAGCGGCCATGCATGTTATGTAATAAAAGCTAGACTGGCAAACGGGACGAGACAAAAAATGCGGAACATAGCAAGGGAGATAATTCCGTAAAAATGAATTTACAAAATTCCACTTTATTCAAACCATCACGGCACAATAAGATACAAGACTTTAGACATACGAAACAAACTGTTTTTTTTTAGTTTTATTTATAACATCAATTTACAAATGAATGTCTAGTATGTACAAAGAACTATGTCATTCTGAAACCTTGACATGTCATCCAAAATCAGTCAACCGTGCAACACGTTACAAAACATCTATATTGTTGATAAAAATATTTCATAACCCTCAGCTGGATTAATTAGTACTAAGTAAAACTGAATAAGTCATAAATTCTTTTGTCATGCTATCCGATTCAACACAAACGGACTTTGAACAATCAATTATTGATTGATTGGGATTTTACGCCCAAGTCAAGAATATTTCACTTATATCGAGGCGTCACCAGTTAAATGTGAAGTGGAAGAAATTTTGACATTTCTAGTGCGCTCAGGGAGGTTTCTTTAACGTGCAACGCCTTCCGTTACACGGGACATCGGTTTTAAGGTCTTCCGAAGGACCCCATGACTTTCATTTCTAAAACCGAGTACTTGACGAAAGAACAGTCACTACCTTTTTTTCAAGTTTCGGCCAGGGTTCGAACCTACGACCTCTCAAATACGCACCGACCACTCCACCACTGAGCTTCCGTAGTAGTATAATGTAGTATTTGCAATTGCTATTCAATGCTAATTGTATGTATTCAATAAATATGCAAATTAATTCGTCTACATTGAAACAAAACTGGCATGGCAGAGTTTATTTTCAAACTATATTTTTTTACTTATTTAAAAATACTGATTCAATGCAATTAACAAAGCGCTCCAAATATTCGAAACTGTTCACAAGTAGCCGATAGCAGTTTTCAAAATAAATGAGTTAGTTGAGTAATGACGTTTAGCGTTCCGGTCAAGAATATTTTACTTACATCGAGACGCCGTCAGCTATAGGCGAAGGTGCAGAAATTTTGCCTGTGCGTTGCGCTGATGGCATCATTATATAGCAGGACCAAGCCTACCGTGACACGGGACCTCGTTTATTATAAGTTCCCATCTGAAAGAACCGTGGCTTTCATTTCGTAATGTCGAGTGCTTGGCGACAGAACAATCACTACCAACTTTCTAAGTCTACGATCAGACCTGGTCGGGGATTGAAACCCACGACTGCCCACTTACGCCAAAATAAATGATGAAATGTGTCAGATAAGGGGGTGTAAGTGGAGTGGAGTGGAGTAATGGGGTTTTACGCCCTAGAAAAGAGCATTTCATCTGTATCAAGGCCGTCAATTGATGATGGCCACAACGGAAGTACCCGAAAAAACCACCGACTTTCGGAAATCAATTTGGCTATTTTTTCTCACATTAAGATCAACTGGATTTCGAATGAAATATAGGCGGTGATGTTCCTCCGTAAGCACAGGATTTATATCAGTCATTCGGTCACTGAGAGGTCCAATTTAGTTAGATGATACATATGCTGTTTGAGTAAGTTTTGTCTTACGACTCAGTTAAGAATGGTTTATTTATATCGAGACGCGACCACCTAAAGGTGATATGACTGAATTTTGTTTTTACATTAACAGTGTGCTCTGGGCAGTATGCAAAGAAGGTCTTCATAGAACCGTCTCCCGTGGCCCGGGAGATTGAGTTGTAAGGTCTCTTCCAAGGGATCCAAGAATTTCATTTCTAAATGCGTTTGGCGAAGGAACAGTTATTGCTTTTTTAAGTATTTATCAAATACAACCGGCACGGAACCCTTCCCTCGACCGACCTCCCACAATCAGGACTAGCACTTTATCAACTGAGCCACTGTAGCGATAGATAAAATACAAAGATATATGTCAATTAATATATGTATAATGTGTAGTTACATTGAAAACTAACCTGGACCATGAAAAGATATATTTACATTATGTTTGTTGGCCTCGCACTGCAATAAAATATTACTCCCGTCAAAATGACAGACACACTTCTCTTGCTCATCTTTTCTCTATGTAAAGCCACGACAAAAATAACAATAAAGTCCAAATAATGTCTAAAAATAGAACCTGTTAGAAATAAAACTGAGAAGCGGTGATTTAAGTGTGTTTATGTCTGATGACACGACGGTACATACCTTGCTGATGCATGTGTTTTTCTCTTTGACCCGAAAACACCTGGAATTTTTAACCTATTGTTTACATTGTTATAAAAAATAAATAAATATAATTTTTTTCGCTTCAGAAACAATGAGTAATCTGTCTGCACTTTATGAACCATTGGTGGCTTTTAAATATAACTATAATAGTGACCCCCCCCCCCCATTAGTATTCAGGGCCATGGTGTCCGGGTGGTTAGGGTGTAGCTTTGGGAGTCTTGTCGCTTTGTAGGTCATTGGCGGTCGATCAAAAGTATATTAGACAAGCAAAGTCAGTAAACTAGGACCCCCATCAGCAGGTTTTTTTGTGATTTGTACTTATGTTGAAAGGGCCATAACTCCGAGGAAAATGAGCAAACAAACTCGGGTTAACGATATGCGCATCTCCTATCTATGTCGATACGAAGTTTCGTGAAATAGTGATTCATAGTTTTTGAGAATTAGCGCAGACAAGAATTTTGGACGGACGAAAACTCGAATTTAATATCCCACTCTGTCTTCGAAAGGACGAAAAGGTTTTATTCCGTTGTCGAAGAGCTAGTTTACTCGGTAAAAGTATAAAGGACTGGGTAGTTTGCTATGTTTATCTGGGATATTACTTCAAAAGACGCCATACGTGCGTATTAGTACAAAACTATGGTGTTATGCTAGGGCTCCAAATGCATTATCGCTTCTTCGCCCCTTTCACCGTCGTGTTTTCGCTCCTTCGCATCTTCGCGTTCAGGTCGAATGAATGAGCCCAGGAGCGATATGAAATGCTCCTTGCAGAACACCATACAAACCAGACCAAAAAGGCTTACTCAGACCTCGCAGGTTACACGAAGTTGTGCTAAGATTTGTTCTTTGAGATTAGGTTAATAAGAAAACTTCTTGTTGCAAAAGCTGAAATATTGCTTATACAATGTAAAACAAAATAACAAAATTCAGTTGCAAAGTAATAAAAATGGTAAGTTACTACAAAGGGAGACAAGAAGTCAAGAAACACTCTAATGTAGGCTTTATTGGTTATAATAATTTTCAGAACTGCGCAAAAAATACATTGTTTTGCATTCTAAATTGATAACGTCACAATCGAAGTAATTTTGTGGCATCATAGCGACAGCAGTTTTTCTTCCATCTTCCTATGTTTGAGATGAATAGAATTTATATTTAGTATCCATGTAGGATAGTGAAATCTCACCCGAGGGGCTGAAAATATATATTTCAGTCAGAGACGAGGCTTGTCGATTACTTTTCCCTTTCCTACATGGATAAACTCATGATTGATTCCTTTTCTTCTATTTTGATGACAATTTTATGCTTGAAGTATCAGCTACATCGACATCGAAACCAAAAGTTGTCATAAAAATGGAAGAAAAAGAACCAATCACGAGTTTATCCATGTAGAATAGGGAAATCTCACACTCGGGTTTGAATGGTTTTGTCGGAGACTCGTCAAGCCTTGTAAATGTTACGCCACATAGCGGTGTTGTCGCATAAACGTGTTCCAACACGTCTATGCGGGGAATTTCAACGCATAAAGAGAACGCTTTTATGCGGCAAAAAGGCTACCTTAAGCCACATAAAGAAAACATTTAATGCATGATACCATAATATCCTTCATTATCACCACCTACACCTCCATCATCATTACCAGCTTTACTAAAAACACCATCATCATCATTATCATCGTGACGATGATGATCATCATCAACATTATACACTCAGGGCGAGGGGTATAGTAATAGCCGTGTGTGTGTGTGTGTGTGTGTGTGTGTGTGTGTGTGTGTGTGTGATTTGGTTTCCGTGCATTTGAAAGAAAACCACACACCCGATTGAGCTGAAACTTATTTGATTAATTACGGTGGGGAATGGTATGGGATTGCCACCACCACGTCACCATCAATATCAGTACCACCGTTTTTGTCGAGATATAAAAACTTTTAAAGATTCGTTTAAACTAGTTCTCTTTATGCGTAAAAAGGCACCCTTTCTGCCGCATATAAGCAACACATTTGTATGCGTTGAACGCCAACGCATAAACGTGGCCGACCTCTTTATTCGTTGGAATTCCCCGCATAGACGTGTTGGGCGCGTTTATGCGGCAACACCGCTATGTGGCGTAACAAAACCTCGTCTCCGACTGAAATATTTAACCGCTCGGGTGAGATTTCCCTATTCTCCATGGATACTCATGATAGATTCTATAAATCTTTACCATATAGGGTCAGATAATTTTTTTACAACAGGTAAATAGCGGGATTTTGAAGAATTAAATATTTGTACTTTTATGCGCTAGACCCTGATGACGGTATTGTCCGCGTTCTTGTTTTTTATCCAAAGTAATTTAGTGTATATAAAATTAATATTTGACCGGTTAAGGTACTTTTGACCGAGGCATCCAACCTTTTAAGTAACGAAATTAATCCCAAATGATATTTTCTGTTCTATTTTTACCTTGTATTGTCTTATAAGTTGGCGATCTGATGGATTATAGAAAACAAATTTTTGACATTTGTATTTTAAAAACCTCTACTTGAACTTAAATCAAAGCGCAAAATGCAGTACAGGCCAGTCAGAAGTTTAACATTAAGTTTTTGGATAAGTTCCGAATCGACCGTTCAACTAGACCCCTTGACAGTTACTAAATCTATCTATCTATCTATCTATCTATCTATCTATCTATCTATCTATCTATCTATCTATCTATCTATCTATCTATCTATCTATCTATCTATCTATCTATCTATCTATCTATCTATCTATCTATCTATCTATCTATCTATATCTATCTATCTATCTATCTATCTATCTATCTAATCTATCTATCTATCTATCTATCTATATCTATCTATCTATCTATCTATCTATCTATCTATCTATCTATCTATCTATCTATCTATCTATCTATCTATCTATCTATCTATCTATCTATCTATCTATCTATCTATCTATCTATCTATCTATCTATCTATCTATCTATCTATCTATCTATCTATCTATCTATCTATCTACTATCTATCTATCTATCTATCTATCTATCTATCTATCTATCTATCTATCTATCTATCTATCTATCTATCTATCTATATCTATCTATCTATCTATCTATCTATCTATTCTATCTATCTATCTATCTATCTATCTATCTATCTCTATCTATCTATCTATATCTATCTATCTATCATCTATCTATCTATCTATCTATCTATCTATCTATCTATCTATCTATATCTATCTATCTATCTATCTATCTATCTATCTATCTATCTATCTATCTATCTATCTATCTATCTATCTATCTATCTATCTATCTATCTATCTATCTATCTATCTATCTATCTATCTATCTATCTATCTATCTATCTATCTATTGTAGCCACTTTGTAGCCGAGATTTCGATGTCTTTTGGTTTTTAATTTTCGACAGACCTGTACTGTCTGAATGGGGAAATGCGCTGTCTAACGCATTAGTAGCGGTCAGTTTGATAAAAGACAATTAATGCGCTGGATTCATTTAACCTTGTCTGTTTATTATACCGAGAGAACAGTAAGATGTTAATTGATGAACTCTAAATACTTATTCTAATTGGTCCGAATTATACAGCTCAAATCCAGATTTATAGTACAGACCGGTCAAAAAGTTGAACACTTAGCTAATATAACGGATATGTGAAGAATTTACAGCTCATTTTTGGCCCCCTGTAGATATATTGCGGAAGGTTTTGGGAAGTTCATGTTACAGTTATTGAATGGTTAAACGAGTCTTTACGTGATACCCGAAAGGGGCGGGTCGAGTCGTTAGACGAGACTCCGCCCTTTCGGGTATCACGTGAAGACGAGTTTAACCATTCAATAAGGGACTTGTATCACGTGATTCTTTTGGCACGAGATTTTCTGGAATTAGTTTCGTGTCATATGATGTTCGCGCGTTCTGTCCTCATTTTACTGTTGGTGTTTGTGCGAACAGGCCGCAAAGTTTAAAACCAATTAAAATGGCAGACTTACACACTATAAATCTAAACGATATAGATTTTTTGACATCAGAGATAGATGATGGAACATTGTCTCAGGTTTGTGATCAAATGGAGAAAGAAGAGGCAACTTTTGAGGAACTTCAGAATCTATCATTGTCTCAAATGTTAGCAAAGTATGACCACGACAATGCCGGAAACGAAACTGAACACGAGGAAAAGATGGAAGATCTATTGATGTGTCAAATGCTAGGAAAATCCGACAACATCGGGGACGAAGTCAATGATAAGGACAAGATGGACGTTTTGTGCGATATGAATTTTAATGTTATGACAAACGATGCTAAAATTGAGTTTTTAAACCCACCTGTACAGTCTCGTATCACGAGTGAAAAACAGCGGTTTGCAAACCCCGTTTCTGACGAGGATATAACTGAACTATTATCTAACCAGGAAAATATAAACACAAAGAAAAATACTAGATGGGCAACGAGGGTGTTTGAAATGTGGCGACAAAACCGCAATTCTATTAGGAGTGATCGATATATTCCAGATTTGACCAAAATGACAACAGAGGAGATGATTTTTTTTCTAGGTAGATTTGTTGTGGAAGCAAAAAATGGATGGTGAACCGTATCCGCCACGCTCTTTATATCTTATTGTTTGTGGATTATTGCGATATCTGAGAGATGAAAATGTATCTTTTCGAGAACTATAGCTATATTGAACCGCAGCCTGGATTTCACACAAATTAATACGTAACACGTGTGAATTCGTACAATTTTTTTTTACAAGTGTGACTTCTTCGTACATGTATTGTGTGAAATTTTCGGTTCAACATAGCTATACATATCTTTGCAACACGACAGCTGAGCTTCCACACTCAGTGCTTAGCTATTCACAAAGCTGTACTGTAAACCAAAAACAAAGTTGCAATTTGCTAATTTTTAATATGCTTTTTAAAAACATCCAAAGTAATCGAAAATAAGCACATGCCACAGATACACAACAGGGGACGTTATACTGTTCGTTTGTGGACTTTCTCAAGGTTTTCGAAAGCGTTTAACATACAGAACGAGTATTAATAATGTAGTGCTTACTTATAGGTAATTCACTGAAAGCAATGCATAAACATTAACATAATGTCTGGCCTATAATAAATTAAGGTCCTCGTTGGCCAAACACTTGCAAGGGTCTTCGTTTGCAAAGTGGTTTAAAGCGCTCTCGAATCACAGGGTATCTCACCTCGAATCCTTGATTTTACAAGTACATTTCAGACCTGTCGAAAGTTACACTAAGCTGGCCGAAGAGTCGAATTACGTTTGCTTGTGCACGAAATATGAATACCAACCGGGTAAAATAACATCCGAGACAGGTAACAGCAGCTAAAAAGCTAGCCAAATGTAGCAAACGAGGGGCTCAGATACGTTGACAATTTGGCATTATTTCAATGGATAAAAATACTGTGGAATTACATACATGTATTACTATTTCATTTTGGCAGTTTCAAATTTTCGTAGTTTTAATTAAGAAAAAAAAAAGAATTTAGTAGGGCGAAAAAATCGCAGTTTGTGATTACCCTTTAAAACATTTTCATAATACATATATATAATTTCGCTGTTAAGTACCCGTGGCTTAGAGTGCCCTCGAAAAGAAAATAATGGGATACCTCGAAAATTAATGATTTCATAGTAAACTTTCGGCAGCCCTGTGACAGTACATCTCTAGACCTACAACGGGTTAGAAGGAATTAAACGATGTACTTTTATCCAGATGATCTATTTCACACTTGGAAACATCTGGACTTTAGTCTTAAATAGATTATAACAATCATTTAAGCGTGAAGTGGGCAATTTTTCACATTCGTGTCAAGCAACACGTCTATACATAATGTTAGAAATTGCGCGGATGTCCTTTAGACATCAATTCCGTCTTGTCATATTCGTTATTGGCAAACAGCATTGACCTGTCCACTTTACCTTTCATGAGTACGATGATCCGCCCAATGCATCGGTGATCTTAGGATTCGAATAGAAACAAAAATACAATGTTTGTTTCCTATCATGTAAACGACATTTAAATACATGTGTATCCTATTAATTATATATGTTTAGGTAAAAGGTCAAGCAGACAGGTCAATGTTGATTATCAATATGACTAAATGTTTCATAGCAGATACATAGCATGTGGATATAAGAGTACACGCAGGTCATGAACCTTTGAGTTGAGTTGAAAAACAGGTGTTTAACGTCCCAGTCAAGAACATTTCACTTATATCGAGACTTCGCCAGAAATTTTGCCTGTGCGTTGCGCTGATGGCATTATACAGCAGGATTCTTTAGCGTGCCAAGCCCACCGTGACACGGGACTTCGTTTATTTTAAGTTCCTATCCGAAAGAACCGTGACTTTCAATTCGTAATGCTGAGTGCTTGGCGAAAGAAGTCACTACCCGCTTTCCAGTCTTTGGTCAGACCCGGCCGGGACTCGAACCCACGACCTCCCACTTACGTCATGAACCTTTTAAATATCTACATTAAGTACTACATGTAGATGTACCGAAAAATTTACAATTAAAACCTATTATGAACGTTCCAGAGTGGTAGCACTGTAACAACTAATGAAATCCAAAAATTGAGGCTCCAGGTAAGAGGTCTTTTTTCTTTTTTTTTTTTTTCTTTTTTTTTTTTTTTTTTTGGTATTACAAAAATCCAACTATTCTTAGAGTTGAACTACTGTATTTTGGCTTCTCGTCTGGAGCTTCAATCTTTGGACTCGTTGTAATTTTGACGCCTAATGAAGTAATGACACCATATAGAGCTCCTTCAAAGAAAGCTATCCAGATTTGTTGGTGATTGCAAAGGATGGAACATTCAAAGAAAAGGGGGTTATTTACATCCAGATGTCCAGTAGAGATGATGATGATACTGCTGCTGCTCTGCTGCTGCTGCTGCTGATGATAATGATGATGATGATGATGATGATGATGATGATGATGATGATGCATTAGCACAATGTTAAATATGGCCAACCATATAAGTTCTTAACCATGAGGTCATTTGACTAAATAAGGGACCAATGGCTCCATGGCCCCTTCTAAAATGACCACTGGATGTTATCAATTTGGTTTATTTGTAAGCCTGATCCGACGAACAATTGTCAGAAAATTCTTTTGTAATGAGTTATCAATGAGTTTTTCTCTCCTTATGTTATTTACCAAGTTCAAGTTAAAATAAAATTCAAATATGGCCAAAATAGAGTTATTGCAAAAATGTTCGGCACAGAATGTTATGTACATGTATAGTGAATGTATGCATAACACGAATTTATATTTAAATCAGCCCTAGAGATATTTGAAGATAGATTTTCTCATAAAATGGCATCAGTCCATCTCATGAAATACAATACAGTCCTGTCGAAAGTTTAAGACTGACATAAGAAAAAACATTCGAAACTCGACTGCCAAATAGCCGAAATATGGATAGCAAATAATAGTACTCAAAAAGCTGCAGAGATATAGAGAACAGCTGATAAATAGAACTGTCAAAATTAAGGGTTCGTGATGATCTTGCCGATTCGGGACCAATTCGCTAGCTTGTCGTTAAACTGTGACAGGACTGTACCGTACAGATCTGCCTTTGAAATGCTGCATTACATAGCATTGTTAGGCAGCGTAGTAAAACATTTTAAATAATTCGTTAAGTTTTAATTACACTACTGAGAAATGTAAACTTCACTAATATCAGACATTTGTATTAATTTTGTCTATTTTCAGCAAAACTTTTAAATGTGTTAATACATTATAATGTTGTCTTTGTTTCTAAATATTCCGTAGTAAAATATACAGTGGATCGTATTAAAGTAACAGTATTTACGCCCTATTCAAGATCCAGAATTTACAGAAAGAATAAGTTAATGTTTAGAATCTATCATTGAAATAAATTGAGTGTTTCATGCACCGTTTTGCTTGCGTCTTTGAATGATCGACCATCCAAACTGGAGGTGGAGGTGTTATGCTTCTTTGTTTTATCTAAGAGTGGAGCGTGTTAAAGTAACGGTATTTACGCCCTATTTAAGATCCAGCATTTACAGAAAGAATAATTGGAGTGTTTTACGCGTTCAGTCAATGTTCAGAATCTATCAAATAAATAAATGAAGTGTTTCATGCACCGGTCATTATTGTTTTGCTTGCGTGTTTGAATGATCGACCATCCAAACTGCACTTGGAGGTGTTATGCTTCTTTGCTTTATCTAAGAGTGGAGCGTGTTAAAGTAACGGTATGTACGCCCTATTCAAGATCCAGAATTTACAGAAAGAATAATTGGAGTGTTTTACGCGTTCAGAATCTATCAAAAAGATAAATGAAGTGTTTCATGCACCGGTCATTATTGATTTGCTTGCGTCAAAGCAGTCAGTTCCGGAATAATTGAGGAAAAGGGATTCTGTGAGGAAAACCACCAATCTACGGCAATCGAACTGGCAAACTTTCTCACACTAGGATGTACCCGATTGGGATTTAAAAAAATATTGTTACTATTGGTATTGTTAAGCACATGTCCAAGTTTTCAACCGAAAATTTCCTACACAAACGTCAAATTTGATCAAACGTCAAAAACTCTTGTGCTTTACAGATAAAAGCTTTATATCAATAGGCCAATGGTAACATAATCTTTTATTAGGATTTTATTGAGACTTTAAAAAACATATATGAGTGTAGTAAACAAGACTATTACATGTATGGTAGTAATCAATTCCGAGGTATGTATGTAAATGACCGTTTTTCGTTTTCTTAAATTAGTACGTGTACATATCAAAGCAAATACTGATCCATATATAATTGAAAAATACCAATAAAAAGTAAAAACTTTGAAACCAGCAAATCTAGTTAAACATGTGATCTCTACCAGGGAAATGAGGCCAGGTGCTCCGGCCACGAGTGTAATCAAAATTGAGAATGAAAGGAACATGGACCTGGCCATGGGGACATGAAACATACCCAGGGTAGTTGTGAAAAGAGACACCATACTAATCACCAGTATAGTGATAAAGACTATAAAACGTTTTGTTGGTAAATAAGTTGATTACATGTATAATAGTAATCAAATTAGTTGTAATGAAATATATTCTTATACATGTATTCAGCCATTTACAATTTGGTAAATTTTTATTAAATGTAGTATTGTGAACTTAATTGTAATAATTTAGTAATAACGATTCATAAAATTACATCTCATTGTAAAATCCTGTAAACATTGATGATTAACAAAAACAGGATGAATATGATGTTATTCTGTTGGCCATCATAATATAGTCACTATCACCACCGCCGTCGGCACAGCCGAGTCATCGTCGTCACCCTCTTATCGTCCCCGTCCTCCACCTCTTCCTTACGTATAAAATTAATATTGTGGGAAAGTAGGAAAGACATTTGCAAATGAAAAACATACCCCCCCCCCCCCCCAAGTCAATATTAAAAATTTATCCAAAAAGAGGAGCGCCTAAGGCCCAAGTAACAGGCGTATAAGACAGTACAAAGAAAAGATAGTATACATATATTGGGACCAACGATTCTAGGATTCCCACCTTTGGTCGAAGTTGAGTTGAGTAATGGTGTTTAACGCCCCAGTCAAGAATATTTCACTTATATCGAGACGTCGCCAGCTATAGGCGAAGGTGCAGAACTGTTTTATGTGCGTTGTGCTGATGGCATTATACAGCAGGGTTCTTTAGCGTGCCGAGCCTACTGTGACACGGGACCTAGTTTATTTTAAGTTCCCATCCGAAAGAAACCGTGATTTTTATTTTGTAATGCTTATTGCTTGGCGAAAGAACAGTCACTACCCACTTCAAGTCATGGGTCAGACTCGGTCAGGGTTCGAACCCATGATCTTCCACTTACGGAGCGAGCACACTTCAACTGAGCTACCGCAGTGGTCTCTCAATCATTTTGATATTGTGTATACATAATATGGATGAAAAAATATTTTATTAAAATCCAGTTCTATAATATTCACCTTTTTCTTTTTTTCAAACAGTGGTTAACGGATATTGATCCAATATAATACAATGTCATGTATTTCATCTGTTTACAAAAATCTCTGCTGTGTCATGTTCAGACCTTTTCGTACCCGAATGAAACAAAACCGTTAAACATATATCACTGAACTAATTATTGGAGCTAAATGTCGCCTTTTTATGACCATCATCAATCATTTGTTTATTCAAGTGTTATTGGATATATATTGTATACACACTGTTGGCTTCTTGTGGCGTTATTGGAATAATTATACGGCTTAATTAATTGAAGCGTTTACAGGCGTCCTACCGTTCCAAGATTATCCCATATTTCCTATAATTTTGACTCATTCCTATATTTTCCTATATTTTTGTTACTGGTAGCTCCAGGAATTCAGAATGTGGACATTTTACTGCACTTAGTTCTATACATTTCTGAAGCAAGATTAACATTTATGTATTTCTAAAGCAGTAAGTGTGCATTGCAGTTGCCAATATTTTATGTTTGTTAGTAAAAGGAGAAAAGGGGTTGTCCGAAAAGAGAGGAAAGGGTCCCATGGATGTACATTTAATGTGTGAACTATTTAAAAATATTCCTAAAAATCTAGTGAAAACTCCTCTAATTTCCTATAAAATTCTTGTAGTTTTTACTTTAAATATGCCTATTTTTCCTATACCTTTGGACCCAAAATTTGGTAGGACCCCTGCGTTTATGTTGCAATTCTGGTCTTGTGGCGGCAAACTGAAGCACAAACATCATGATGTTTCACTTGATATACTGGGGAACTTCGTCATTTCTTGTTCTTGGTTACATTGGTTGTTGCTAAGCAACAATGACTATTTTCGTGTGTAAATTTTTATAAAACTTTGTTTTTATTTGAATTAAAATAAAACGTTTGTACAATTAGAAGTACATGTATGTTTATTTTGGTTTAAAATGAACAAAGTTGCATAGTATCATAAGAATGTAAACAATCGTCTTTAAACCCTTAAAAATATATAGGATATACTTGTTTACTCCACCATACATAAACTCGCCGTCTCGATATAAGTAAAAGAATATTGACTGCGTGAAAAGTCAATCCATCCTTACAGTAGAGACCTGTCGGAAAGTTTATCACTAGCTAACGGATTAGTGCCGATTTGACGCCTCACTTTGACCCATTATTAGCTATTTTGCGACAGATTTCCGACAGCTGCTTTCTATCTCATTGGTCAAAAGTTATCCATTTCCCGGTTACTTTGAGCTACCGAGCTTTGACTCCTAGCTTTCCGTTACCTTAGTGATTAACTTTCGTCCGGTCTGTAACCACTGCGGTAGCTCAGTTGGAGGAGTGTTCGCTCCGTAAGTGAGAGGTCGTTGGCTCGAACCCCGACTGGGTCTAATCCAAGACTTGAAAGTGGGTAGTGACTGTTCTTTGCCAAGCACTCGGCATTACGAAATAAAAGTCGTGGTTCTTTCGGATAGGAACTTAAAATAAACGAGGTCCCGTGTCACGGTAGGTGTGGCACGATAAAGAATCCTGCTATATAATGATTATGTCATCAGCGCAACGAACAACCTTAGCCTTTACTATAGCTGGCGACGTTTCGATATAAGTGACATATTCTTGACTGAGACGTTAATTACCATTACTCAACTCAACTGAACTCGTCAGGTCTGTACTGTATGTGCAATGATCTGACACCAGAGGGTTTCCGTTGTTTATTTTTGTGGACAATGACACCAGAGGGTATCCGTACAGTAATGTATGGATGATGATAAAGTAATGACTCGGATAGCATCTTTATTATTTTATGTTATGTTGACTCACGCGTGAAACAGTAACTGTCTACAGCGGACAAGATTACATACGACTTGAGAAGTTATTATGCCCAAGGCTAGGATAAGTGGTGTTGTGATCATACTGAATTAATTAGGTAAGATAAGATGTCGAGACAGCCAATGGTTAAAGTTTAAAAAGGCGGAAATAGAGTTAATACACATGTAAGTGTCTATGAAAGTGACATCTTCTCTCTAATATTACAGAATATCTTTTATTATTTACTAGCAAAATTCCTTGTTAAGCAAAACAAATTATGAAAAAGCTTATATATATATATACACATGTGTTTACAGTATAGACTCTGTCGAAAGTTTAACAATGATCCCAATCTTAGACGACAGCCAAAAAAAGTAGCGAAAATATGGATAGCTAGTACACGTTGAAAGAGTCTAGTAATGGCGTTAACGTCCCAGTCAAGAATATTTCACTTATATCGAGGCGTCACCAGCTATAGGTGAAGGTGCAAAAATTTGATTGCGCGTTACGTATACGCTGATGGCATTATACAGTAGGGTTATTTATCGTGTCAAGCCTAACAAAATTTATTATTAAAACACAGGACCTCGTTTATTTTAAGTTCCCATTAGAAAGAACCGTGACATTCATTTTGTAGTGCTTGGCGAAAGAAGAGTCACTACCCACTTTTGCGTCAGGTCAGACTCGGCCGGGGTTCGAACCCACTGCATCCCACTTACAGAGCGAGCACTCTACCAACGGAGCTACCACAGTGGTGCCAAAATATGGATAGATAGTAGTAGTAAAAAACTGCTGACAGATAAACACCAACCCAAGATAAAGCTTAAGAAGGCCCAAGAGTTGAGTTGCGTAATGGTGCTTAACGTCCCCGTCAAGAATAGCTCACCACCCACTTTTGGAGCGAGCACTCTACCAACTTGAGCTTCCGCAGTGGTTAACGAAGGTGATTAACAGCCCCGATTCGGCACTAATGTTTTAGCTTAGTGTTATATTTTTGACGGGTCTGTTCTATGTATATTTTGATTGAAACCTGGGACATTTCAACCACAAATTAATAGATGAATTATTTGTAAAACACGAATAACATATATCCATTAGACAAAGACTTATTTGGCAAAAAAAAAAAACCAGACATATATGATGAATTATTATATGTGACCTTGATTGAAACCTGCGGCATTTCATGCTTAGATGTAAACCACAAGAAACATTGTCACACCATAAAATTGATATCTTCTATAAATATGTTTTACAATATATTTATCTATCTGTCTGTTTATGAAATATTGAACATGATTTGGTTCTAGAATAAATATTATTATGTGTAATTTTATCATATATTTTTTTTTTACAAAAATTGATTAAACAGGACGTTTTAAGAAACACAAATATTTACTTCTCAAAATAAGACGAAGAGTGTCAATAATTACCAAATACACATGTATATGAATATTAATCAAAATTTAGTGTCTCAATATTTCATTTTTCTCGAATTGTTTCATGCTACAAATGGAGTTGAGTTGATTAACGGTGTTTAACGTCCCAGTCAAGATTATTTACTTACATCAAGACGTCGCCAGCTATTGGCAAAGATGCAGAAATTTTGCCTGTGCGTTGCGCTGATGGCATTATGCAATCATTATCATTCTCAATTCCCATCCGAAAGAACCCTGACTTTCATTTCGTAATGCCGAGTGCTTGGCGAAAGAACAGTCACTACCCACTTTCAAGTCTTGGGTCAGACACGGCCGGGGATCGAACCCACGACCCCCCTCCCACTTACGGAACGAGCACTCACCAAATGTGCTACCGTGGTGGTGAAAGACTAGGTATTTTCCGTTTTTAAAACCTAACAATATTACTTTCCTTTTTTATTCAACTGCAATACCAAGTCATCCTCGGAACGAGCTACAGGTACATTTAAATATCTTAAACAAATGTTCATGTATTTTGAAAACAGTCTGGAACAACCGAGATAATTTCCATTAAACTGTTTGTTAATGCTACATGTCATTTACATAAAGTCATCTTCAAATGTCAGAACAGAAAATTTCTGTCTTCTAGTCTGTTTTTTATAATTTAATTATAAAAAACAAACCAAAAGACAGTTTAGGTCACAAAAATGTCATAATTGTTATTTTAAAACGAAATATAAAGAAAACAGTCGATATGTCACACTTTTTAAAGATATCAAGGGTAAACTTTTGTTAAAATAAAACAAATGTTTTTCTTAATATTTATTTATTTATTTATTTATTTATTTATTTATATATTATTTATTTATTTATTTATTTATTTATTTATTATTTATTTATTTACATGTACCTTTGGGTCTGCTGGATGCATTGTAACAACTCCTAATGAAGTCCGGCGCCTAATGAAGTCCGGACTTCATTAGGCGTTGACAATTTCGACGCCTAATGAAGTCCACAGATTGGGGCTCAAGACGAGAAGACTTTTTCATATTACCAAAAAAAGTCTCAAATTTTACGACTTCGATTTAGACCAACTAGCAATAGCAACGTACATTCAGGCACATACATCGTGTGCTTTGTCCAACCGTACCATACCCCGAAAAATTGTTTAGGGGGTATTTATACGAATCACCCTGTCCGTCCGTCCGTTCGTCAAAATATCGTGTCAGCTTTACATGTGTAGCTTCCATGTCTATGAATGGATTTTAATCAAACATGGAACCAAAGTTATTGTCCGTCTGTCCGTCCGTTCGTCCGTCTGGATGTTGGGAAAGGGAGGTATTTGTCTCTCCAAAACCGTTATAGTTTCTCTTTTTGGGGAGGCATAAAAGGTACCAATCGAGAACTATTGTTTAAATAATCGTAATCTAAGAATTTTACGGATGCAACTTGATTGCCTGATTGATTGATTGATTGATTGATTGATTGATTGATTGATTGATTGATTGATCGATCGATTGGTTTGTTAAATGTTTTTTTAGATCTAGTCAAGAATATTTACTTATATCGAGACGTCACCAGCTATAGATTAAATATTTGAAGTTTTTGCCTTTGAGGTGCGTACAGTGTACAGGGAGGGTCTCCAACGAGCCATACTTTCTGTGATACATTGTTATCATGTGATGCATTGGTTCATCAGGTCTTTTCCGAAGGACCCCGTGACTTTCATTGCTACATGTAAATGACATTAGCAACACCCTGCTATTGTTTTGCATTTTACAATATTTTAATCTTGCGTGCATTACCATGCATGTAATAAGGTGCCCAAAAATAAAAATATTTATTTATTATTTATTTCTTATTTTTATCTATCTTCTCCGCTAAATTTCTCAACAAGGTTTCTTAGAATCCATCATACGTACATGTATATGAAATCAAATGTGATTTTTCCCTCAAACTTCCGTGCTTACTTTATCATCTGATGGATTTCATTAAGCTTCGAGGCAACAACACGGCTAACGATGTCCCATACTATTTCATCTTATTAAAAGTCTCCGTTTTAATCATAGTTTTTGTGCAACAGATATA
>CM037864.1:19370836-19495836 GCA_021292105.1 Anadara kagoshimensis
GGTAATATATAAGTCTCCTCGTCTGGAGCCCCAATCTGTGGACTTCATTAGGCGTCGAAATTGTCAACGCCTAATGAAGTCCGGACTTCATTAGGCGTTGCAATTTCGACGCCTAATGAAGTCCGGACTTCATTAGGCGTCGGACTTCATTAGGAGTTGTTACAATGCATCTATGTACGAAAAACTTCTCGAGGGTTCAAACAATGACTTGCGCTAATTTATGGGGTATTTTCACGCATAAACACTGACTGCATGACCTCACGGTCTTTTGCTTAAGGTCTAACAAGGTAATGAATCGAACCCAACCGTCCACTAACCAACAACACAAACGTTGATTTTTTTTAATTTTGGAGTTGAGTTGAGTAATGGTGTTTTACGTCCCAGTCAAGAATATTTCACTTATATCGAAACGTCTCCAGCTATGGATGAAGGTGCAGAAATTTTGCCTGAGCGTTGCGTTGATGGCATTATACAGCAGGGTTCTTTATCGTACCATGCCTGACACGGAACATCGTTTATTTTAAGTTCCCATCCGAAAAAAAACGTTATTTTTATCCCGTAATGCCGAGTGCATAGCGAAAGATGAACAGTCACTACCCACTTTTAAGTCTTGGGGCAGACCTGGTCGGGGTTCGAACCACGACCTCCCACTTACTTTGGAACTAATCTTTTGGAGCTACATGTAGCAATCGCTCAACTAAGTAAATATATAATTACTCATGTTTTAATGATATGATAAGACCTAAATAAAATGCATGCATCTGTGTTGTAGTGTACATAATTTTAAATTTTAAACTTTGTCGCTATTCCAGGATTTTCATTTTGATGTTGAAAATCTTATATTGTTTTATAAAAAAAAACTACATACACACGATATTATGTGTCATATTATAATAATTTCTGAATGAAATATGTTTTCATGTCGCATTTGAATAAAAAGAAAGAAAGAAAAACAGCTTTTGACATAGATATTGAAAACTTGCTTACTAAGCACGTGTGCTAATGTGGAAACATGTGCATCGCCTTTCGATAAATTTTATTACATTATGAATATACATATATATGTAAATAGATACATGTATATGATGGATAAAATATTGTTCTTCATATATATCAAAAAGCCGCCCACCTGTGCAGAAATGATGGGGCATATCGGACCATACCATACGGGACCATACAGAAGGTATTTATTTCACATGTTCGCCGTACATATGACAATGTATTTGGAATGTTTTAGCATCAAATGTGCCATATTTACCTGTCAAAATATTGTCAGGTAACATCCATAAAAGACTAAGGGTAATAGTCTACCTGCAGAATATAGATACGACAGCCATGTTTGACCATCTATCATCGCCCGGATGTCAGGATTTCATAGCCGTTTAACTACCATGCACATATAAGGGCCGCATATGTCATACATAATATGTAAATGTTCCATATATTACATCATTAAGAGTTGAAAAATGTACACACTTCAACCCCATGTATTATAAATAGTTTGGGTAGAAGAATTATTATCTACAGCATATTTCATTTACATTTACGTATGCATCGGGACATTTCAAACTTCAAACAGATTCAAGCTTGAAGGGGTTTTTGCCGACAGATATTTAGAATTTTAACTAGTGTGCAGTTTAGAAATTATCATTTTTGCATTTTTGCAAAGCTCTTGCAATATATAATGTATAATATCAACTGCATATTTCATTCGTCTATAAACCAGGCTATTTTAAACTTTAGTTACAAGGTAGAAGGGTTTATAAAGACTAAAGAATTAATCACTGTAGCAGGTAAAAACAAAACTAGCGTATAAGTCAAAACTCCACAATGTCCTGTTATTGTCTAGAATAAAGATTTGTGAATATTGTCTTGTTACCTTTGACAGATCAACACTAGTTTGTTCGCTTTTGGAATGTCGGCTTTGTTTCCTTGGTACCCCCGGCTTCACCCACCATTCAAGAACTGATTGCTTCGATATTACTGAAAAAACTTGACTGGGGCGTAAAACGCCATTACTCGAGCCCATTTCATTTTTTACCTATTTTTTCAGTTTTTGCATGACACGATGTCATAAGCCAATACTTAAATGCTTTTTTTATATTGTGACAGTTTTTAGGAAATATGAAAAGTATCGCTACTTTAATTTTCCCAACTCTATATACATAGCCCAACCTGCCTTAAAAAAGGTCACCTCTTTATAAGGGCCACCTGACCATAAAGACCACTTTCAGTGGTTCCCTTGGGTGGCCTTTATAGACAGGTTTGACTGTATGTTTGACACTTTGTAATACTAGTTTTCCAGTGTTTAGATGCCGGCTTACATGTTGTGACTGGTTTTATATGTTTTTGAGAAATGCTAAAAATAAAAACAAGTCTAATATTTTTTGTTTTAATAACATTTATAAATAGGTAACACCTTGATTATAAATAGTCGATGAAACAAGATAAAACCATGGCAACCATTATTATTATTTTTTTCTTTTTCTTCACACCACAGATTTTAACATTCATACATAACACACAACAAAAGTCAACAATCAAACATCGATGATAATGATGATAAAAATGATAATAAAATTTCAAACAATGATAAAAATTTATGAGGATGATAACAAACATGACACACACACTTGTAAGTTACTATAGGTTAATACATCACCTCTTTCGTACACACATTTATCAATATGTTAATGCAAGAATATATTATCAATGGAAAACTGGAAATATTTCAGGGGAAAAACTTTTTTTCAGTGGATATGTCATATACACTTTTGAATGTATTTTATGATTAAATTCAAAACTGTCATATGACAGTTATATAGCAATCATTATCATTAGCAATCATTTTAATTAATGTCTTAATTAATTAATGCAGTTATTTGCCTTATGTTTTTATTTTTACATAATTTTCAAGACACCTAATTCGAAAAAACCACACAATCGCGAAATTTCTTCCTCTGAGAACCATATAAGGTGCATTATTTGCTTTTACTATTTGATAAATGTTTCCGAACAAAAAACAACATACTATTTGAATACAGAGTTTTGCTTTTCAATTTCTATTAATTATATGTATGTTCTTTAAAAACTGTGAAATTTTAAACATGCCTTAAAGGAAAACAAATCAGAAATAGAAAAACAACATTTTTCATCCAAAAATTGTTTCGTTGAATAGACACTTAAAAAAATTTCAATTAAGAAAATGCACTGCCACTGACTCAATCAAAACCTTACAAATTTTTTTTCAAAATTTTAAATCTAAAATTCAATATTTTTTTTCAAATGAAATAATATAAGATATATATACATGCAATAGAATAATCACAGTTAGAATGGTTATAATTTATGACAAAATTCATGACACCATTTAAGTTATAATATATAACATTATTCTGAAATGTTGCATTTGTTCGTCCACATACACAGCTCATATATTTTGATGATTTTTACAAGTGCTAAACAGGCTACATTCATGCCGTATTTTACTTCAACAAATGGTTATTGAATGACCAATATTATATTATATTCTCAGTCGCCGAGATAAATGATCAAATTCCATTCACTGACAAAAAAAATCGTTGTTTCAATTCAAATATTTTCTAATTTCTACATGAACACAAAGAAACACTAAAATAATTAAAATTTTCTCGTTTCTTCCATCAACAGAAATTGTATCATTTACAACCGCATACATCGCCAATCCTCAAACAACAAACCATCGATAAAATACATGTACAATCTCTTTTACTTTCCGTTCTTATTGTACTCAAACATTGTCTTTCGGGACTTTGAACAGCCAGCAAATTAGACTGTTCAGTTTTAAACACATGCATGTAATTCAACATTGTCATAAAAACACAAAGTTCTAATAAATTATTTTGAAAAAAATAACGATTGTTCTTTGTTATAAACAAAAATTATGCAGCAATCAGAAAATCGCAATTTCAAATACGAAACGGTGGCCAAATTAAGAAGACTGATTCAAAATTAATAAAAAAAAAAAAAAAAAAATTAAATTCTGGTGCAAGTCAGACGACATAATCAAAATCATATACGAAACTGTTACCAAACTTATAAACCTATTTAAAATCATATTAATCATTATGGGTAAAAACAGTATACAGATTAAAATTAAATACGAAACTGTGGTCAATCCGGAAGTCATGGGGGTGATGTGAACTTAAATGGAGTGATAATGAGGACAAGATGTGTTTGAAAGAGGTAATAATAGGTCACAGACTATACTAATAAATGACAAGTATGTGAATTACATCATATTCTGAACATTTTGTTCTATGTCAACGAATATATCGAATACAACTATCACGAAATAAACACGTGTGAGTGATGACCTTGAATGGAAAATCACGCGAAAGTTCAAAGGTCACAGTTCAAAGTTCCTCCCTGTGTTTTTTTTATGAAATAATGACTTGAATGTGACAGCCTTGTTTGGTAATTAAATCTCGTGAAAATCCAATGATCACAGTGCAAAAATGCTGCGAAGTTTTCTTCAATCAAATATCATCTGGTTGCAATAGCCTTGCTTACAGCACGTACTTAAATCACGTGATAGGTCAAAGTTCACAGTTCAAAGTTTCTGTGATTTTGTTTGTTCGATGGAAATCCGTTTTGAAAGAATCAAAATAAACGTCAACAAATAAATCACCGGACTCAATCTGGAATTTCCTTACCACCAAATCCACAAACATTGACAACAAGGAATGAGGAAACAGGAAGATCACAAGCTATGACAAATCCCGCGCTTTATATTTTTCCTTGCACAAGTATCTTCCAACTGTAAGGTAAGGCATTCATCACAATACTGAGACTCAAAAACATCCTATAACTTGGTGTAAAATTCCTGTAAAATTAAAAAAAAATTCCTTTAAAACACAACAAAATAGAGCATTTGGGCTAAAATATCCATATTCATATAATCAATTTCACGCCAGCTTGTGGAGTTTATCTGGTTAGACATGAGGTGTTTTCACATTTTGAGCACTCGGTCTTGCTTCCCATTGAAAGTCCAGGTGTTTAATTTGCAAGTTTTCAAAGTTTTTACTTTGCTTTTAAAATTGTGATTTGGACATGGACTGGTATATTTGTGTTTATTAAGTTTTTAAAAAGTTAAAATTTTAATCCGTAAGAAAGACATTTTGAAGTGACAAGGCATCCGATAATATGTTATAGGTCCTCGAGTGATTGTAATGTTTCTGTGTCTATAGACACAGTTCATTATTTTTATATGGTTGCAATAATTCATAAGGTTATAAACACATCAGTCGATCGTGACGTCATTTGGTGCTATATATATATATATATATATATAGGGGGGACGTAATACGTTTTATAAGAAAAAAAACCATTGCGCTCTACCATGCTCATATTCACACCTTGACCCCATAAAAATTACTGGTCCAATGTGGGATTTATTAGAAAGTAACTGGTGATTTTTCCAGAAATTAAAGCTTAGTGTTAAACTTTCTACAGACCTGTGCTATAAATGCCACATTAGCATGTTTATTGTTCCAGATGTTGCATTGTATGTAATTGAGGGAGGTGCATTTTGTTCCTTCTCATTTCAGCATTTTAGGGGTATTGGGATTCCCACGGTTTTTGGCCCAAGTGCTGCTGCTAGAGGCTTTGGTTTTGTTTCCAAAACGGCTATCTAGCGTAGCTGGATTGACACATGTTTACTAAGAATTACATGTGGTGTGTACATTGTATAATTACCTCTTCATTTATGGTTTCAACTACTTCTTTATAGTCTGGTGGAGTCTCAGCTACAAAAGCAGGGTTGTCCTTGATCAGGTTCTCCGTGCTTGTGGCGCTTGGGAAGGTTATAGTGGACACAGCACTATCGTTGGACATTGTCCTTGCTAAACTGTAGCAATCGCTACTGAAATTACTGTAATTACTTGAAGGACGACTATTTAAATCAAAGGTTGAATCCTCTTCGTCAGAGGTATCATTTGATTGCGCCTCCTTCGTCAAATCGGTCGTACTGCTTACTGAGCCAAGGAGACCCACTGACGCCAATCTTGTTAGTACAGGAAGTAAACTGCTTCTTCTTCGTTTACCTGTAAAATATAAATATTGTCAATGAAAGTTTTACCTCTACTTTAATTTCAATACATATTGTAGATAAAGCTTACAAATCTTCTGATGTTTGAAGTTCTGTAACCATTCAAAAATTGGCAGGTTGTAGCTTTTTAAAATAGCACTTTAAAGCAATTATTCTCACTCATCATATACCGCCATTACCTATTAAAAGATCTAAAAACGGCACAGTTTTGTCGACACAGTTAAACCTTGAATTCATGAAAAGGAATCAAGATTCCGTGATTAAGTTTCGTAAATTTATTTATTTTCGCAGTGTACTAATTTTCGCTTATTTGGCGGTCGTTTGTTTTACGCAAAAATTAATACAACGCGAAAATTATCTTATACTTATTATGCTATAGATCATATTTCAAAAAATTAACAATGCGAATAAGTCTCAATACCCCCTTTATTGCGAAAATGTATACATGCGAAATTAAATACATTTGAATGTACAGTAGCTGCCGAAATGCTACCGACATAAAGCAAACGAATAAGTTGTCGATTTGGCACTTATTCATGTGCAAATAACGCAGATCGGCTTTTACTACATGTAATACGGCAAATGAAAACGGGCACAGTCTATCTTGCACAACTTGTGTCACTTTCGGCTGAAAAACGCGCAGATATCCAATACTGTTTCTATAGGATTTACACTACAGACCTGTCGAAAGTTCAACATAAAGCTAATGAATAAGTGCCGAATCGGCAGCACATTTCAGCCCTCTGTTATTTTTATATCGGCAACTTTTGACAGTAGCTATCTGTATCTCCAATGTTTTTCTTTCTACTGCTATCGGCCGCTCTGTCTCTCGACAGCCAAGCTTTGACTTTTTGGTTTTGTTAAACTTTCGATAGGTCTGTACTGTAGGTAAAGAAGTAAATGTAGTTTGTGTCTTTCTAACTTACTTCTTCCATCAGGCGCACATAGTTGGATTTCCTTGTCACTAGCTCCCCTTCTTCTACACAGACTTTGTAACTGACGGACTTCAATCTGGCAAAAAATAAAATAAAAAATAAAATTATTTAAACATCTTCAACCAGTCGTGAAGTTAATAAGAAAACAGTCAGCGGCAGATAGAGAGAGAGAGAGAGAGAGAAATCGATGAAGAAGTCAATAGTATTATTATTAAGTATATATTTTGTATTAAAGGTGTTAAATTTAAATATTCTGGAAAGAAAATTGTGAACCACAAAGAGTTTTTTGCGCTTGTACTACGCTATTTCTTTCCTCCATTCATTCTTTCTTACTTTTTGTCATTTTTGTTATTTAAATAGTATGAGATCGCAACGACAGACTGATAAATTAATTCAGATAGTTAGATAGTTTAATCCGAGTTTAGGGTTGTTTATTAATCAAATTCTAAATTTGCTTAAAACATCAATAAAATCGGTATATCAAGGTTATAATGGAAATACGGATATTTAATAAAAAATAAATAAATAAATAAATAAATAAATCACTTGAAAGACAAGAAAATGTTTCCTATTAAACAAAGGAATTCATAGATAAAAGATTATTCGGCGTAAAACCGGCTTTCAAGGAATTTAACGTGTTTATTTCGCGAACCATAGCTCAAGATGTCAATATCTAGGGAAACATGTCAATTTCATAGATATTTTTTATAGGAAATTGACAATTCTTGCCATACGTAGATGTTAAATAAAAACTCTTTCCGTGCTAGACTTGATCGCGTACATAAAACACGGGTTTTATTGCCTTATACAGAAAATGCCTATCAACTACAACAAAAATATCACAACTCTCATAACTAATGACCAATATGTCATGTTGCCTAAGGCATGTGTAACACTTCTTCTCAGGTGACAAAATATAAATATATTATCTAAAATAACGCAGAGATGGAATTTATATTATATAGTCTTATAATATGTAATATACATATATATCCTCTTTTGTTTAGTCTGTAAGTTTAATTTGTAAATAAAATACCAGGCCCCGGTTTCACAATCATTCCTTAGCTAAGATTTTCCTTAATTTAAATTTAGCAAAATTTGGTTGTCTAGATCTATTTTCGGTAATACTGATTAATATTTTTGTCAAAACTAAATGCAAATAATTAATCTAGAAGTGATCTTAATAATGACACCCTAAATTCATGAATATAAGTTATAAGTTAAGGTATAAAGATTTTAAAATTTGCCAGATTAAGTTAAGGAAACGAATGTTAAAATATATATTTATTTCCCTATGTTTAAAAGAAAGGTTTTTAGATCAAATTAGATTTTTCCAAATTAAAAAAATGCAAAACAGTGGCAAGTTATACATTACATTTATATATAGAATATATTAAATTAAATTTAAAACCCAAGTTGTTTACACGCAATTCAGATATCAAAAACACGAAATTTTATATTGTCCAATGTTATACCTGTTATTGTAAGTTCGAGGGGATCTTGGTTGACTATGGTCATCACATTTGTACATGTATATGACGTCATTTTAGGGTAAAACACGCCATAATATTACAGGAAAGAGTATACCTATTCCCAATGTAAGCCGTCAATTCCGAAAAAAGTACCTGTTGTTAAAGATATTTCCCCCATTTTTAGCTATGGAGTATGCTTAACGATGCAGTAGCTTCACTCCCTTAGGACCCAGTATTCATACTAGATCCTAATACTATCAGATCTACTTTCTTATTCCCTTGGTGTTTTATTAATATTATAAGTTGCTTACCCTATATAATTCAACTTTCATTTTCATATCACTTGCTCTTTTAACAGAGCCTCTATATTGTTGTTTAACTATTTTAAGCTGTACTTGATCTTTTTCTTGAATTACCAATACGAAACCTGTAAAACAAAATAGTAAGGTCAATTCTCAATAACACGAACCATTAGCTATAGCAACTACAGTTTTCTAGAGCATTCTTTAGAAATATCTGGGGAACAATTTATTTCACAATTATGATCCAAGCACTACTGATGAGGAATTATATTTCAAACGTCTAGTGCTGTAAAATTAAAACTAGTATAATGTGGAATTATTGATTGAATGAATGGGGATTTATAATTACATCACAGTCAAGAATAGTTCACTTATATCGAGACGTAACCAGCTTAAATGGCAGAATGTGTTTTATCTTTGCATTGCGCTCAGTGCATTGTGCAATGAGGGATGTTTACCTGTCACCACTGCCGTTACGCGGGACATCGCTTTCTAAGGTCTCTTCCTAGACTTTTGATTCCAATAAATAAGAGATATTGCGATATTTTGCGAAATTTTTTTTATTCGCCGCCGAAACCATGAACTTCCTTTGCTTTTTGGATTGTTATTTGAACATGGACCGGTCTGAAATGTTTGCGTTTGATTGTAACTGTTATGTGCATTTTCTCTATTACTTACTGTTAACAATCCTGACGACTCTCCAGGGGAAAATGATTATCATTATATTAGCAGCTTCATTTTCTGGATGTGCCCATAATCCTTCCCAGAATACAACGTCCAATATCCAGGCAGCCGTAACGATAAATGCATCGAAAACCTATAATTGAAAACAGCCAGCTTTATATTTCTACTTTGACGACGTAATTATTTTATTCTGAATTTTGTTGCTCAAAATTAACATAGTTGCACCGGCTTCACTTCCCTGGTGGAAGCAAACGTGTCTAACCAAACTTGTCAGTTCCAAAGTTTTGACTTTGTTTCTGGATTGTGATTCGGACATGAATTAATATGTTTGTTTTTGATTGTCTCTTGAATACTACATGTACGTGTTGCAAGTTAGTTTATGATTGAAATAGTGTAATTGGTTGAAAAAAAAATTCACCAGCAAAATGAAAATACATGTAAAACAAGTGACAAGAGTGTTTGTACTGTATCATAATACATCTACTTTTTCACATTTTCATATTCTTCAAACTTTTCTTACTTTATGATTAAAAAAGTATCAATACTGATATTTGTCTGTTTCGAAGAAGAGCTATGGTAGTTTTTGCTTTGCTTTTGAGAATATAATTTGAATCGGTATGTTCATGCTTGAGTAATGAAATAAGTTTTACGAAAAAAAATATTTAAATATATACCTCAATTTTATGATGAAGAAACTTTTTAATTCCCATAGCCATAATCTTCACAATTGTCTGGAAAAAACGAAAAAAAAAATTATATAAATTCAAATGAAATACATTGGCGATATTAGCTACAAAAATGTCTAAGAAATTAAATGGAACATTGCTATCTTTTGTAGGCGAAAATCATGTATACCAAATAGCAAAATCAACCAACAACAAGACATTACTGAAATTAAAAACTATACATTACAAAGACCAGAGTCATCAAGACCTGGGGCACGGTGGTGAAGTGGTTAAGGCGTTAGTCTTCAAACTCAAGGGGTCAGAATTTTTTGCACAAATTCACGCATCACGTGTACTTGTGTTTAACCAAAGCAACAATAAACTCAAAACTATTAATAAACATTTATTGAGAACACAATAAAACCCCAAGTTTTGAACGAACACTTGATAAAATTTAAAAAAATGCAAGATTTTGGAGCACGGATCATACCATTTACTCTATAAATTCCAAACTTTGAACAGGCACTTGATAAAATAACAAAATGCGAGCTCTTGGAGCATAGATCATACCATTTACTCTATAAATTCCAAACTTTGAACAAGACTTGATGAAATAACAAAATGCAAGCTCTTGGAGCACGGATCATACCATTTACTTTATAAACGTCTGACGGTCATAAGATAAAATTTCATAATGTAAAGATTTGGTATCGTTGGACCGTTTGGAGATACTGACACCCCCCCCCCCAATAATTTTATAACCAGAGAACCCCCTCCTCAACCTTTTTTTAGGTATGTCTAAAGTGCAGATAAATACAGTTGGTCCGTATATTCGGTACAATGATATAAATCTTATCACAATTATTTTTTTATCAAAAAAGTTCAACAGGACAAGTGAAGTATGCCGTCGAGTGCTTTCTGGTGTTAAGATACAAAAACTGTATGTAATAAATACAAAAATGGACAAGAGATGTGGCCGTATTTAACCTCTTTGTAGCTTTCTATTTATATAGGTCATGGGGTTCTTACGGATAACTGACTGAACAGATTAGGTATTTGACAGATGACATCCATACCAAATAGCTCGTATGCTTTCCTTCAGATGTTGAAAATGTGTACTGAAAGATTAATGGAACAGCCATGGATGAGTGACTAAGACAGGTCGTGCTACTGTATAGGCCTGTCCGAAAGATTTGCACACTGAGCTAACGAAAAGGAGTCGAAGATCGACTGCTGAGAATCCGAGATACATGTATGGGTTCATTGTGGTCATAGAGCTCCAGAATGAAAGATAGCAGTTCCCGAAGTACAGCTAACGAGGGACCGAAATGTGTTGTCAATTCGGCACTAATTCGTTAGTAAGTGATAAGCTTTCGACAGAGATGTACCTTAGGTACAAAATGCAATTGACACGTGCAGGCATGTTCGTTTAGAAAACAGTAAAACAATATATCTCGTAATTTGTAATTATTTAATATCTTTGTTTGAGAGAGAGAGAGAGAGAGAGAGAAGAGGAGAGAGAGAGAGAGAGAGAGAGTTTATGCTTTTGAATTGAATAGCTGAATCGGTTATGACCTGCGTTTTGGAAATGAAAGATATTTTCAATGTGGAATGGTAATATGATATATACGTGCAATTTTGCTTGATTTAACCATGCAAATTTAGAAATGACTTTTTAAGATAGATCTCTGTTTTACATATCGAATACATTATTTATAATTTATATCATTAAAACGCACCAAATTTACAGGTGCTTTTGGCCGACATGTGCTGAAATTTTGGGAAATTGCAATTTAATTTTCTTTCTTTGTAACCAAACCAAATTTTAATCGCTAAATATGTCCTTCCGTCCTGTCTTCCTTAAAATCTTGTTTTAAAAAAAGAAGGGACAGTGTCTAAAATTGTGTTTCCTTGTTCCCCTGTTGTCTTTGTAAAATCGTTTTCCTCTGACACCATGCATGGTATTGTACAGACCTGTCGAAAGTTTAACACTAAGTAAACGAATTAGTGCCGAATCCGCAGAATCGTGACAACTTTTCGGCAACTGTTCTACGGACGCGAGCTACCAATACCTCGGCATTCGACTAGCTTCGATTCCTTTTAATGAAAGCAGCGTTAAACTTTCGACAGGCGTGTATTATAACACTACATAAAATGCCGATTTAGCAACAACAACAAAACTTACGTCATTACGGAAAATTTGAATTTAACAAAGCGGAAATAGAGAATAAAACATAAATTATGGTGAAGTCCGTGTGAAATTAATTTCCGTGTTTATTTGTCATCATAATTATGTGTGTTTGTGTTGGTTAAAATACCAGAAATAAAATAATAAATCATGTACAAGAATGTAAGATAGAAGACCAAACAAAAGGATAAGGGATTTAGACTCACTGATAAACAGATTGATAAAGAAGATATTTAAGTGACAAGAACCTGGACCCAGTCGTTCAAAGCCTGATTAGTTTAATCAATGATTAACACAAATTTAAACAGACAATAAAATAAATTGAATTGAAAGTTTTATAATGATACAGTTAAGTTTTACGGAATTCTATTTACTTTCAACATTTTCAACTTTAATTTCACAACAGATCTGAAATTATGCGAAAATCCAATTTTGACTAATCAATTGATTAAACTTATCAAGCTTTGTGCAACTGGCCCCAGGTCTCGATTTCACAATCATTTTAACTAAGATTTTCTCTTAACATAACATTTTGAAATCTGAATGATTTTGTTAATCTTTCAGGTATTTCAAATAAAATAAAATCAACACGTCATTGTAATCATTACTAATAGGTTATAACACTTGTATTTTATTTTTTGTTACTTTTATTATTAAAAGTTTTCAAAACTTATCAAAATTTGCTTAATTCAAGTTAAGAGAAATGTTAGCTAAGAAACCGAGTCCAGATGGTCAAGACTATGCCAAAGTAAAGATTTTGGTCAACTAGGGCATTTTGGAGATTTTGGTCACGACTACAACAGAGTAAATATTAAGGGTAAAGCTGGCCGAGTGAAGCACTCATTTTCTACTCCTTGTTCAATTTGATTTTGATTAAGTAAAAGACATTTTATCCAATACAGATTGACAAAAATAAATTTTGTCATGACGTCATTTAATCAAGAGTGGCGTGATCTTCGGAAAAGGATTTAGAAGAAAATATAAAGAAAAAGGTGTATATTAGCTATATCAAAAATAACCAAATAATCCTACAGAATATCTGGCCCTCAGCAGCTGAGATTCGGCTTCTTTTTGTTTGATCAGTGTTAAGCGTTCGACTGTCCTGTAGTGTATATACCCCACTCGCATTAATCTTTGTTCACGGGGGGGGGGGGGGGGGGGGGGGGGGGGGGGGGGGGGGGGGGGGGGGGGGGGGGGGGGGGGGGGGGGGGGGGGGGGGGGGGGGGTTAGAGGTTAAATATGGTACTTACTTCAATAACAAGCAGTGTTAGAATCACCATGCTACCAAGATGGAAGGCGTGCGTCAATTCATGAAGTATATGGTGACTATGGTATTTCTTTGGGTCTTTGAAATGGTGGTCGTGATTTTCTCCGGCAGCTCGTTTATGTCTCACAGATACGTGGTTTTCGTCGTGATTTTTATGTGAATTTTTCTCTCAATGGGGTTAAATGAACTTTTTCAATAATCTGTCGAGACCTTGTTCTCTCAAATCTCGGAAACAACTCGCGAACAATAACGAGAATATCCTCTAAAGAAGTCTTTGCATAGTTAGTCTGTATTCAACTTTTCAGGAAATAAATCTAATAAAACATTTTTTGCTTCTCTTTCCATTAATTCTTTTTCATACAACTCATCTGTAACAAAATAAATAAATAAATAAATAAATAAATAAATAAATAAATAAATAAATAAGCGAATTTGTAAAAATCATAATGGATCATGAAACCTACCGTCTACAATTTTAATTTCTATTATAGTTTTTCTTTTATTTAATTTTTGTTGTTTTTAATATGCAATTTATTATTATTATTGTTAAAGAAAGCTTGAAAAAATGAAAATAAAAATATCATAATAAAATTAAATAGATTCATTAAAGTCAATGTACAATAAAATCCGAATTGTGATAGACCGAACAACCTGCAGTATGTGATGCGTATATAAATAATTTTTGTATATGCATCTTAAATATATTTTGGTGTAAGATGACTTGAAATTAAAACTGAATAAAGTGTTTAAACAGGATTTTCGGCCTAGAATCTTTAATTCATAGGCCGAGAAACTTGCTATAAGTGATTTTTTCTTTTTGATTTTTAGGATGCATTTTATTTTTATCTTGGTAAAAGATGACTAACAATTCAAAAAAACTTGATATTGAATATACATGTATTATTGAAAGCAGAATTTCGGCCAAGAAATTAGTTATAATACACTCCTTTTCAGGCGGAATATGCTATTTCGGGAATCTCTTGCCCCTTATAAAAAAGGTGTGTCTGTGGAAGAAATCATGGCATTTTTGAAGCAATAATAAAGAATGGCGATATTGTATGGACGCTTTTATTGTGATCTATAAAAGCGGTATGAAGGTTTTACCGATATACACCTGTCAATACAGCCATCAATACATGTCATCTATTATGTGATCATCTATCATTATGTATAACTACAAGTACTGACCTGTCGAAAGTTTAACACTAGTTAGCTAACGAAAACGGGAGCAGAATTTCGGCTACTAAATGGCTGAAATATGGATAGAGCTCTAATGTCCGAGAGATAGATTGCAGGCCCCAGTTCCGGATTTTTCTTAACTGAAATCTGGCAATCACCCAAAACGCTTCCAAGAAATAGATAGCAGGATTCGGTTTAACAATTATTCCTTAACATAGATTTTTCTTAACTTAAATCTGGTGAAACAAAATTAGAATTTAGATGTTATAAGCGTAGAGAGATCTTTAAAATGACTCATTGAATTCATGAATATCTTGAAAACTAAAAGAATTAATATTATTCAGAATTTAAATTTGCCAGTTAAGTTAAAGAAAAATGTTAGTGAAGGAATGATTTTGAAACTGGGGCCAGCTGCCGAGAAAACTGTCGAGATAAAGCTAACGAGATAGTGGAGACGATAAGTTGTCGATTTGTTAGTTTAGTGTTAAACTTTTGACATGTCTGTTCAGGACTTACCCTTCATGATCAGAATATCAGAAATAATCTGCCCAATCACACACGCTGAGTCTAAAACAGCTAAGGTACATAGTATAATTAATGCTACATGTGTATGCAAGAGTGTGGCTACTCGCTTCTTCAACCTGTAATAGAAAAAAATAATAAAAATAGATTAAAATAAAAAAATTAAAAAAAAGTCATCACAACATTGATTATAAGTATAATATGTCTGTTTTGAATTTTATTCTGGATACATTCAATGCCCAATAAGCTCCTTTCATTCTCAATTTTAATTACACAATTTCCCTTCCGGTACACCCGGCCTCACTTTCCTAGTCTACAACTAGATTTGTCGATTTTCAAAGTTTTAACTGGGTTTTTTTTTATCACGAACTTGTATTTTGCTTTTTACATTTACTTATTTACAAAATCGTGTTATTAAAATTTTTATGTACCAAATCTTAGCAAAAAAAGATTAAAAAATAACGGTCAAAACAATTAATGCATTAAAAAGGAATAAGTGTTATTTTCTGAAAGAATTTTAGTACATTGCACTTAGTCGTGTTGCAAGTGCATGTCACATTTTGTAGCACACGCAGCATTTAGTTTTTGCAATTAACAAAAAAGAAGATAACTAAAACCTAGTGACATATTTTATAGTATACATCTCTAAATTATAAACCTGACCACCAACTTCCATTATATACTACTTTAGTTTAAAAAAGTTTAAAATGGAAAAAAAAGTTTTGCTCTTATGAATGAACTACTGCATTTTGCATATGTAAGTGGGTGTCTGTTCATCACATTTATACATTACAGAACTGTCAAAAGTTTAACACTAAGCTAATGAATTGGTGACAAATCATGGCGGCAGACCAACTCGGCCTTTCTTGAGCTATATCTCGAACACAACTTTTCTCCTTTTGCTCAGCAGCTTTTTTGGCCACTATCTAGCCATATTTTGACTACTCGTGAGTCGAACTTTGAGTCTTTTTCGTTAGCTAAGTGTTAAGCTTTCGACAGGTCTTCACTACATGCATGTAGAGGCACTTAAAAACATTTATATACACTGTCTTATATGTTATGCCAATTCCAAGGTTTTCGAGGAAAAAACATATATATACATTTATGCCACAAAGTACATAATTTATGTCATGTAATAAAACGCAGTAGGTTTGAACGAAAATGAATCTAATTAGCACATTATCTCAAGTTAAAGAACTTATGGTCGGTTGCGAAATCTCTCTTCAGGTATAATTAAAGGGTCTACTAGTTTAACAATGACTTCTTACTCGGGGACTTTTCTTAGCTTAAACTGACAGCGACAGCTGATTGATTTAATGATTGATTGAATCGTTATTCACGCCCCAGTCAAGTGTATTTCACTTATATCGGGACGTAACCAGCTATAGATGAAGTAGCAAAAATCTTGACCTTAACAATGCACGAAGGTTAACGCTTGCCGAGACATGGCGTATCGGTTTTCAAGGTCTTTCCGAAAAACCCCGTGACTTTAATCTCTGGATGCCGAGTGTTTGGCGAAACAACAGTCATTACCTATTTTCAAGTCTTGGTTATATCCGACCGGGGTTCGAACCCACGACCTCTCAGATATGGACCGAACACTCTACTAATTGAGCTATCGTGGTTGTCCGGATAAGAGAGACAAAATTCATTTAAAGTGTCATTACTGCTTATTCCCAAAAGACAGTCTCTACGTGATAGCTAAAAACTTATTAACCTTGTGGTTTAACGTACATCCTTGTCTTACATGCTTCAGTATTTTCTTTTCTTTTTTACTATATAGACATTTATTTATTACGTCAATTGTCTAACGAGATCGTGAAATTATTATGCAAATTGAATGCAGTACAGACTTGTCGAAAATTTAACACTAAACTAACGATTTAGCGTTGAATTGGTAGCTCATTTCGTCCTATTGTTGGCTTTATTTCAACAGATATTCCGCAGCCGGTATCTATCTCTCGGCAGCTGTTCAGTCACCCTACCGCTCGGCAGCCGAGCTTCGTTTTGTTAACTCGGTGTTAAATTTTGAACAGGTCTGTACTGTACAGTTCTGAAGGCTAATTGATATGTCTTAAAACTAAAATTGACGCTAAGTTATAAATTTGTTTCTTAAATGTGCAGAGTTTCACCATTGCCATGCATTTTGTTTTATTTTATTACGTCACTCTGTGGAAAGGGAGCAAAGCAACCAAATAATTGATTTAATATTATAAAAGTGTTTTAACAAGTTAGTCTGAAATATTGTGTTAAAGAACATAAGTACAAAGGTCGTATTCACTTAGTCCACATCTCTCTCTCTCTCTCTCTCTCTCTCTCTCTCTCTCTCTCTCTCTCTCTCTCTCTCTTAGGACTTATACAAGGGCTTTGTATGTAACACAAACGCTTTTGATACGTTCTGGTATATTAACGAAGAAAATGCACATGTAGTTCAAATTCTCTCTCTCTCTCTCTTATGACCTCCTATACAACGACTTCGCTCCGTAAGTCATTAACTCCGTGCAATATGCACGCATATAACACACATACTTCAGAAGCATTCTGATATATCAACGAAGCAAGGAGATGTCCACAGCTTTGACAAATAATTAGTCTTGCTGTTCTATTCAGCTGACCCTGTGACACATCAGTATCTTTGTGTTATGTAGTTCGTCAACCCCCCTTTGATGATTTGCCAAAGTAATAACTTGGGTAATGACACTACATCATATGAGTTTGTTAAAATGTTGTTTTAGCTTGTCTACAATTTCCGCTCATTATTACACAAATTAAAAAGGGGAACACAAAATTTTACAACAATAAATAAAAAATGGCTAATTTGAACTGTGGTTGACCGAGTTTAGTGACATTTTGAAAATGAATTGCTTGTTTATAAAAACACTGATACATCAATACGTTTCAAATGATAGTTTCATTGTGACCATCAATAAGTTTTACAATATTTTACAATAAATTATATTCATTGATAATTTGTAATGCGAAAGACCTAGTTTGATGGCATTTGAAAATGGATTGCTTTTTATAAAACATTTAAAATAAGTTCAAATTGTCATATACCATTTTTTGAATGTATTTTATGATTAAATTCAAAAAATGGTATATGACAAAATGATAACTTCATACCATGCAATATTTTTAAAATCTTTCAATATTTTACAATAACCTGTAATTTGAAATGTGATCGACCTAGTTGTCGATTGAAAATGGATTACTTGTTTATAAAAATCACTCAGAATGCATCAATGCGTTTAAAATTAGTTCAAATGATGACTTCAAACCACCAATACGTTTCACACTATTTCACAATATATATTTAAACCGCCAATTTGTAATGTGGTTGACCGAGTTTGGTGGCATCTTGATTAGAATGGATTGTTTGTTTATAAAAAAACCCTAATACATCGATAAGTTTGAAAATTAGTTCAAATGATAACCTTCAAACCATCAATTAATTTTAATGATTTTTTTATATTTTAACATATTAATGTTTTTATTTCAATATTGATCGGTTTGAATGGTTCTTTGAAGGTTTTGGTGATTAGAAATAGAATTAAAAAAAATAATTTTAAGCATCTATTTGGCAACAGCCAAGTCAATCAAAACCACAAAACGAGACAGGTGAATATAAGAAACAACTAAACGAGACTAGCTAGACAAGGCTTTATTGAGACTAATGTTTTTAAACCTTTGATTATGTTCGTTTTTCTACTAATATTGCATACTTTTATAAAGTGTTTGAATTTGAATTTAGAAGATATTCGTGTTGCATCTTCTAGTTGGGTAACAACGCAGTAGTTTTTGGTTTATATTCACGATCCTAAACTTGGTTAGATTTACTGTGTTGGATTAAAACTTAGTAATATTATGCAATCAGGATCTTTTACATTTTCTAGTTAGGAAACAACACTACCGTTTTTGGTTGGTACTTAGGATCCTAACTTTATAGGTTGTGTTAAAATTTAAGTAAGACTGGGATTTGAGAAATATATTCTACTTCTTGTAATAGCTATTCATGTTTACATTTTCTAGTTGGGAAACCATATAACCAAACCGTTATTTTGCTTGATCTTACGCATCTTAACTTTAAATACATGTAGTTGCTGCTTTAACCTACTGATTACAAAAAAGAAAACTGATTGTTGGTAAAAGTTGTTCATGTTGAACTTTTGTTTGGGAAACAACGCAAAATATTTTGTTTGCCCTTATGATCTTAACATTCTGTAGTTGGTAGAAAACTTACGTTCTTATATTTCTAGTACTGATTGAGCAATGTTTAAATGTTTGTAGAATATATTCAAGTTAAGCTTCTGTTTTGGAAAAACGCAACTGTTTTTTGCTTGTCCTTATATAATCTTAAATTTAATAATTTACTTATGTAATTAAAATTATACAGATTGAGAATTTAAGTATAAACAAGTATATGTGTATGTGCATGACGTCTATAAATGAATTCATTTATCTATCTTCACAATATAACACATAATAATGTTGTTGATGTTTTTTGCAGATTTTACAAAGTCTATTTAAATTAAATTTTCACCAGATCACTTGAAACAGTTAACGAATTATTTCAGAATTAATTGGTTCCTTTAAGATTAATAGTTTTAGTAAATAAATGAGAGATCTATTAAAAATATTTACTTTAGATGCATTCAGCCCATCTGCAGAATCTTAAACAGCGCTAAACATTAAAGAACTTATTTAAGAACTAAAGACAAGAACACTTGTGTTTAAAATACTCACTTAAAACTACATTATGCATGCATCATATACCTTACGTGAGTCCTTCATTATATTAAAACACATTATGTAAATTTTAGTTTGTTTTTCTTTTGGATGCATTTAAATTATCATAAGAAATTAAATAAATTATATAGTTAATAATAGGAATTTAATATATATATATGAGATAATAATAATAATAAAATCAAAATAAATTTAAAAAAAAAATATAATACTGATATTTATAATAGTTTGAAAGGTCAAAACTGATTTTACTGCTTATTATTATTATTATTATTATTATTATTATTATTATTATATACCTGTTTCTACAGTTTGGCTTTCTTCTCCCTGGGAGGTTGTTTGGGTTTTCCTGTGTCTTCATTTGGCAACACAAATTTTTCATTATATTCACAAAAATTTGATAATATAAGCTATATCACCGGAATTTGAAACAAAAAATCCAAGAATTAAATAACGGTCATAATATCCTATTCATGCACATAAGTTTTAAATCCAAAAAAATGTAAGAGATGGTATAAAAATTAAATAAACACTTTTCAGCAAATGTACGTAGGTTTTAACTTAAGATACGTTTGTTATAGTGTGCAGTTACTCCGCTAATGGACACTAGTCACGGCTTACGCCGGAAAATTCCGAAAGGGAGAAGAAACACAGGTAAACGAGCACTCCTGTCTCTACACAAACACATTAACTAACTAATGTGCAGAGAAAATGGGCAGTGAGGAGAATGTGACAGTATTATATACCACCGTACCAACGGAAGATGTCATATAGGACAAACTGACGAATAAAAACTCCGAGCTGTCATTACGATGACAGGTCCGTCATTTTTCATTACACAGTTACTAAGTCACATAAGGAACTCGTATATATAGATACAAAAAGCCATAGATGATTATTACAATGCATAATTGTCGTATTTGGTTTGCCTATTTTAGCACTTGGTGTATTCGATTTGCGTAATGGAAATACGAAAATAGGAGGTTTTAGAAACGCCTATTTCTGATTTCAAGCTCTACGGATGGCCAAAAGTGAACATGTGACGTTATGGTTTAAAATAGCATTATTGGAGGTCATAAAATATTTGGAACTGACAAGACAATTGTCATTCTAAAACTGAACTTTAAGATGACGAAAATTAATACTCAACTTTTATTTTATGGCCAGGAATTCTATTGTTTCTTCAACTTTTGAAATTTGGTCTCTTGACATTTATTGCCGAACGTAACAATTGCTGCATTCAATTATCGAATTATTTCATTGTTAAATTATGTGGATATATTAATGATCCAGTAAGTGATTCATTTGAAGCAATTATCCAATGTTAATCACCAATACAAAGGAATAGTTAAAACATCTGATGAAATGTTTCGTAAGAACGATGCCATCTTTTTAAGCAATTTTTATAAAGGAAATACTTGAATATGTTCAAAATACACATTTTCATTTTTTTTTTTTTTTTTTTTGTAATTTTGATTTATAAGAAATGTTGCTGACGCGATTATTGCTGCTGTTGTTCATGCTTATTAGGTGATGACAAGGAAGAATTAAACCTTAAGCTTTATGCGATTTTTTGTAATTACGAGTAATTTGTAAAAGGAAAAAATTGAATACGTATAACATGCATTTTTTATACATATCTAGAATTTTGATTAATAAGAAATGTTGCTGATGCGAGTATTGCTGTTGTTGTTTACATGTTGCTTAATCGGTAATGAAAAGGAAGAATGACAAATAAAAATTTCCGAGGCAATATTTCGTAATTACGTTGTCATTTTTCAAGTAATTTGTCATTTTGTTAACATTTTTCAGGGAAATTGTGAAAGGAAATACTTAAATATATTTAACATGTTTTTTTAAATTTCAGAATTTTTTATTAATAAGAACTGTTGCTGACGCGATTGTTGTTGTTGTTGTTGTTGTTGTTTTTGTTGTTGTTGTTGTTGTTATTGTTTAAGCTTAATCGGTAATGAAAAAAAAAATAATAATAAAGAATCCGATGTAGTATTTCGTATTTACGTCATTTACGACAAAGTTTTCAAAACAAATATTTGAATTAGTATAATATATTTTTTTTAAATTTTGATTTTAAGACTATGTTATTGGAGTTCTTTTTCCTTCCGTTTCTTGTTGTTCTTTATGCAATTGCTGCACTGACTTTGTTGTTGCAGTTGCTTGTTGCTGTTCAATATGTTTATTTTTAACCGTAGAAACAACATCTTAAATCAATCAATGCTGTTTTCTTTTTCAAAGTATTTAAAAAATGCAGAAAAAGAAATATTTTCCATCTAAAACAATGAAGTTTCAGAGACAACATAATGCAAATGAAATACCGTACAGGCATGTCAAAAGTTTATCACTAAGCTAAGAAAAAGGAGTCCAAGATTTGCTGCTAAGAAATGGATAACTTATGATCGAAAAGCTGCCCAAAGATGGTTGGTTGGTTGATTGGTTGGTTAAATGTTGCTTAACGTCGCATCAGCAATTTTTCAGTTATTCGCGACGAGAATATTTTTTTTATTAATCTTGATGAATAAAACTATGAACAAGTTCGTGTATGCATGTGAAGTGCAAGTGTTGTATGGTCTGCCTTGTACAAACGCGCACTTACGACGACTTTAAGGTGCTAGCTTACCTAATCGGTACGCAGTAGACAAGCGTACCCCCCCCCCCTAGTCACCTTATACTGACACCGGGTAAACCAGTAAAGGCCAACTGCAAGGAAAATGTACTTTCCCACATGTGGTATGAGCAGGACTCGAACTCACAGCGGTAAGAGCCTAGAAATGGATAGCAGTGTTGAAAATCTTTGGTGGCACAGCTAATGTAGGGGCGAAATGAGCTGCCGATTTGGCGCTTATTAGTTAGCCTGGTGTTAATCTTTGGACAGGTCTCTACTGTTGGTTTAAATATTTTGTGACACACTGGCTGTCATAATGCTTTAATTCTGTTAAAAATGAATATTCAAATATTAAGAAAAATGCCATAAGGAAACAATGATGTCTACATGTATTTAAAGAATTTCATAGTTCCATTCACATATTTCAAATACCTACAGAATGAACACTCCAAACATTTAACAACAAAGAATAGTCAAAGATTGGCTGCCAAGTGGTTGAGATATGAATAAATATGACTCAAAAAGCTGCCGAAAGATATGTGTTAGATAGCAGATACCGAAAAGCTACCGGTTTATATGTCATATACCATTTTTTTAAAAAGAGGTATGGCGGGTTTGATAGGCGCTTTTCACATTGCCCCCTGCTTGAATGGATGAATGACGTAACGGTGTATTTTTAAACACCTGAGGATTTCGCGTTCTATAATTAGACCAGGTCTGTGAAAAACAAGCGCTTTGTTTGTGTAAACTTGTTTTTCCGAAGATATTGAACAAACCGTAACATCCATAATCTTCATTTTTCATCTTTATACAATAAACAGAACACTTGAAGAATAAAGTATTAACTTACATCTCGCTTCACTAAGAATTCACGGGTGATATGCGTAGATTTATTGTATAAAAATGTAACCTGGCTTGATCTGCTAGTAGTGTTTTTAAAGAAGATAATGTTCATTTTTAAAAACTAATATTTGTAAAGGAAAAATCTAACAATAGTATTTTATAAAGATAAAAATAAAAAAACAAGAAGAAGAATAAATTAAAAGGGTATCCGGGTGGTATTTGAACCCATGCCGTACATGTTGCAAAGCGTCCTCGCTACCGACTGAGCTAACCACAGCAGTAAGTACCAGCCGAGTTAAAATGCAACATCAGTTATATGTGCAGTGATCAGTTTTAATTTTCCCTAATTTTCAAAAATTGACCATTTTCTCCTAAGAGGACCAATTTTTTGAAAACTCGTAATGATTGCATTTTGAAAATATTTTCAGAAACAATAACATAAAAAATGGTCTTCCGAGGAGAACACTTTGAAAATAATTATCAAAGACTGGAAAACCCCTTCATTTTTCATTTTTTAGCATAATAGAGCACAAAGATGAGCTTATTAAGAAAAATACTAATAAGATATAGCTTTGTATGAGGCAAAATCTGAAAGTTCACATAAAATACTGCTGCTTTATAAATTAAGTGCAAGAATATTTAGACTTTTATTTTTCAAAAACCAAAACGGTCCATTTAGGACAAAATCACATCAAACCCGCCATACCTCTTTAATTATAATGTCATATACCATTTTTTGAATGTATTTTATGATTAAATTCAAAAAATGGTATATGACATATAGCTAACGAAGGACATAAATGCCATAGCTGCCAATTAGCTTAGGGTTAACTTTTTAACAGACAATTCCCCAGTTTCACAATCGTTTCTTAACTAAGAATATCCTTACTTAATTATAAATCGGGCAAATTTAAAAGGTGAAACAGTTTGTTAGTTATTTAGATATTCATGAATTTTGAAGAGTATTCTTTGCTTATATTCCATTTATTCTATATTATGATTTTAATGAAACTTTTTATATTATTATCACTACAAAATGTTTTCAAAAATGACAGATTTAAGTTAAGGAAAATCTTACAGTACAGGCCTGTCGGAAGTTTAACACTCAGCCGACGAATCAGTACCCAATCGGGAGCTCATCTAGGCCCCTCATTAGCTATATTTCGGCAGTTTCTATCCATATCTGTCGGCAGATTTTCGTCCTCTAGCTATCAATATCTCGGCCACTAGCTATCTTGACAGCCCAGCTTCGACTCTTTTTCGTCACCCGTGTTAACATTTCGACAGGTCTGCACTGATAAGGAATGAAGTGAAACCGGGGCCTGGCTGTTTCATAAAAATCCTCAGCTACAACGTCACAATGTATCAAGTTTGTTTACTTTGTTTGTCTTTTTTTTTCTTCTTCATAGTTAAAAAGTTCTGCGTTCCTTTTACGTAGGACATTGACACTTTCGATTTAGCTGAATTATTATCGTGTGAAATGACAGAGTTTAATGTACCCTGTAATCTCCAGTAAGATGTAGGCGGAGATGATTCATTTAAAAAACACAAAAACACCAATCCATATTAGAAATAATAAATGTATATTACTATAAAAAATACAAATACATTGTATAGCAAAACAATGCGACCCTTTGTCCCAGTTTTTATCACTTCGGTGGCTCAGCTGGTAGAGTTCTCGCTTCGTAAGTTGGATGTCGTGGGTTCGAACCCAGACTTGGCTTGACCCAAGACTTGAAAGTAGGTAGTGACTGTTCTTTCGTCAAGCACTCGACATTATATAATAAAAGTTAAGGTTCTTTCGGATGGGAACTTCAAATAAACGAGGTCCCGTGTCACCGGGGCCCCTGGTATAATTCGATGAAATATCATTGGGACACGGCCACAAAGTCATTTACAACTCTCGTGGTATCAAGGGATGACGTATCACTATGATTCCAAAGTCTTTTACAACTTAAGCGATATCGGCCGATGACGTATTAGTCATTTTCAACTCTAGCGATATCGGCCGATGACGTATTAGTCATTTTCAACTCTAGCGATATCGGCCGATGCCGTATTAGTCATTTTCAACTCTAGCGATATCGGCCGATGACGTATTAGTCATTTTCAACTCTAGCGATATCGGCCGATGCCGTATTAGTCATTTTCAACTCTAGCGATATCGGCCGATGACGTATTAGTCATTTTCAACTCTAGCGATATCGGCCGATGCCGTATTAGTCATTTTCAACTCTAGCGATATCGGCCGATGACGTATCACTATGATACCATAGTCATTAACAACTCAGGCGATATCGGCCGATGACGTATCAGCTTGATACCAATGTCATTTACAACTCCAGATCTTCAGGCGACAACTATAGGATTTTAAGCTGTGTCATTACTAGTGTACCATATTGTAATTAGTGCATCATTCGTTGTTAATGACTCCGATTTGTTATCTAATGTGTCATACATGCATACAGCCAAAGAGCAGAAATTGCTTAATCATATTTAAAGACATGCCATGATTAATCGCGAAGCTCCAAATTTATAAGTTACATAATATGACAAAGAGCGATGAATTTGGTTTAAAGTTATGGTATAAATGTTTTTTAAGTTGACTGTTGGTCATCATGAACGAATAGTGATATGACGTTTTTTCTTATCCTCGCCACCTTAATTGAATTGTATTTGAAAATTTTGAAAAACTATGTTTCTGTTTGGTAATACATGATGTGGAGAAAATGAACTAAAACGAGTGTAGTCTTTCATATAGAGATGGTTGTTATAGCAGGTTTTACTGCATGTACACTTGCCGTTGAATTAGGTAAAATTTAATATCACTCGAATAATTTTGCTGTTTCACACATATTCCCATGCACTTTTTGATAACTGTTAATAAGTAAACATAATTCAAATAAATACTGTTCATACATAATGTCCAACACAGTGGTCCACGCATGCAGTTTGTCGTGTCATCAATTTCTAATATAAACCGTAGGGAAGCCAAAGACCTTAAGAAACATTTGTTTAAACAAATTGTTCCATAAATTATATATTGTCATATTTCTGCTATATATAGAAACTAATTTCCCTACATAAGCACCTTTTAGAATATAGCGTCGGTAAGACCATATTTCAAGAAAATGTGACGTGTTATCCATGAAATACAAAGACATACTAAATATAGCAAAAATGGCCATCTATATCTCTAAGATAATTTCAAGCCCAGGCGTATATTTGTCAATATTTTGAAATATTTTCATTGAAGTACGTTTTTATATGACTGTTAAAAGAAAAATGGATTTTTTCACTTTTCTATCCACTGCTAAATGACCTGCGTTTTCTGTAAGCCATATTTCAGGTAATTGCAGTTTATCACAATTTTTATAAAATTCGCTAAAGACAATATTTATGTTCATTGGTATTTGTAGATGGTTATTTAAAACATTTTTCATTGGAGAACGCATAGTGCCCTTTGCATGGATTTTTCACTTTTCTGTCCACTGCTCCATAACTTGCGTTTTCTGTAAGCCATATTTCATGTACTTGCAGTTTATCCCAATTTTTATAAAATTGGCTAAAGACAATATTTATGTTCATTGCTATTTGTAGATGGTTATTTGATCTGTAAGTTCTGTAACCCATATTTCATGCCCTCGTATCATCATTGATATAAAGTTGCTAAAAACAATAGTTATATCCATTTCTCTATGGTCTGTGTTTTCTGTACGCCATTTTTTATCATAAAGTTCTATTTAAAAGCACTGACTACATTACAATGTGTATGTTCCAATTTCAACTCATTTCTACACAATCTGTGTTTCCTATATTTCATTTTTAACATACAGTTCTGTATTACTGGAATTATGTACAAAGTCATTCATTTTCGTCAATTTGAAATTCGCTAAATGTTACACCTTTCCATCCATTGTTTCGCGATTTTCGTTTTGCGAGCGGCATATTTAAATTTATTATAAAACTTACTAACTTACTTACGCTAAATTGTACACTTTTCGTTTCTGTGATTTTCGTACGCCTGCTTTCATATTGAGTTTTAAAATATTATCATTTATAAAATTAATAAAATTCGGTATTTTCACATATTTTATACTTTCTTTTCTCCATCCGTTTTCACATAATCTTTGTTTTCTGTACGTCAGTTTTTTGATATAGTATAATTTATTGTTTTATGTCAGAGATAGTTTGTTATAACAAATATATACATCATTAATCACTGTAAGCATACAGATATAATATATCTTCCTAACTAAAGAAATCCGAGTTAAGGCCGTTTCATTTCCTATTCAAGCAATTATTACTAAACCTCAAGCTCAGAAACAGTGTCCATCTCTTAGCTCCTTATGTCGCGAAGTAGAAGAGAGAGATACGAATGTTGGCCGCTTTTCGGAGCTTGACTAAAATTGTCTTAATTTTTCAGCACTAGATTGCCGTTTTAGAAGCAAACTTCTCACCAGTAGTGCGCAAACAATCTGAATGTGGAAACCCAAATATTTTAAAAATGAGGAACATGGAAGGATAAAAATGTTCATTGTATATGCCCTTACTCGGGGCCAATGAAAATATACCTAAAACATACTCCCTTACCGTCATTAGATCCGTCACTAGAGTATCTAGTACAGTGGCGGATAAAAAGGTGGGGGGGGGGGGCAGTCTGGCAGTTAGAACCACCCATCCCTGTTATCTTCTGTTCATGATACTGTGTATGTTTGTATCACTTGATCAAATTGCAAGAAATGGCAGGATTTAATGTTGCAATTCAAAAATGTTGTGCCCAAGCTCGTTCTTCGCACCAGCAAATTCATGGGACCCTCTTCCAAAATTATTGGGTCTGGTACTGTTTTCTATAAGGGGCCATCCGCGTAATCTTTATGGGTCTTCACGACGGCCTTGCATACATTAGAAATGAAGCGCCATGTTGAATGTTATCAGCTTTATGCAGGAAATCGCCCCAACACAACTTGACAACGCGTTATTGTTCTGTAATGGACAATGTTAGACTTTAAAAACTATATTATCCGATTTCAAATACCGTTAAACCATTGTCATACATGTAGATGTAGGTCAATTGGTTATAATGTTGTTTAATGTCGCATCAACATTTTTAGCTAGACGCTACAACATCGTGTTTATTAATCTCTATATGTATTATAAGAACAAGACCGGTACCGTGTACGCTTTAGAGGTTCCAGTTAGTGTTATGGCTTGCCTTGTATAAGCATCCACTCGGGATGACTTTACCATTTGTGATCGGTCTCCGTTCTTTCCTTTTTGAGAGGTTTTCCCCCATTCTTTTGGGCCTGGGATCCTGGTCATGTGACCAGCAAAAGCTTTCTATTTCCTCATTTAATGACGTCACTTAAAACTTTGTCTTTTGACGTGACTGACGGATACGTTCGTCTCCTAACATAAAAAACCTATCCCTCAAGCCTCACCCAAGCCTTCGATTGTTTTAAAGTATTTCAAACATATCGTTTAACAAACAAAAATTATATTCTTATCAAAAATCGTGACATGTTTAAAACCTGTATGATAAATTAAATTTTTATTTTCTACAACACATATTGCTTCATTCAATGTCTTCTAATTATGTAACAGTCATCTTATGACGTAATCTTTGAGACATTTATTGAAATTTTTGTTTTAATTAAAAGGACCACCAAGTATTCAAATGAATATTTAATAATGGTACAACACGTGTACAATGCTTTATCCTGCAAAAGGGTTCGCCAGTGCACTACGTCATAAAATATATCCCTTTATCGAACATTTTGATCCCGGTTCCCTGTGGATTTCCAAGAAAAATAACTTTCACAGGAAACATCAGTTAAAATTCTTTTGAAAGATGGCAACCGCAAGTGAAATAACAAAAACCTCTCAAAGACATCTTTGCAGATAGTGATGTCAGTCGACTAATTTCGAGAATCAAAAATTAGTGTTATATCTTTACAACATTTGCAAATACAAATACAATCTTCACAGTAAGAAATTACACCGTATAAACTAACGCGTTCAACTTTTGGCAAGTGCTGATACATAAAAAGCAGCCACAATAAAGCTTCTTTTCAAAACCTATCTATCTACGTTCAGAGGAAATCTAACAGGCTACAAATATTATATGTATATATATTTATTAATATAAATAAAATAATAACACACATCTTCAAAAATTAATCAATTTTTTGCATCTTCACAATATGTGCAAGAGCATTTTACACAGTAAGCACCAGAAAATTATAAAACTAGCGCACATAGCTTTTGTCAAATAAATATCATAATATGCATGTCCAGATAATACCTAATGGTTCACAAATATTGTATGTGTATACATGTATATGCAACTTTTGTCAAATTTCTAAGCATAATTTATAAACGTCCAGCTAAATGTGCTACAGATATGTGCATTGCATATATGTAATTTTTTGTCAAAAACCTATATATATCTACATGTACGTCTAGCGAAAACCTAATGGGAAACACGTTTTGTAACTTTTGTCAAATCCACCTTTTAACGGGCTACATATTTGTAAATGTATATATTTATTCATATTTGCATCTTCAAATCACTACATGCGTAAGCGCATTTTTACACAGTAAGCACCTATAAATTCTAAAACCAGCTCACGCTTTTGTCAAATTGCATATCTAAACGTCCAGAGAAAAGCTAAATGTACTGCAACAAATATTGCAATTTGAGTCCAACACATATCTATTCCCGTCCAGTGAAAACCTAATGGGCTACAAATATTGTATGTGTATATGTATTTATATATAAATAAACACAAATGTTTCTATCCGTCTTCCAGCTGCCTGGAGATGAAGTAAGCTTAATAGGGATAATAAATAACTATATTCTTACTAAAATATGCGGGTCAGATCCAGAATTGACCACCAGCAATACTGACGCATGACAACATGTAATAACTAGAGGCAATTACAGGGTGAATTTAGGTTACTAGAAGAGGTGGTAATTAATTATATAGAGTGCAAACAGTTTATAAAATAGATGCGGATAAATTTAGATAATTAATTTAACTGAAATTTAGGTTCACAATAAAATGCAAAGACTACAACAAATTTAAAAACATGTATAAGTGTATTCAGTTTTAAAAAAAATTATGTATACAGTTTACAAGATAAATACAGTTTAATTTAGATAATTAAACATAAATACTAGTGTACAAAAATATGCAAGGGCTATGTCAAACTTGAGAAAAACCAAAACATTTCATGCAAATTAAGTGCATTTCCCATTAAACCTTGCTGAATGGTTCCAGTTTACACCATTTATATATATATATATATATATATATATATATATATAGTTAAACTGATATAACTGAATTTAAATACAACTAGAAAAACTGTGAGCCACAAGCTCACAAAAATATCCCCCGCTCCCCCCCCCCCCCCATAAAATAATCCATCGGATCAAATTTTTAAATAGGAGGTGCACATTTACATTATATCACAAAGATTGTGTGAAAGTTTCATGAAAATCCATTGAAGGGTTTAGAAGGAGTTACGGATAAGAGATAGGTACCCTAAGGTGTAACGGAAAGACGGAAGGACGGACGGACACAAGGGCGGACACCCCGATCATCATATAAACCCCCCTCCCTCACTTTTTAAGCGGGGGGTATAATTACACAATAAAAAGAAAAGAATATAATCATTCTTTTTAAAAAAGTGCATTTATTCTTAAAATTTTGCTGGACGTAAAACTCTATTCAATCAAATAACCAGTTTTAATATTGTGCATACAGTTTATCAAAATATATTGTTAAATTTACATGTAGTTGTTGATTAAACTGAAATTTAGAAACACAATAAAAAGCTTAGTCACAGCGTAATACTTCACCTTACACCATTTGGAGTTATAAATTACACACATGTATTTAATGTAAACCGAAATATAGATTGTCATCTCCGAATTGCTTGGAGATGTTCTATCAAATCTTCACGAGTGTGTTCTATATGTATGACAAGGCAGTAGACCCTTTTATTTAGCTATCAAGAAATAAAAAAAGATCCAAAATAAAACACAAGTTGCATTTATTTAGTCAAATATTTTACAGGAGCGGAGTTCCCATGCGAATTAAAAACCAGTTGGAAAAGTGCTCAATCCGTAATTGGGAGTTCGTGAGATCGAACCGCGACTGGGTCTGGCCCAAGACTTGATAGTGGGTGTTATTCGCCAAGAACTAGGCATTTACGAATTGAAAGTAGTAAGCGTGGCACGTTAAAAAATCCTGCTGTATAATACCATCAGCGAAACTCGCATGCAAAATTTTTGCATCTTTGTCTATAGCTGGAGACGTCTCCATATAAGGGAAATATTCTTGACAGGGACGTTTAACACCGTTACTCAACTTCTATGCGAACTAAAACGTCAATCGCGGTTTTAGTCAATGTCGATAGATGTCGGGACGCTTTACATGGGAAAAATCATACTACTGTCCCTTCCTTAATACGAGTAAAAGACAACAAGGAAATGTTCATTTCATGAATGGCACTTGCGTAATACTGCATTGTTATGTAACAGCAAATGAAATCGTCAGAAAAATAATAGTTAACATTAAACGTCAGCTGGGCAACAACCGTGAATTATCATTATTTGTAACATAGTTTGATTTTTTCTTCTTCATTTAAGAACCGCAAACATTTTTATATGATGTTAGATTGTCTTAGCACAATGTTGATTTCTCCACTCATAGCAATATTATGTGATTTTTTTTCATATTACACACATTGGGAAATGAAACGGAAATGGTTAATACAAATAATATAATTTTTAATTGAATATTATATATGAGTATCTTTTTGCATGAATAATTATGTACTTAACAACTACCATTGCGGTAGCTTAGTTGCTAAATGCAAATATTGATATAATCAAAACATTTCCGACATTAAAAATACTTTTTCAAATATTTTGCATAGAAAATGGGGTTGGCTGGTGCATTTGGAAGTCATACCATAAATTCTGGTATTTATGCATTTTATTGGAAATATGTTTTTCAAATATTTTGCATAGAATATGGGGTTGGCTGGTGCATTTGGAAGTCATACCATAAATTCTGGTATATATGCATTTTATTGGGAATATGTAAATTATGTGATACTTTTAATTTAATGGGACAATGTTAGTGTTAGTTCATGTTAGTTCATAACGCTAGATGCTATACTTATCTATTGTGCGAGTGCACATGTATTTTGTTCGACATATAAATAAAAATATTATTATACCAATTGTTTTGCTACATTTTTCTGTTTGTATAATATTTATTAAGTCCATTGTTATTATTTTCTTGCTGCAGCCAATCAGAACCTTAAATAATACATTACATGTATCTCCCAAAGTGACCTTAATTTTTTATGATGACGGAATGCCGTGACCATACCTAAAATAATCGAGTTTACATTGTCTATTTCTGTTGACCAGTACCTGCCTTCGTCCGAAATGACCACTCAGGATAAGCTATATAGATGTATGACGTAGAATCTTTACCGTGTCGGTGACGTATTTTGTCCATTGGAGGTTTTTTTCTGTTTTGGTCATTTACCCCTCAACCTGTTATTATTCTTGGTAAGAGACTATAACTCTACAACAGAGAATGGGGTTACTAGGTATTAATGCGATGGGTGAACTTTCAAAGTTTTTTCTTGTTTACTCGAAAACAATGTTTGCTAATTATGATACTACAGCTTTGCAGTATATTATTGGAAACGTATTTTTAAAAAAAAAAAGATAACCATTGAATATAAAATGGTATGATTTATTGTTGGTAAGGTGTATGCATGTAAGGGTTATTGGTACATGTACATCGTTTGGTATTTATAATACATGTAAAAAAATTTTACTTGAATGCGTGAAATTTAGAGTATTGGGATTTTGTTTGGGATCCCTTCAACAATTATATTACCACACTACTGGACATCAAAAGTCTACATTTTTGTGTGTATTGTATCCTGTTCTTGCACAAAAGGCGAGCAGTAAACCCCGAAAAATGCTTTTCATACTTTTGTCACCTCGCTTATCGTATCATTTCTCCTATTTTTGTATTACTCTCCCTCGACTAATTTAATTGGACCCCGTCATAAGGCAACAAATGGTGACGATGTCAAGGGCTTCTACTGTATGTTGGTTATATAATATTTCCCACTTTTATTTACATCATATCAAAAGATTTCCTTTGAAATACAAAGTTGTCATAACTTATCATATTTAGATTAATATACGTTAATTTTAATTTGTATACTCTATTAAATTATAAATATATTTAAATACTGCAATGCAATATCAGTTAGCCAGTATTGTACATTATGTATATATTGTCTGCCCTCTCTTTGAGTGGCTGAGTGATTTAATGAATAAAGTTTGTCCAAGGTTTCTTGTCAAACCTTATATTATGTTAAAAGATGCGTCAGGCTTTTAGATCTTCCAGAGTACCCGGCCTCACTTCCCTGGAAGGTCACGTGTTTAACTTATATTGTCAGTTTTCAAAGTTTTACATTGAGATTTTGATTTAAAAATGGATCGATATGTTTGTGGTTCAGTGTATATGCACCTGCCAAATATCAGTTTCAAACAAATTAATGAAATTAATTAAAATTTGTCGTCATTTTTAGTAAAACAATATGCGTAGTAGTTTCAAATCTGTCTGCTGTTGTTGTAGTTTTTGTTGTCAAACGTTAACTTCGTGATAACAATTAAATTTATTATTATTATTATTTATTTACCACACATCGAACATTCTCCGCATTCGATATATAAATAAAAAGTTAAAACCTGCTAATATCACACTGTTTTTATTTTCGTTTTTATTTATTGCCATTTCGTTTGTCATGACAACAGTAAATTTTTGCCTATAATGACGGGGTAACCATGTACAGTACAGACCTGTCTAAGGTATAACACTAGGCTATCGAAAAGAAGTCAAAGCTCGGTTGCCGTGTGACCGAAATTTAGACATTTAGTGACAAAAAATCATCCAGGAGATAGCCGCTGCTGGATAGTTGTGGGGCTAAGATAAACTGTCTATTTGGCACTAATTCGTTAGTTTAGTGTTTAACTTTTAATAGGCATTTATTGTACATGTACGTATAGCAAATGACAAAGATACGGGTAGTAAGCAGTGTAACTACCCACTTTAAAAATTTTACGCACTTTGAAAAAAAAAATCAAATTGCGTTAAATCCAAGACAAGCTCGGCGCGAATTGATTTTTTTTTAAATTGCGTCAAAAATGGTTCAGCTCAACGCAGTTTGAAAAATACATTAAAGTGCGTTTATGAGATACATATAAAATTTAGCCCACTTTGAAAAAATTACGCACTTTGAAAATTTTTTCAAAGTGCGTAATTTTTTTCAAAGTGGGTTGCTACATAGCAGCTGTCGAAATTCAAACTCGCGCGGCAGTCGATATAAAATTTAGGAACTGATGAGCCGAGATGAGCCGTCGATTTGGCACTAATTCGTTTGCTTAATGTTAAAATTTCGACATGTCTGTACTGTAGCACTTAAAATAGCTAAATGCTATATTCTTGTTTTTGCTGACCCATGATTAGTCAATCCTATTGTCCGAAATGACCATTCCGAATTAGATAGCTATATGTGACGTAGAAACTCTATCGAGTTTGTGACGTATACTTATATACGTTTCCATTGTATTTATTATGATTATATAGCCTCTGGACATTCGTGATTCTTTTTGGTGAAGAAAAAAGGACAATTATAATAATAGAGAAAGGGTTTTAGTAGATATTAATACAAAATACACAATGAACTTTTAAATGAAAAAAATGTACTGTAACTGCGTTGTTACAACTCTTAATGTATACATCTAGGGACCTAAAATTAGTTCGACTTATCCGAAATCCGAGATATCCGATTTCGAGATAACCGGACTTGTTTTAGTTAAATATAGATGAAATTCATTCCGGACTTTTAAAAAAGTTCGACTTATCCGGAAATTCGAGTTCGAGATAACGAGATTCAACTGTAGTTTAACGAAGTTCTAGCACTGAAAATTTCGTCTAACCTTCAATAGGCGTTGGACTACATTAGGAGTTGCAACACTTTAAATTCAAACTGCCGTCTACTAATTTTAAGATGGAAGAAAATGATGAGGTTTTAAACTGTTGGTGCTCTTTTTGAATGTATTTTAAATTGTCATGCGTTATGTTTAATGTATTTTTCATAATTGTAGCATATGACAAGACAGTGAGACTTTCTTTTATACCCACACCCATTATATTCTATGTAAAAATTTTGAAAAAATAATTTTTCATAGAAATGTTCAAAATGGCGTGAATCTGTCATTTTTAGACTTATTCAGTCAAAATTAAAACTTTAAGAAGGGAGTAGAAATGGAAGTCTTTCGGACAACATTATACCAATCTTGAATTATTCATATTCATAGATTTACTTAAAAAGTTTGTTCAAAATCTGTTAAGAATTTTTTTTTATCATCGTTAGGCGAGAGAGAGAGAGAGAGAGGTAGAGCGAGCGCAGGAGAGAGAGAGAGCGGGAGAGAGAGAGAGAGAGAGAGAGAGAGAGAGAGAGAGAGCGAGCGCAGGAGAGAGAGCAGGAGAGAGAGAGAGAGAGAGAGAGAGAGAGAGTTTTGAATTAACGATACAACTGTAACATTATGTCATTCTATGATCGTATCAATAAGCATCACATGCCTGTTGAAAGTTCGACACTGTGCCAACGAAATGATGCGACCGGGATATGGATAGCCAATGACAGAAAACATGCCGAGAGATAGTTAGCAGCTGCCGAAAAACTGTCAAGATGTAGATGATGAGGGGGTCGGAATGAGCTGCCGAATTAGGCACTAATTTGTTGGCTTAGTAATAAATATTTTATTTAGTCTTTGAAAGTTCAACGCATCTGAACACGCTATTAAATGATTGGGAAAGTTTCTGACTTCGGCACTAATTTGTTAGCTTAGGCTTAAATTTTCAGCATGTCTGTATGCTATTTAATCATTGACCATTGTATCAACGCATCTGAACACATCACTGCTTTCAAAATAAGACACGTCATCCCCTTTTCACAGAATTTTCTTCCGCATGGAGATAACTGAATTTGACATATGGGTGTCAATGTACTCTTTAACAACTAAAACAATTAGCAAAATTGCGGTTCACCTAGTCTGAAATTAATTACTTCAAGTTTGAAAAAATTGAAAGACCGAAAAATTAGAAAAATTAAATCTGTCACGGAAGTGTAAGGATGAAACCGCAGATCATATGTAAAACCAAGAAATGGCTAAATATGTAATTTATCAAAATTATGATTAGTATGAAAGGTAAATAAAAAGAAAAAAGAAAACAAATTAAAACAGGAAATAAAAAAGTGTGAAGAGAAATGTTTTGAAATTTGTTTGATATACCAGTCTAAACCGTACAAGCTTTTCATCCCACGTTTTAAGGGCAATATTCAAAAGTTAAACATTTAAAATTCGTAAATAAACAAATAACATAATACATATATTTATTTTCACTGAAAGTTTTACAACTTATGAGTGTATATACAATATAATACAATATTTGGCAATGTTCATGGAAATGGTACATTAAATTGAAATGTTAAATATGAGTATACATGAAACTTATTGAAAAATATTGTACGTGATAATTGCTAGAAAGCCTAAGTGGTTAAATGGTCTTAAGGCACAAGTTTCCGGCAAGGTTCGGATCCCACTTAGTGTTAGAAAGTCTGGTTGCTGAAAGGTCAGTTGTTTTATCCAGGTGTATTTTGTAATGTATGCGCCATGTACTACTTTTGAATACATATTTTTTTCGTAAAATTTCAAAGTAGCCCGTACATGGCACAGGCACCCTAGATTGCTCCGCCACCTCGAAACTGACCCTCTGGAGTCTTTTACTGTTCACAAAATACGATTACTCAACTATTTTTTCGATTTAATTTGCATTGCTTTCATCTATAAAACTATACCAGTGTAATATCAAACTCAAAAATATTTCACTTACATCAATACATGATTGATATTCATGACGTCATAGCAATTAGTAGTAACAACTAATTAGCCGTCACTTAATTACTAATCAATTAATTCTTATTTCATTTGAAGTTTACGTAATGTTACATATCGTAAGATGTCATTAGTTTTAGGAACTCATTTCAGGGGCGTAGCTGAGCATGTTGGTAAATTACGCACTGTAAACGTGAAAAATGCGCCGTTTTTCTAGGGGGTATGGAGGCACGCTCCCCAAGGAAATTTTGAAAAACTACAACAAAATGGTGCGTTTTCCATGAATTTCGACCCTTATCTGCAAAATTGTTCGACTAAACTTCAAAACGAAATTCAAACGAACACTGATTTGTGTATAAATCGTCTTGTTTATTATGATAGTTTCAGTTTCGAGGGTTAAATTGTGTATTGCTTTCAAGTTTTAAAATATAGCCGCCATATAATTATTTTTTAACATTTTTAATTATGATATTTGACAAAATTAACTTACGCACGGTCGTATGTGCGTATGCTCAGCTACGCCCTTGCATTTCTTTATTATGACGCATATTTGATTTTGTATGATCAGGTTCTTTTTAAATCTGACAAGATTCTGATTACTTCCTTTAAATAATGCATATAAAGTTATTGTTACAATATTGTGTAATATCTTTTTTAATAAAATAATAATAATAATAATAATAATAATAGTAATAATACTTAAAACTATGAAGATTTTAAAAATGAACTTGAATTGTGAACATAAGTCATTTTTTCCGACTAGAATTTGATGACACCTTTCAAACAACTCTAAGGTCAAATTGAGAACTACAGTACTAGTGCAGCCCTGTCGAAATTTCAACACTAGGTAAACGAAAATGATTCAAAACTCGTTGCTGGACGAGATATGAATATTAATTGGTCGAGAGGTACCAAGAAATAAATTACAGCTGGCGAAGAGCTATGGAGGGCCCGAGATGAGCTGCCTATGTGACACTAATTCGTTAGCTTAGTGTTAAACTTTAGTCAGGCCTTTACTGTAAGACAATGTAAGTCTTCATAATACCTGCCTTACCTAACACATGATTATTTATGAAGGACGTAACATCATCACTTTAGTTAAGATGTGTCATATCGGGAAATAAAAAACGGTTTAAATCTGAACAATGAGACTGCGGACAGCGTGACCCTATCATTGCGTTTTTATGCCTTTTCTAATACATTTATTACAAGTTTGTACAATGGTGTAAGTATCGTCGGAAATCGATACCCGGAAGAATAAAAGAAAACTGCGCATATGGAAAAACCCACTTTCATTTTATTGGGTTCAATATTCTGTTAACGCGTTTTATGTGGTTTATATCCTTAACACGTAAATACATTGTACTCGAAAGTGAAGAGATCGTTTCATTCAAAGTGAAGAGACGTTTTCCTTTAAACAAAAGATCTGCCTTTTGGAAAATATATTTTTAAAGAAAGATTTTCAATAATAAATAAAAAATCAGGAAATCAATCAATCAATAATTAAACAGTTTAAAAAATCAACTGTTTGATTGACAAATAAAGAATCATATTTTAAATCCATTCCTTAACTAAAATTTTAGGTAATTCTTTTAAAAAAAAATGAACAGACATTTTTTTCAGAAAACTATACACAGTAAATATAAAAGATTAATGAAATCATTAAGGTACCAAATGCAAGATTTAAAGTTAAGGAAAATCTAAGTTAAGAAATGATGAATAAACTTTTGTTTTAGAAAACAAGTGTTATAAGCTTAAATTGCACCTTAGATTTCTAGATACATGTATTCTAAAAATTAACAAAATTACTACGGTTTTGAAGTTGCCAGATTTACTGAAAATTGTGATTATGAAACTTTGACCTGAATATATGAATAAGTTGTTATTTATTTGAAAGAAGTATTGTTGATTTAGATTTTCAGTACCATTTCTAAATTCTAAAATTTGCTGCAGAACTATTGATTTCGAGAACAAACCTGTCAGAATCCATCCAAGCTCTTCACGTTTTTTGTGTTCTATTCTCAAATATTTGAAGAGCACACACATTCTAGAACTACATTGCAGTTTCCATTCGTCTCCTGCATTAACTACAAAACAAATCACATGTCCATAAGATTGTCGTTTTTTTTTTTTTTTTTTTTTTTTTTTTTTTTTTTCAATTTTTTAAATTACTTTTTGTGATTATGATTTGGACATGGACCGCTAAGATTGTGTTTGACTTTGACAATACAGTGAATGGGTTTAATATAATTCTTGTAATTTTACAATAAAAATATTCTTGCAAAATGCGTAGTGGACGAACGCTCCGAAAAAAAACCAAACTAAAACCTTTATTACGGCAATATCTTTTTAATAGAGTAATAATGGCAAATCATTACCGGTCTTCCTGGAAAATTCTTAAAATAACGAGGATGCCGATGCCTGGAAAATGATATAAAATTAATATGAATCGGTCAGTACTTATGACAGACGTTATTGACAGGTACTAAAGGACTAATCTATGGTACTAAGTATACCAGGTGACAGTACATTAACATGTCCGGTTAGTATGGGCACAGGTGTGGCAGGTATCGATCATAGAAATTAATGTTGCACCTACGAACATCTTGCATGCAGTAGGGTCAGTGTCACATATGGAGGAGAAAGGTCATTCGCGAACACTGTATGCAATCGGGTAGTGTCACATAATGGTATTTACGTGGGTCATTTGCAAACAACTTGCATTCAATTGAGTATAGTGTCACATAAAAAATACGGTATTTTACAGTGTCATTTACGCAGTGGGGTGGTGAGGAATATGGTAAAAGGTCACTTATGAACACTGCATGAAGTCGACAAAATACCACAAATAGATAAAAACTCATGTAATGTGTTCTCAAACTGGTTCAGATTTTTCGGCTTGCCTCATTTTTGATTCCCATTGCAACGGTCTTACTTTTCCAAGCTCTATCATTTGTTTTCGTGTTAACATGTGCATAGATTCCCCAAGTAATCACGATCTATCTATTTGTTCGTCTGAAACACTTTTTATACCCCCGCTTAAAAAGTGGGGGGGGGGGGGTATAATTATAGTGATAGGGGTGTCCGTCCGTGTGTCCGTCCGTCCTTCCGTTACACCTTAGGGTACCTATCTCTTATCCGCAACTCCTCCTAAACTCTACAATGGATTTTCATGAAACTTTCACACAATCTTTGTGATATAATGTACATGTAGATGTACACCTCTTATTTAAAAAATTGATCCGGTGGATTTTTGGGAGCGGGGTATTTTTTGTGAACTTATGGCTCACCGTTTTTCTAGTTGGTACAAAAATAGTGTAGTCTGCAAATTCTACAACTTTTTCCCAAATAAGATAAAATTTTACTTTTACTCATATCGGATGCCCTTGATGATATTGTTTATTAATTAACGATTTTTTCCCTCTATGGTTGCATGGATAAGTAGCAGTAATATATACGAGTAGTACATGTGTTATAGGAATATCATTTATTACAAATTCAGTTATTGTTTTTCACAAAAAAATCATTTATTACAAAATTCGAATATTACAGTATTTTGTATTTATTGATCTGCATTATACAGATGCAGTACAGACCCGATAAAAGTGTAACATTAGGCTAACGAATAAGTGCTAAATCTGAGTTAGCTACAGTACCGACCTGTCGAAAGTTTAACACTGAATTAACGAAAAGAAGTCGAAATCTGAATACCTGAAAAGATTGAGGTATGGATAACAAGTGGCCAAAAGAGATAGGTAATAGAAGACGGACAGCTGTCCAGATTTAGGTAACGTCGGGTCCAGGTGAGCTCTCTATTCAACACTTAGTCGTTAGCTTAGTGTTAAACTTTCGACAGTCCTGTACTGTATATCTCGGCAGCATTTCGGCAGCTGCTCTCTCTCTCTCTCTCTCTCTCTCTCTCTCTCTCTCTCTCTCTCTCTCTCTCTCTCTCTTTCTCTCTCTCTCTCTTCTCTCTCTCTCTTCTCTCTCCTCTCTCTCTCTCTCTCTCTCTCTTCTCTCTCTCTCTCTCTCTCTCTCTCTCTCTCTCTCTCTCTCTCTCTCTCTCTCTCTGTCTTGGCAGCTATTCGGTCACTATCTATCCATATCTCGCTCATTCGTCAGTCAAGCTTCGGCTTCTATTCATTAGCTAAGTGTTAAACTTTCGACAGGTCTGTACTGTACGCATTCAACTGACAGTTTTACGGATGTGTATTAAGAAATTGATTTAAACTTTTGATTTAAATATAAGCGACAAAGATAAATCTTGATAAATTTATAAATTTGCAAGAAGACATTGTTATTGGTTATTTAATATAAGAGTTCCGTGTTTATTTAAATTCTTTGGTCCGTCTATGTCTATTTTCGATACATACAGGAAATAAAGTTAAGATTTTAAAATATATGTTATACGTTCTTATAGTACACATGTACTTTAACCACACCACTGGATACCATTTTGTCAATCAACCGAAGGCTACTGTATAATAATCACTCTGTTATAGTCCGATCACTTTTTCAGTGATGAATACCGATGTGGCCTTAAAAAGATCTTCGATTACTTACCCCAAATTTCATTAATGTTATATGTAGATCTGTTATTTTTTTAACATGTGTTGAAACAGTTTGGTTAAATTTCTTATATTAAGTCTAAAAATCAAATAAAACCAGTTTTTACCAAGCGAAAATCTAAGTTCAGATGATGCGTATCACGTAGTAAAATGCTAATGGCCAATAACTTCATCTTTTGAGAAAAAAATCTCAGTTTTCTTAGATGAGCTTAAAGGTTTTATAGTTTTAAAACACTAAATTAAAAAAATGTGTCGCTCTAGGCCAAACAAGTGTAATAAATGAATTTTATTCTTTATTTCCATGTTTGTGCTGTTTTACCTGTCGCTCATTCATAAACAAGTACAATAGGCTAGTCCGTGACGTATACTGGTTAGGAATAGGAACACCTGTATAAACCCGTATCGCGTGAATACGTATTAGCCAATCAGAACTCAGTTCTGAATGGCTTATATGAATGAAGCTGTCGGATATGCCATATCAAAATATCAGAGGGACAACAGCTACCTCTCAATTAATTGCTAAATTTTAACTCCCAAAAACTCAACAACTACAGTGAATATTATAAATTTTACTATGTAGATAGAAAAATAGTAAATTTAAATACTTACCTCTAAAACAAGACTGCAAACGAACAAGTATTTATTTCTCAACAAACTTTTATCGAAAAAGTTTATTAAAATTTATTCATATAAATTCAAAGGAAAAACGTTCAAAAAGCTGAGAATATTTGTAAAAAATATTGAAAATATGTAAAAATATGTTCTAATAACACATGTGAAATTTCAAGTCTACTGAAGTTATATCAAGTGAGATATCTAAGTTTGAATCACACCACCCATTCAAAACATGTTTTTTCATCACTGAAAAGGTGATCGGACTATAACACATAATGTCTAGTCTCACTGCCGCAATGGCTTTTTACTCTACGAGGCATGCACATAAATCAATGACGTATTATGCATATATGTGACATCACATGACGTGTATACATAGACGGATATACAATACTGTTAAAAGCTCTTTTCATTTTTCTTCTGAATTCGTTTCAATCGTCTCTGCCTAGTATGTGCTTGCGTGAAATGCATGATAGAAATCTGTAATCAACAAAAACAAACACACTAATCCTTGTCCGAATCACAATCTAGAAAGACCAGAGAAGTGATCATGAGATCGGGTGCTTTGGAAGGGTAAGCAATAAATGACAAAGAATATTTGTATGTTAAATAGCATGTTTCGCTATCGACAGTAAGCTATATGTAAAACAAAGACGTAACATTTTTGAAAATTATTTTGTCATATTAAGTCGACTGAAGCATCAATCGTTAATCATAAGCATCAGCAAGGAAGTCCTCGATTCAATAGTAGACATTACTAGTATATTTCGTTTCAAGGGTCTCTGATTAGCATGCGTGTTTGCGTGATATAAATAATGGAAATCTGTAAGAAAGAATTGTTGTGTAAATAGAACATTTCGCTATCGACAGTTAAGACGTAAACCATTTTGAAAGTTATTTTGTAATATCGAGTCGTCTAAAGTCTGAATCCTTGGTCTTAATTAAGCATCGGCAAGAAAGTTTGGGCTTCAATAAGCGCTGGCAGTCATTAGGGGTCTAGATTTGCTAAAAGGCTTAAAGGAATACAACGTGTCCTTACTACATATGGTGGAGATTTTACTACATATAGCGGTGTTAATTAAATAAGTAGGAACAACTACTGTTTTTAGATATCTTCAAAATTAATTTACACTCGACATCTAAAATGATGGAGATCTGATGTACATAAGCATAAAAGGGAACTTAATAACATGGAAAATAACACTAATAGTACATATAATTCTCTAGTAGTTACTACATCTAGGGGTTTGACAGACTTTATTAGACCGCTGTACAATTGGCTCGTTAACTTAACATTAGACTGTGATTCTGGTAATAGGTCTTCGTTTAGATGAGGAACAATGACACTACAAGAAAATAGCTATGAATTGATGTAGCAATGTAACTAACTGACACACCTCTCGTGAAAAAATTATACAGTTATTTTATTTGTCAACAATCTTAAAAATAACACCTTTGTTTACAATGATATCAGCAAAAATTTCATTTCCTTTTGCTCAAAAATTAATAGGCGCTACTAAGTTTTTACATATATCATAATATTACAGAGAATTTAATGTAACAGTTGAAGCTGTAAGACAAACGTGACGACCTCAATTATTCTTTTGTCAATTTTCCTTTTCTGTACAAAAGTATAACTTCTCTTGTGCATGGTGTATTTGTCTCACAGTTAATGCGCTGTGGTAGAGCTTGTCGCCACTGCGAGAACTTTATACAACGAAGTAAGCTTTTTACAAATAAATTTTTGACCCGGGGTCATTGTAAGCTCACGCTTATCAATTTTTTTTTTTACAAAATTTATTACATTTGTGGTTCGTTACTGCGTAATTATGTTACATTATTTTGTTACATTTGTGACAGTTTCTACATATGTGGTAATTACTACATATTAGGGTCCAGCAGCCCCTCAAAAAGTTTATGGCCGTCATCACAATGTTGTTGCTGTTTAGTATGATGTCTCAGTCCTACGTTATTAATATATTTGACACCCCATAGTTGTTCCAAGTTCCTTCCATTTCAGATTTAATTTTAAACACGGGACATGTGTAGCTAGATAGAGTTTTATCCTTCCGGAGCACCCGGCCTCACTTCCCCGAATTAAGTTCACGGGTTTAACTTACTGTAAAACATTAATTTTTGTGATGTCACTATTCTCTTAGTTTTCGTGGAAATCATGACTCACGAATTTCCACTTCTACGAAAAAATATATTACAAAGCCTACCTTTTTACGATAACAAAAACAAAAGGCAGCATGGTTATTGGCCCAAATTTTTAGTATAATAAATCAAATCAAATCAGTTGTTCTTATGCATGTTTTTAATTTCTGTAATTCGGGTGTTCAATACCAGATTAAATTTTAAATTTTGCACGCCACGCAATTGTATTGTATCTAAGAACCTCGAAAATTGGATACCACAAAAATAAATCATTTCACTGCAATTTGTCAGTTTTCCCTTTGCTTTTTGGATTTTAATTTGAGTTGAGTAATGGTGTTTAACGTCCCAGTCAAGAATATTTCACTTATATCGAGACGTCGCAATCTATAGGCGCAGAAATTTTGCCTGTGCGTTGCGCTTATGGCATTAAACAGGAGGGTTCTTTATCGTGCCACACATACTGGGACACGGGACCTCGTTTATTTTAAGTTTCTATTCAAAAGAACCGTGGCTTTCATTTCGTAATGCCGAGTGATTGGCGAAAGAACATCCACTACCCACTTTCAAGTCTTTGGTCAGACCGGCCGGTGTTCGAACCCACGACCTCCCACCTACGGAGCGAGCACTCTACCAACTGAGCTACCGCAGTGATTGGATTTGTGTTAAATTGTTACATTACAGATTGTTCATTAAAATGAATTTTGATTTGGACACATAGACTTATATGCTTGTGTTAAATTGTTACATTACATTTTGTTCATTAAAATGAAATATATAACCCTGAATGTTTGTGTCATTTCAGGTAAAACATCAAAATATTTATCTCCATCCATAACCAGTCTGAGCTGTCTAATATATCAACTCCATTTATTTATTTCTTAAAATTGTATATCTCATTCGTTTAGATTGATATGAACATACAATGTGTTTCCTCTTGTTTGAAAATTAATAGATTTGTTTAGGCTTTCGAACACGGCATATACATTTATCTTGAAAGGGAAGTTTTATGAAAATATAGTAATATTTTGTTTGTATATTGTTTATGGAATTTCATTTTGCTTTTATACACACGTACGTTCTTTTGAAGATCACCTTGAACAAAAATACAGCGCCAGGTTGTTCAACTCCTAATTTTTATATGGAATTCCATTTCACAATAATACCGACAGCATCCTGCTCTGTCAACTGTCTTGAATATCACCTTGAAGAAACACACATACAGACGCAGGTTGTTCACATCCTAATTTTTATATAAAATTCCATTTTGCAATAATATCGGTAGCATCCTGCTCACACATACAATTTATGTCAACCATCTTGAAGATCACCTTGAATGGACAAAATTACAGATGCAGGTTGTTCAACTCAAGATAAATCTGTCGAATTCCATTTTGCAATAATATTGGTAGCATCCTGCTCACACATACGACTTGTTAACCATCTTGAAGATCACTTTGAAGGAACAAAAATACAGAAGCAGGTTATTCAACTCCGGATTCATCTATAGAATTCCATTTTGCAGTAGTATCGGTGGCATCCTGCTCAAACATGCGACATGTTAACCATATATCTTCAATATCACCTTTAGGAACAAAAATACAGAGCCAAGTTGTTGCGTGGAATTTCAACGAATAAAGATAGCGTTGCTTATATGCGGCAAAAAGGCTACCTTCCGCCGCATAAAGAAACCATTTAAAGCACGATATCATAATATCCTTCACTTTCATCACCTACACCACCATCATCATTACCACAATTATTAAAAACAACTAATGTCAACACCAACGTTTTTGTCGGTTGGTTGAATGTTGCTTAACGTCGCATCAGCAATTTTTCAGCTATTCGCGACGAGAACTATTTAATTAATCTCTATGGATTAATCTATGAACAGTTTTTGTCGGGATATAAGCTATTTTTAAGATTAAGATTTATACTAAGTCGTTAAAATAATTATAAGCCCTCTTTATGCGCCAGAAAAGCACCCTTGCGCCGCATATAAGTAACGTCATCTATATGCGTTGAACGCCGCCGCATAAACGTTGTCGACCTCTTTATACGTTAAAATTTCCCGCATAGACGTGTCGGGCGCGGTTATGTGGAAACACCGCTATATATATATATGGCGTTACAAGGCATCCTGCTTAATCAGACATTGTATGTGATCACTTTGAAGGAAAAAACGCAGGTTCTTCAAAATTGAAAAATGATATATTGTTACCGGAATTTTTGACTGTAACCGTCTAAAACAATGTGCTTCAGTTTATTGAATTATGTTCTTTTGTTATTTTCTGAAATTTAAAGAAATGTGATACATGGAGAGAGACAACGAGAGAGAGAGAGAGAGAGAGAGAGAGAGAGAGAGAGAGAGAGAGAGAGAGGATAAAACAGGATAAAAACAAAACGACGAAAAATTGAACATATAAAATGAGCATTGGACATCATGTCAGAATGGTAAACGGTGGTGTGGTTGAATTACATACATACTAGTATCAGTTTCTCTTATCTGAAGATAATTTATTATTTAGAAATCTGGTAAGAGAGGTGTTCTTTGTTGTCGCGACAAATAGCTATTTTTGAACACATTTTCGGACAAAAACTATATTGCAAAATATCAAAACTGATGTACACCGCATATCATATTACCAGTGATGTCAATTTTTATGCTACATAAATATTTATCGCCTAATTATTCCTTTTTTAACTGGCAAAGTTTTTTCATCCGGTTTGTACCAGAAAATAGCCGAGTAAGCAAAAACTGAGATTTTTCCATCCGGTTTGTACTGGATATTAGCTGAATAAGCAAAACCTGAATTTATTGTTATAGGCCTAAATGCGGAAATATACATGAGATTTTGAATATGTATTAGCAATACCAGAAATGGATGAATTCAGGGCAATAATTACTTCTGTCAATACATAAACCATGCCAATATGGACGAATCAGCCAAAAAAGGAAACTTGTTATAGCTTGCATAACTAACTTTCTATTGCATGTGGACACCTATTAATCAGGTATATGTACAGTACAGACATGTCGAAATTTTAAAATTAAGCGTACGAATTAGTGGCGAATTGGCAGCTAATTTCTCGTGTTCCTGTTAGCAATATTGAAGCAGCCTTTCGACAGTTGTTATTCATTTCTCGGTCGCCTTTCGGTTAGTAGCCATTCATATCTCGAGTACTCGGTCGCCGGGATTCGATTTCTTTTCGCTAGCTTAGCGTTATTTTTTCGACAGGTCTGTGCTGTTTATATGCATATTTTATGCAGCTGTTTATTTTGAGGGTCATTTATGTGCTTTTGTTTCTATATACATGTATTGATGAATGTGTGTCAATCAGTCAGGTTTATAGGTCAATGTTAGTTAGTCTATACCATTCTATGTAGGTCTGTAGGTCAATCAAAAAATATGATCCAGTACATACCTGAAGAAAGTTTAACACAAGTATCGTATAAATATAAGAACCAAATCGATAACTCGCGGTTGATTCCGGTCCACTGTCGAGCTTTGACTCCTTTACATTATCGCAATAGTCTTTTGATAGCTGCTAGCTATCTGGCTACTAGATATTCATATCTGTCGGGCTTCGATTAGCGCAATGCACAAAAATGTCTAAAGTTTAACACTAAGGTTACGAATTACAGTCAAACCTGTCTATAAAGGCCACCCAAGGGAACCAGTAAAAGTGGCCTTTTATGGGCAGGTGGTTTTCTTATATACAGGTTAAGATAATATAAATAAAGAACAATTGGGATACGATTCTGCGCGTCTTTATAAGCAGGTGCCCCTTATATAGAGGTGAGGTTAAGGCAGGTTGGACTGTAATACCAAATCGACAACTCATTTCCTGGGATACGATTCTGCGCGTCTTTATAAGCAGGTGACCTTTATATACAGGTGAGGTTAAGGCAGGTTGGACTGTAATACCAAATAGACAACTCATTTCCGTCCCTCACTAGCTGTATATACACAGCTTTTCGGGCAGCTATTATCTAGTATTCGGTAGTATTTTCGTTCATTTGCTATCTATATCATGGCCACTCGGCAACCGAGTTTCAACTCTTTTCCGTTTAGTTAACCTATTATTAATCTTTCAGCAGGTTCGTACAGCAGGTCTTTGGTCCAATCATATATATGCGGCAGTACCAGACCTGTCGAATGTTTAACATTAAGCCAACGCATAAGTGCCGAATTGACTAGTCATATTATTTCTCTGCTAACTACATGTATATTTGTATCTCGGGAACTACCATCTATCTCTCCAAGCTGGCGACGTCTCGATATAAGTGATAGCTAGTGGCCGAAAAGCTGGCCCATGTTTCACAATTATTCCCTAACTAATTTTTCTTATCTCATAGCTAACTTTAAACATCTTTTTCGGAGCTACGAATTAATAGTCTTTTGATAAAACTGATTACAAATGTTATAAGCTCGCAATGATCTTTAAAATGATGCCTTACATAACTCAATAACGTAATCGTTAATGATATCATAATGATTTCACATTTGCCTAATTTCAGTTAAGGAAAGTCTAAGTTAAGGAACGATTATGAAACCGGGACCAGCTTTTCGGCCACTGGCTATCACATATCATGGCCACTTGGCAACTGAGCTTCGACACATTATCTTTAGTTTAGTTGAGTAATGGCGTTTAACGTCCCAGTCAGGAATATTTCACTGATATCGAGACGTCGCCAGCTATAGTCGAAGGTGCAGACATGTTGTATATACGTTGCGCTGATGGCATTATATAGCAGGGTTCTTTATTGTGCCAAGCCTGCTGTGACATGGGACCTTATTTATTTTAAGTTCTCATCCCAAAGAACCGTGGCTTTCATTTTGTAGTGCCGAGTGCCTGGCGAAAGAACAGTCACTACACACTTTCAAGTCTTGGGTCAGACCCAGTTGGCCATGGGGTTCGAACCCACGACCTCCCTTTGCTTTAGCTCGGTGTTAAACTTTCGACGGGTCTGCACTCTAGGTCTGTAGGTCTTTGGGTCAATCAGATGTACATGTTATAATTAATGATAATGTAATCTTTTGTTTCTTATAATAAATGATAATGCAATCTTTTGTTTCTACCATTCGTTTTTATTGTTACAAAATTATTAGACAAGTGAGTCATGTCTTATATCACGCGGCACCATCCTATAATAGGAAACACATGACTATTTATAGAAAATTGTATGACATGCTCTTCAGATTTCATGAGAGAGAGAGAGAGAGAGAGAGAGAGAGAGAGAGAGAGAGTTATGAAACATTTGAAGTATTAGAAAAGATTGGAAATTGTAAATAAAAACGATATACTTTGCAGTAACAAACGTAAGCAAGAACACGACACTACCAGCGGTTCGCAAGCTACATTAAAAAATAAAATATGGGTTAGCTTTCAAAACATATTCTGACAGCTTAAAACTATGTCGTAGCTTATGCAGTTTTGGAGTCATTAAAAGAATGAAAATATTTTATATGAGAGTTACAAATCTTGCCTTAGTTTGCACAAGTGAAACACAGAACAAAGCATCAGGCATGTACATGTACATGACTAACCAAAAATGATCATTCACTTTACTTTATAATATAGCTAATAAAGGGCTTGTCATCGGTGGAGAATATTTAAAAAGTTTCGCAATGACATATTTGGTTTTTGCTGAAGTTTGCAAAAAATAATAATTAAATAATTAAATAAATAAATGAATAAAAAACATCAGACATGTACTTTGCTAACCAAAAATGTCCGAAATCATTTAAAATATAATATATATATGTAGCTAGGTAAGGACTGGCCATCAATAACAAAATAAACTAAATGTTTTGCAATTAAAGGTTCGGAATTTTAGCCAGGGATAAAAGAGCAATAGACCCAGCTGTCATATACACTTTTATATAATGTAAAATAAAGAGAAATAAGTAAATAAACAGATAATAAAAATAGTATATGAGGCAGCTTATGTTTTAAAAGAAAAACTGCCAAACACAATTATCTCCCTTTAAACAACCACATCGTCCATGTTTGATGTCAGATTTGACTAAAAATGTAGTCGCCTTATTATGATTCCTGATGCCAGCCATGCAAATTTATTTCTTGTGGAACATACGTGTATATTTTGTCATTGTCAAATTTTCTATTGTCAGTTTTTATATAAATTTCTCCATAATTGGCTAAGTTCTTGCTATTTTAGAAAATTGACAACAAAATTGTCACAGTCGTTTTTCTCATTGCCATTGCACAATATTTTAAGGAGATTGTATTTCATAGTTTCTTTTGTTAATTTTGATATTTCTCTAACGATTTTCTTGCCATTATAGAAAGTTGACAATAAAAAAACATACTAATCCATGTCCGATTCACAATCCACAATCAAAGTAAAAAAAAACTTTGAACTGACAAGTCATGTTAGACACGTGAACTTCTATAAGGGAAGTAAGACAGGGTGCTCCGGAAGGGTAAGCACCTCCTGTTTAGTTAGCTGCGTACACCCGCCACGTGTGTAATGAAAATTATGTGAACGGCACATATTTTTTACTTTTCTTATGGTAACATTACTTTTTGAAGGAATATATACGCGTATTTATCCAAATAAATTTAAGCTTTCTGTAGAGGAATATGCCAATAATAAAGTGGAAACTACAGTATGCCGCCAATGTTTTTTTTTCTAAAATGGTAAGAATAACATTGGAGAAATGCCACCATAGAAACCGGAAATGACAAAATGCACTACTTTTTGGCACGAGATGAAACTAGACGGATGATATTGATGATTGTACATAGTACACTAAGCACCAAACAGACTACAAAATGTACTGGTACATCTCGCACATACATGAACTTGTTCTTAGATTAATAATCTAGAAGATATGTCAATAACAATAAGCTAAGAGATTGCTTTTAAAGAAAGCTGTAGAGCCGAAATATCGACTATGGGCTAGTTATATCGTTTTCCCTCCTATAAACATCATTACAACAACATCACAAGGAGACCACTGATAAAATACTATCGAGTTTGTACTACCATTGAATACAATGACAAAATGGTAGTCAGTGTTCCAGATATAGAAATGAACTTACAACCAATTACAAGGAACAATACCAGATTATGACACCACAATGCCTCCATTACGCCATTCTTTATTACTTCAATAAAAGCGTGTTACGTTTTAAAATTTGTAATTTTAAATGGCAAAACTTTATTAATTAGATAGAAATTAGAACACATATAGACTTCTACCTACTTATCACACAATGCCAATATTGTTGGACCAATTCAAAAATAACTTGGATATAGGTTTTTGGGTCGCATATCATAACGTCACAGCCGGCTATTAGTGTCTGTAATTAAAGTTTTATTGTAAGAATTTAATGTTTAATTTTTTACGAAATAATATATTCAAAAATTAGCACAAAGCAACAGTTATAATTTACATTTCTAATACTTTATTTTTTTTTTCAATTGAATAATTGGTCAATGTCGTAATCAAAGACAAACATACAAGCAAAGTAAAATATGAAAACTGGTAGTTATACCAATGAACTTCCACCAGAGAAATCAGAACGGATGCTCTAGAAGAACTAACACCATTGCGGTAGGTCAGTTGGCAGAGTGCTCGCTCCGTAAGTGTGAGGTTATGGGCTCGAACCCCGACCGGGTCTGAACCAAGACTTGAAAGTGGGTAGTGACCGTTCTTTCGCCAAGCAGCCGGCATTACGAAATGAACGTCACGGTTCTTTTAGAGTGTAACTTGAAATAAACAAGGTCCCGTGTCACGGTAGGCTTGGCACACTAAAGAACCCTGCTGTATAATGCCATCAGCGCAGCGCACATACAAAATCTCTGCACCTTCGCCTATAGCTAGGCGACATCTCAATATAAGTGAAATATCTCGACTAGGACGTTATACATCATAACTCAACTCAACCCAACTCTAGAAGAATTAACTTCTCCTTTCTAACTAGCTACACCCGCCACGTGTGAAATAAAATGAACATGCAACTTTGTGACGTCAAATAATTCCAGGACAACCTTGGATACAGCGACAGTATGTAGTAGATACCAACACTTCCGGAGCTCTTGGCCTAAACTAAACATATGTTTGATGTAGTGCTGAATCATCTTAGTGAACCGTAAAACCGGCTTTTAGAAACATATAGTTTTTAAGGATCCAAACTCATGCTTCGAATTCACGACGATAAATAAATAAATAAAAAATAAAATAAATAAATAAATGTGTTGTACGAACTTATTGTACCTAAACTACATCCTATACGTTACAATGTATATTATCAAACAAATAATTTTGACAAGTTTTGCTTTTTGGGATGATTTATCCTTTAGTACAGACCTGTCGTAAAGTTTAACACTGGGCTAACAAAGGCGTGACAAAACCCAGCTGGCTGCTAAATGGTTAAAAAACTTGTTGACAGGTTGGTAGCAGATCTCGACCGCGATATAGCTATCGAGGGGCCGAGATAAAATGAGTTGAGTTGAGTAATGGCGATTAAAGTCTTTCACTTATATCGGGAAGTCGCCAGCTATAGGCGAAGGTAAAAAAAACATTGCCTGTGCATTGTGCTGTTGGCAGTATACAGCAGGCTTTTTTATTGTGCCACACCTACCGTGAAACGTAACCTCGTTTATTTTAAGTTGCCATCCGAAAGAACCGAGACTTTCATTTTGTAATGCCGAGTGCCAGGCGAAAAAACAATCACTACCCACTTTAAAGTCTTGGGTCACACCCGGTCGTGGTTCGGACCCACAACCTCCCACTTGCGGAGCGAGCACTCTACCAACTGAGCTACCGTTGTGGTCGAGATGAGATGAGATGAGATGAGTAGTCGATTCGTCACTGATTTGATCGTTTAGTGTTAAACTTTGGACAGTGTTGTAATGTAAATGAAATCAAACAATTAATAAACAATGACGTGTTTTTTCTTCTTTGTACTGATTTACAGACCTGTCGAAAGTGTAACGACGAGCTAAAAAATGAGTCCAAGCTTGGCTGCATAGAGGCCAAAATATGGATAGCCATTGGCAGTGAGATAGATGGCAACTGCTGAAAACCTGTCGAGTTCTTGCTTACGAGGGCCGAGATGGGCTACCGATTTTGCACTTATTTGTCAGGTTATATAATTAGCGTTAAACTTTCGACATGAATGTACTGTATAAATTGTCAAATATCATTAAGATTTTATGATCATTAGGCTTTTATCTATTGTTAATTTGTGTGACACATCTCAAACAATCTGACGTATGAGTCTTGACCTGATCAGAGAATTCAAGCGGCATGACACATTCAATGTCAAACACTAATAAAATTAAAATTGATTAAAATCGTTATAACTGTCAAAAAAACCAGGGTTAATGTCACAAACTTTGATCCATAACTGATTTAAGAATTTATTTATCAAAAACAGGTTAAATGTCACGAAAATCGATTTATAAATGATTTAAGACATTATTTGTGAACTAGGTCAATGACATTTCCATATTTTTTATTAATAAATCATCCTAATTAAAATGTTGATGCTAATTAATCATTCCTAATTAAGACAAATTATTTTTATTGACGTGAGAAATACAATAGAATTCACTGTGTCGATTTGGTCTTTGATTTGGCATACTTTTATTTTAAAAAAACCACATTACTCATTTTTATAGGTCTAACAAACATATTTTGTCATAATGCGTGAAAATTAAAATGAAGCGAAGTCAAGGTTCTTGCACTTAGATTGAGGTGCTCAATTCTGGACCGGAGTGCCCATATGCTTCAAGATATTTCATTTGAAACACATTACTCATTTTATAGGAGTGGAGTGAAGTGATGTTTAACGGCTCAGTCACATTTTACTTAAATATCAAGGCGGTCATTTTTGGAATGGTAAAGGAAACCTGAGTGCCTACTTGATTTTGTATTTTTTTATTTGAAAACACATTACTTACTCATTTTTATAAACTTAATAAATATATTTTTGTTACAATAAGTGAAAAATAATATAGAGTGGAGCAATGGTGTGAAACGCCTACAGACAAGATAATTTCACTTATATCAAGACGGTCAATTTTGGTATGGTGGAGGACACCGGGGGTGCACATGCTTTGACATTCTTTTATTTAAAAACACATTATTCATGTGTTCCCTCCATGGCCAGTACCCCATGGGAAAGATGGGGGCATTTTCATGCCATGCCACTATCTTATTTATCATATGATAAGACCAGATCAATGGACATTTTAAAGAAGCCATAATTGTCATGCTTGAAGGATAATCTGTATGAGATTAGAATATATTGAATAAATACATTAATATCCGACTCTATATTTTGTGTTTAAGACAATTAAAATTTTATTCCGTTCTATATTTTTGTCTGGTAACAATTTTGGACCTATGATGTACAGTGTACAATACCAATAAGTATCATTTTATGCATATACTGTTCTTGTCAAAATAAAATCTTCATGGACAAGAGTATGTCATAATATTTATAACTTATAAGGTACAATTTTTTTTATTTTATTTCCTTCGCCATTTACTGCTTTTGTTATTTATTTTAAACATGACATTTGTTGATATTACGATTAAAACTCTTTAATATTGTTTCATGATTTGTAATTTTTGCAATTGAATGATGGAAATTCAAACTAATCATGTTTTGAGTTAATCGCCTATCGTTTTCTTGACACTAGGTGGCGCGATCCGCTACTCACAAATTGATTCGTTACTAACGTAAATACATAGGATACAAAACGCGTGGATTGCCCATAGTTATAGTCGGACGATTTTTATCATCTAATGATAAATTGAAAGAGTGGAGAAATGTCAATTGATAGTACCAAAAAAAATACAATCGGCAGCGATGTTTTTCTCAGAGAGCAGTGAATATTGCACTAATGATCAGCTACTGCCGTAAGCACTGTAGCAAATTTCTGACATATGCTGATCGACCACCTGAAATGTAAACTAAATACCTTAACATCTCTAGATCTGGTTTGATTGAAGCTGTTCATCTCTAGTCGTTCTTTAAGAAATCTTCAAAACACCCTAAAATATTCTAACATTGACCCTTCGGTATTGCTGTAAACGTATTTATTTTCGCGGTGTACTAATTTTGACTTATTTTTTGATCATCAAATCGCTTGTTTTGCGCGAAAATTAATACCATGCGAAAACTATTTTATGCGTTTTGTGTTATATTGCATATTCTTAAAGCGCAAACATTTAACTACGCAGATATGTCTAAATTTCATATAATTTGAAAATAAGTACATGCGAAATAAATAATGTTTACAGTATTTAAAAGTGCAATATTCTACGCGCAAATACCGCATCTACATTGAAGAAAAAGCTAGAAATTTATCTTTGAAGTATATTTAAATTATGTCATAATATTTATAACATTGCTTGGGGTTCTAGACATGGTTTTATAAAGAACCTACAGTACGGACCTCTCGAAAGTTTAACACCATGCTATCGAATTAGTACCGAATACACAACTAATCTTGACTATATCTCGATAGCTTTTCGGCAGCCGTTTTCTATCTTTTAGCAGCCTTTTTGTCCTTACCTTTGTAATTATCCATATCTGAGCCACTAGGCAGCCTAGCTACGGCTTGTTTTTGTTAAGTTCAATGTTAAACTTTCGACAGATCTGTACTGTAAATTAACAGCTAATAACAATAACAGCTGTTATGCTTCACCAAGAACTTCAACCATAGGTATATATCTGACCTTGACTTACAGATGTAAAAACTATCTTGGTATTTTATAACAACTAATGATCTAAAACATCCATTTTATAAACATATTTTGTTTAAACTAATGGTAATGTTGGACGCCTGAAGGAAAAAGGAAGCACGACAGACCCAAAAACACTGGGATGAGAACTGTGGAGAATCAACTAACTTGGGGAGAACTGGAGAAGATGGCACAAGACAGAGACAGGTGGAAAACGCTAGTCCTTGCCCTATATGTCCCCAGAGCGTAATAATTACTAGGTTTTAGTGTAGGTTTTAGCCCCAGTCAAGACTCATTTACTATATATTGAAGTTGTCAAGGAGGTGAAGTGAAAATCGGAGTGCCCAAAGACAACTAGAGAACTGAGACAAGCCATCTGACAGAATTTCTCACACTTCGATACCTTGAGTATAAAAATTTAATCAGGCCACGCATAGTAATAGTAGTGCTGTTTTTTTCTCAATCAAGATTCATTTTCTTATATATTGAGGTGGTCAAGAGAAAGGTGAAGGGAAGGTCGAGAAAATCGGAGTGCTCAGAGACAATACAGTGCTAATAGGACAGACAAGCTAACTGATTGAGCTTCTTGCACTTGGATAACTAGAGTCGAATTCGAACCTATATAGGCGGCGAGAAATGAATAACATTATGATCCGTAGATACATGTATGCCATTTGGACAATTCGAGTACCTAGCCCCTTGACCCCCTTTTCAGATATCAGATGCATTAAAAAAAGTTAACATGTACAAAAATTGTATTGCTTTCGGCTCAGGCACCATACTCCTTAAGACAATACTAAAGTGGCACAGGTCCCTCGGGAACACATAATAATGTATAAATAGTATTTATAGTAGAATTTGTATAGAAAAATTCGGTTTATGTTCCTGGTTTGTTGAGTTCAAGGTCAGGTCATTGACCTTTGAAGGACAATCCAGATGACGGGAAAATGCAAGCGGATGGCTTAAAGGGAGCCTTGAAGGCTCAACTTATAATTTTGTCGCTTTAATATCAATACAATAATAGTTTTGATAGCTTACCGAATAAATAATCTTTATATCAAAATTTGATGGAAGAGCCTGCCTTTTGAAAAAAAATGTGTTTTGAAATATTTCTCGGTTAATGAGGCACCTGCTATGTTGTTAAAATTGATCCAACTTCGGTCGTGTTTTATTGCATACTATAGGTAAATCAGTCAGAAAGAAGACAAGTTTCAATATAAACGTCATTTTTTGATAAATGTATTTTGAAGAATACAATATATAGCCTAAACAAACTTTGAACTTCAATTTATATCATAAACCATTCAATAATAGTCCCGATTTGGGTTTTGTATAGAAATTTTAACAGACCTACCACAAATTGCCCTCTTTTTCGGGTTTGTGTTTCTTTTTATAATTTTGACAGACCTACCACAAATTGTCCTCTTTTTCGAGTTTGTTTATTTATAGAAATTTTGACAGATCTACCACAAATTGTCCTATTTTCGCTTTTGATTTTTGCATTATTGTAAATCTTGACATTTTCTTGACATTTTCACAATAGTTTTATTTTCGCGCAAATTCGTGAAAGCAACAAGGCACGAAAATAAAACTTTCGCGAAATTTATTTTGAAACAATCCCCTTTTATTTGCACGGATTGTTATTCAACTACATGTACGCGAATATATCTTGAATTGACGGTTTTTACGGAAATTCCCGAGTTGCAGTATTGCGCTTCGCTTTGGCACAATAAGCAAGTTGCAATTTTTCCCCTGCACCTTTGTTTCATTATGTTTCTTTGCGTTAGACCTCTTAAAACATTTAAAAAAAACTTGTAGCCACGAATTATAATCCTCACTTAGCGTATCATTTAAAACAACTTTTGTCTTTTGTTATTACTCATGAGCGAATAAGCTCCTTATAATTATGTCTTAGAGACCATCACTTAAAATAAAAATGCACGAAGTTATAGCACAAACCTAGCGAAAGAAAAAAAACTTTGTCATTTGGATTTGATACACTATCAGATGGTAAATACCCAAAATGTCCGTGCGAAACAATGTGAAGCAAAAGTCCGAAAACCTTCTGGCATTTAGATATACATGCCCCATGAAAAAGTTTTGGAATACTACGTGGTTCCCGCATGAGAATAACTAACTTGCCTAATGTACCGGCCTCACTTTCCTGGTGGACGTTCACGTGTAAAACCTCATTTGCTGGCTTTGTAATGCCACCTAGCGGTGTTGCCACATGAACGCTCTCGACATCACTATGCGAGGAATTTACAATACATAAAGAGGTCCGTCAAGTTTATGCGGCGCGTTCAACGCATTAAGATGGCGTTACTTATATGCGGCACAACGGTTCCTTTTTGACGCATAAACAGGACTAATTTTAACGACTTGGTATGAATCTTTAAAAAGCTTATATCTCAACAAAAACGGTAGTGACGTGATGATTACGACGACAGTGAGAAATGAGAATTTATGTAATAATAATTGTAAGGTGAAGGACGAGAACGGGGACGATAAGAGGGCAACGACGATGTTACCGTCAATGACGGTGGCGATGGTGACTGTAATGTTGATAGTCGTTAATACCGTGCTTTAATTTTTTTTTATGCGACAGGGGGTGGCCTTCTTGCCGCGAAAAAGCGTCCTCTTTATGCGTTGACATTCCCCGCATAGACGTGTTGGAGCACGTTTATGAGGCAACACCGCTATGTGACGTTACACAGCTTCAAAGTTTTTAGTTTGTTTTAGGGTTTTTGGTTTGGACATGGGTTAAAATGTTTGTTTTTTTATTTTACCAAAAAATATCTTCATAATCCATTTTATGTATTTACCCATACGCTTTGTCATTTAAATTTATGGGTAACAATATCCACGAAAATAAACCGAAAACTGGAACACTGCGATTGAGTTGTTTTTCCTTTACTAAACTCATAGAAAAACGAAAATTGGACAACCATGAAACTGAGTGATGTCACACAACCTCATTAAACTCACGAAAATAAATTGAGTGATGTCATCAAACAGAATGATTAACTTTTACTAAAACAAGATAATAAACAAAAATCGGAACACCACGAATGTGTAACCTTTACTTGACTCATAAAATACATGTAAGTATCAGATAGTCTACATGTAAAGATGACAAACTGTTGTATGTTTTATTTGTTTAATGTTTGAACGATACTATATCTATGGGGGCGTGAAAGGGCCAAATGATACAAAAAATGAAAATAAAAATATTATTCCATGCAAATTATTCATTCGTCCGAACGGATTTAATGAATTAGCGTAATCGTTCGTACTAATATTATTTATTTATTTATTATATATTTATATTTATTTATTTATTTATTTATTTATTTATTTATTTATTTATTTATTTATTTATTTTTTATTTGTTCATTCAGACTTTCATTCCTGAATGTTTTAAAACGCGCGTTTGCGGATCGCAGGACCATTCACTGCCTAGGTTCGAATTCCAATCAAGACAGATCCCAATTTGGGAAGGTTTGTCAGTTTACTTTTTAAAGGTCGATTTTTTCGGTTTTCCTCCAACATCCAAAAAAGTTTGTTGGTTAGCTTTATGAAGGTCGGTGGTTTTCTTTAGGTATTCCTGTTTCCTGCAGCATCCATGAACTGACCGCCGATTTTTGATAAATATTTTGACTGGAAAGTAAAACACTCCACTCCTTCTAACAAGCAATAACATAAATTTGTATTTTATTCTGATCTATTTGAACAGAAGATTTTATCGGAGAACATTTTTGAAGGAGTCACAACAGGATTTTTTATTGTTTTATAACAATATTTTTATTGTTTTTACATGAATTTTTACGGCTAAACCAATAAAATTGTTGATCTAAAAACATTTACATTTCCTTAATAGTAAAAAAATTACTTTATGTCACTTAACTACAATGAAACGGACAAGATTAAACAGGTGTAATAAAACAGTTAATACAAACAACAAGTTTTGTTTACATCCTAGGATTAAATATTTATGACAAAGGAATATGTCTCTTTTTTAGAAATGCAATTAAATGCATCAGCGTGAAAAATCAACCAATTTTTTATGATTCAAATTTCTTATGTTTCATGTTCAAGCATTTTGATTGGTCAGATCTTTTCTTGAATGGTTTGGTTCTTAGAGCTTGGTGACGTCATCTTATGATAGACGAGGCACAAAAACAGCATTTATTTATTTACTTATTTATTTATTATGATCTGTGAAATTTGATTTTTTTATTCCTGTTGAATATGATTCATCAGATACATATGAAGTGATCACTCTACAAAACTGAGCTACTGAGTAATATTTTTTAAGTAGAGAAAGTTCAAATTCTGGAAAAAAATAATTAATTTAAAAAAAGAAGAAAGGATTCTACTCAGTATTGTGCTAGAATGAATAATTCAACTTTTGTACGAATAAATTAAAGTGCTGATGTGACATTAAACTCAAGCTAGGAAATTTGCAAAAAGCAATAAAAATGTGTAATGAATTAAATCTAGTGTTGTAGCATTTTGAAATTTTCGTAAAAACGTGATATTAAAAGTCTCCTTTGATACGAATTACGGTTATTAAGATAATTAGGAATTGTTTATTACAGGCGAGGCTTTTTTATAATTTCTCATAACATTTGACATTCCAAAAATCCAGATGTTCATTTATATAAAAAAATCATGACGGTATGACACGGCTTTTGTTGGCCAATTAGTGAGCACGAGTACGTGAGCACCAAAAGTGGGAAAACGCAATGAAATTACTTAATTAGGCCATATATTCTTCGAACGTAAAAAGAAACCAAAATTAATTTCTTAATGAGGGGTGTTACGCTAAAAATATAGTCTTTTTATTGAACCCCTCCCCCTCCCCACCCCATAGATGTTAACCCTTCAAATGTTTAAATGAAATACTCAATAAAATTTAATTAAATTGCATGCATTTTTGGTTTTGGCATTCCGTTACTCCGCAAAATACTTTAAACAACTATGAACACATTGAGTGGAAAACATACACAATTAATTTATCTGTACGATAATTTATTTAAAAAACTAATTTTACCAAGTAACAACTGATAAATTAACATACAGTCTGATAAAAGGCAAACACACGCGCGCGCGCGCGCTCGCGCGCAATAAAGTTACATGTACGAACGACATTCGTGTTAAATGTTACTGGCAATTTGCGCTTTTAAAGTTATTACGCTATGGGGTAGTAATGTATATTTAATAGTAATTTAAATAAATTTATAAAATTTAATGAATTAATTTTCAAACTTGATCCGGAAATGTCACTAAAACCACTGACCATGAGAGAAATAAACCATAAAAGTATATTATATTTAATTATTTTTGGCGGGAAATAATGTTTCACGTTTTCTAAACATATCCGTTTTATCTTGGCAAGCATTTTCATTCATTTTTCAAACATCATTTTAGATTTATTAAAACTTTTTATCCCTATATGATCATGCTTTTTTATTAAGTTTTCAAACACCTTTTTAATTGAAATGCATGTAATTATTTTCTTATTTGCACAATACATGTAATTGATATTTTAGGCATCATCAAAAACACATACATACAACAAAAAATCTTACTTCCTATAACATCTTACATTTATCCTGTATTTCCAATCTGCTAAAATTATACATAATCAAAAACAAACGTACTAATCCATGTCCGAATCACAATCCAGAAGCAAAGTAAAATTTTTGTAACTGATAAGTTGGGTTAGACACGTGAACTTCCACCAGGGAAGTGAGGCCGGGTGCTACGGAAGGTTAAGCACCTCCTGTTTAGCTAGCTACACCCGCCACGTGTGTAATCAAAATTGTGTGAAAGGAACGTGGAACTATGAGACGTCAAATATATGCAGGGCAATCCTGGACACAGAGACATCAAACTTATCAACAATACTGTGATGGCGGTCATAAAACTTTTTGAGGGCCTTGATAAGCCTAGGCTTGCAATATCCCTGAGTCAACAATTTATTTGCAAGCATAACAATTAAAATAAGAAATTTATTAAATAAAACATTTTAACATTTAAAACTGTAGTGGCAATGCAACAGTTTATAAGTATTCTCTTTCCTCATAGCTTCGTAGCTCATTTTTGTGTAGCGACTTTGAAAGCCTAGGTTGGTTGGTTGTAATGTTGTTTAGTGTCGCATCAGCAATTTTTAATCTATTCGCGACGAGAGAAAATTGATTAATTTCTAAGGTTCAATACAAGAACAAATCCACGTATGCGTGAAATGTGCACGTGTATTTTATAGCGCGCATTCATTCATGGAGACTTTAATGTGCTAGCTCACAAAATCATTACGCCACAGACAAGCATGCGACTCCCCAGTCACATTATACTGAACACCAGGTAAACCAGTCGATACTCTATCCCCTTAATACTAATTATAAGCGCCAGGCGAGGACGCAGTAATTTCGATTTTTAAAGTTTTGCGTATGATCTTAAAGTATGTATAATCAATCCGGGGTTGGACCCACGGCATTATGTTCTCGAGGTGGACCAGTGAGCCACCGAGACGGTTACTGAATGCTTAGGGTTTTTGCTGAGTGCGTGTTGTTCAGCTACAAGCATGCATATCTTTGATTCTTTACATTCAAAGACACATAAAAATTAAAGATTTGTACGGTAGAGACACGTCGAAAAATTTAACAATAAGCTAAAAACAATGGGACTGTAGCTCAGTTGTAGATCTAGAGTGACCAAGACATGGAAGGTAAGTAACCAAAATTGAAACAAACAGCAAAGAGTTAGAACGCAACTACCAAAATGCTGCCGAGATAGATAGGGATCGAGACTAGCTGCTAATTTCACACCAGTTCGTAAGCCAAGTGTTAAACTTTCGACAGGCCTACACTGTATTTCATTTTAACTGAACTTTACATGTCAGCATTTTTTTCAAAATATTCGAAAAAGTTTGTTCGCGAGATTTATTTTCAAAGAACAATGTAATTTGCATATTCGAAACAAATATATGTATACAATGTCTGGTATTTGAGCGAAACTTCAGAAAAATAAATGACAACATAGTTGACATTTGAGGAACATATTTTAAACACATTTTAACACATCACATTATTGTAGAGAAGTATGATGTCTCTGTATCCATAATTACCCTGGATATATTTGACGTCCCCTAGTTCCATGTTGCTATCAGTCCCAATTTTATGACAGACGTAGCAGGCGTAGTTAGCAAAACAAGAGGTGCTTAACCTTCCAAAGCACCCGGACTCTCTTCCCTGGTGACAGGTCATGTGTTCGACCTAATTTGCCAGCTTCAAAATTGTCACGTTACTTTGGTTTGAACATGGCATGTTATATTTGTTTTTGACTCACTTTAACCAAAAGTTCATTCACAAAGAAAAAGGGAAAGAATACAATCATTACATTTATATACATAGAGTGAAATGAATTTGATAACAAGACTAAGGCCTTATGTTATAGAAAATAGTTTTCGCAGTCTTTGCTTAAAATGCATTAAGTTACAAACTACTCTATAAGCCTTATTTAAGCCAGCTATAAGCAAGCTTTAACCAGACTTCTATAAAACTTTGTCTTTTGTAGAAAATCAAATTGAAAAGGTAAATTTAATGCAATATGTACTGCAATGTTCAAAAAGTAATTGATATAATACACAGAGAGAGAGAGAGAGAGAGAGAGAGAGAGAGAGAGAGAGAGAGAGAGAGAGAGATTTCAACAATTGTGTAAAACAAAAAAAGAAATATTGGTAACTGAAAAACACAAGTATTTGGCATTACCCAACGCAACCGAGAATTGTATTACAGATGGACGAGAGAGAGAAAGAGAGATAGATAAATTAATAGAGAGACAGACAGAGAGAGAGAGAGAGAGAGAGAGAGATTTCGAGATTTCATCAAATTTGTATTTGTAACAGAAAAGAATGCACTTGGCAACAACCACTGCAAGCCGCGTGAAGATCAAACTGGCAACATCCTCAAACTCGTCAAATGTGATGCATTTGAGAAAATTAATTATATTTCAATGCCATGATAACAAGACAGGTTTTAATAAAATTCAAAAAATAAATAAATAAATAAATAAAATAATAATAATAATAATAATAATAATATAATAATAATAATAATAAAAACGATTTACAAAACATATTACTTATGTGCAGACCACACAATTTTAATTCAGATTTTTAGACAGTTCTAATATTTTAACATTTTACGAAAAATAACATTCTTACTTGAAAAATAATTTATTTTTTCAGAGATGATTTGCATATTTTGAATTACCAAATAAGGATATAGCTGTCTTATAGTTCATTAGTATGCAAGAATTAATTGTGATGTTAATTTCATTAATGAAATACAGAACCATTATATCATGACATTCATTGTCACATTAAAGATCATTAAGGAATTTAGGACAGGCCTATTTTATTAAGATGCCATTAACTAATTCTTCATGACTTCCTTCTCTCTCTCTCTCTCTCTCTCTCTCTCTCTCTTATATCATGATATTCACCTCCACCTTAAAGATCATTAAGGAATTAAGAACAGGTCTATTTTATTTAGATGACATTAACTAATTCTGCATGACTTCCTTCTCTCTCTCTCTCTCTCTCTCTCTCTCTCTCTCTCTCTCTCTCTCTCTCTCTTCATTGCTACAATAAAGATCATTAAAGATTTTAGGACAGGTCTTTTTCATTTAGATGTCATTAACTAATTTTTCAAAATTTTTAAAATTTCAAAAATTGTAGAACACAATTTGACCGGATGCATTCCTCTCTGAATGATGCTTAACCTTAAATATCGCTGGTGGTATGGTCCACTTAATGGAAAAGGGGATGGTTGGGGCCCAAAATAGTACTATGACCACACCACTATCACTATATCCACTGTCTGTCCAAAATCGGTGATGCTATAAATAATGACACAAAAACGTGTTTGTGTTATCTTTTCTTGTTTGGCTGTCTTATTGACTTATAAGAGGCCGCGATGGCCTGATGGATAAGACGCCAGTCTCCAGGGTCTCTCACCGCTGTGAGTTCAAATCCCGCTCACATCACATGTGGGGAAGTTCCTTGCCGTTGGCCTTTACTGGTTCACCTAATATTAGTATAATGGACTGGGTGAGTGGTGCGATTGTCTGCGGCGTACTGACTCTGTGAGCTAGCACATTAAAGTCGCTCTGAGTGTGCGCTAGTACAAGGCAGACCATAAAACACACTCGCACTTCACATGCATACACGAACTTGTTCATAAATTAATCCATCGAGATTAATAAAATAGTTCTCGTTGAGGAAAGCTGAAAAATCTGCTAATATGACGTGAACCAGCCAACCAACCAATCATTGGCTCAAATTGCACGTGTAGTGTTCTTGGTCAAATTGGCTGTTGCCAAGTACAGTACAGACGTGTCGAAAGTTTAACACCGAGCTAACGAAAAGGAGTCAAGTAATAAAAAAAAGCAAACAACATTGACCTGTCCGCTTGACCTTTCATTGGAAATATTCAAATAGGAGGGTCTGCCCAATACATGGGTAGTGTTAGGATTCGCAGTAAATACATATATTCATTGCCTATGATTAGTGTCCACATCATATAGACGAAATATACACGCGTGGTCCCTATTTATTACATTTACTCGTCCATAATGAATATTTAAATCAAAGCTCAAACGTACAGGTCCATGTTGTTTACCTATACTATAACGCATGCTTTGATTTATACCGAGCAACATTAACATATGCACAAGATTCGTTCGGGGGTCTCGGTGTCGGCAGATGCTCATGAATCATAACACCATCGAACACCCCTAAATTCGAATCTCATTCGCGTTCGCTTATATTAGATTAGGAAACCCCGGTTTCCTCCACAATCCAAGAACTGACCGCCTCAATCTAATTGATTCTAAACTTGGGCGTAAAACAACGTTACTGCATGCACTGGACTGTACAATATACGTTGACCAATCAAGCGAGTAAGCATATCCGGGTTTTTATGGTTACCATGGCAATTGTAAATTCATATTCCAGGCTCCAGTTTCACAATCATTTCCTAACTTAAGTTTTCCCTTAACGTAAACCAGACACATTTGAAAGCTTAATAGTTTTCTAATTTTTAAGATTTTCATTTTTAAGATGCAAATTTAAAGTTCATTCTAAGCCTATTACATAATTATATGCATGTACTCTAAATATATTGTAGTTTTTATTTGTAGCACTATGAAATGTTGTCAAAATTTACCAGATTTAAAACGAGGAAACTCTCAGTTCAAAAATGATTGTGAAACTGGGACTTGTTTTCATACAATCACAAGAAGAATAATTCATTTCATTTGACCCAGACTTATATTTTATTACTAGAAAGGCGCCTTACAACCAAATAAGTTTACTAATTAACTAATTACACTTCTTACTTTAATCAGGTTGTACAGGTGACAAAGCGAATTTTGTCATCCTTCCAAAATGTGACACTTGACTTAGAAAAAAATTAATTAGGTAATGTTTGTGGCGACGTATGGCCGAGTGGTTTAGATAACAGATCCATGATTTAAGGGACCTAGTGGGTTCGACCGGCAATCAAGCTTCTCGGTTCGTTAGGTAAATTTAAATTCACACAAAGCTAAAAAAGAAAATGACTTTATTCAGAGTTAAACTCTGTAGGCCGTCCAAGACTGAAGTTTTATAAAAGGTTCCAATTGATGGTTTGAATTTATTATTTAATTTATTAATTGCCGGTTTGATTGATTGATTGATTGATTTAAAAAAATCTAGCCATGGTCATAACAGGGTCAGATTCTAGGCTTTGGACGTAAACGTTATAGTGTAAATGTCCTTCTTAAATTTTCGAAGTTCAATGGTTAACTTTGAGATCTCAGGGTTCTATCACCGTAAATGAATTGACCATCGAAATATATATGGAAGGATCTTGACTGGGACGTAAAACGTCATTGCTGGATGAATTGCAACTCCATCATTCCAAAACAGATCACCTCAATATAAGTGGAATAAACGTTAACTGTGACGTGAAACACCTTTACACCACTCTAGAACATTTAATATTGCTATATAAGCATTGATGTACTATCAAATTGTAAGTTCAAGAAGTTTAAATGTTGCACCATGATCTTGTTTGCATTTCTAATGAACGTTACTGTCAAAACAGGAACGAACGTTCTTAGTGTTACCAATTGTTTTTTGCCCATTGTGTTAGTTTTAAAATTTTTAAATACAATCTTACCACACAATGGGAATAATATAAGGTTGATATTTATTTATTTATTCAAATTGTATGGAAAAACAAAATGTCAAACGTTTTCTCGTAAATTTTAAGAAGTTTAGTAATGATTGGATCCGTCAAAATCTAAAAATACTGAGTGTTACCACTTGTTTTCATATATTTGTGCCACATTTATAAGTTGTTGGACTAATATAATTAAAAACACAATTTTTATATAATTTTGATATTTTATTATTCAAATTGTATGGAAAGACAAATATCAAACATTGTGTCTTAAACTTTCAGATGTCTTGTTATTAATAGGTCCGTCAAACTCTAAAACATCCCTTTTGTTTTAAATAGTTTGTGTCAGATTTAAAAATGCTTTGCAAATACAATCTCAACACACAATGTTTATATAATTTGGACTTTTTTTTTATTTATTCAAATTGTATAGAAAAACGAAATAGCATACGTTTTTCCATAAATTTTAAGAAGTTAATTTATGAATGGGACCGACAAACTCTAAAAATACTGAGTGTTAACATTTGTTTTCAGATATTTGTGCCTATTATAAAATTTTCTAGGCAAATACAATCTCAACACACGATGGTTATATAATTTGGACTTTTTTATTTATTAAAATTGTATAGAAAAACGAAATGGCAAACGTTTTCCCATAAATTTTAAGAAGTTAAGTTATGAATGGGACCGTCAAAATCTAAAAATACTGAGTGTTACCACCTGTTTTCAATTTTTGTGCCAGTTTTAAAAAATGTTGGACAATTACAATTTTAACACGCAATTGTTATGATGCAACCTAGATATTTATTTACTTATTCAAATTGTATGGAGATAAAAATACCAAACGTTGTGTCTTAAACTTTGATAAGTCCACAGTGTTATGAATGAGACAGTTAAGCCCTAGAATATACGAGGGCTTCCACCTCTCTTAATGTTATTTGTGCCATTTTAAAACTTGTTCGACAAATACAATTTCAACACACAATGGTTATTTAATATGAATATTCATTTATTTACATTTTATTGAAAAACAAATAACAAAAAGTTGAGGAAGCTCTTAAATTTTAAAAAAAGATTCGTAATGAATGGGGCAATCAAACTCTAAAAGTACTGAATGTTACCGCATGTTTTCAGCAATTGTCTCAGTCAAGTTGATGAGCAACTGCAATCTAAACATGCATAAATTATATGATTTTGATATTTATTCATTCAAGTATTATAGAAAATAAATCAAAATATCAAAGGTTGTTTTATAAATTTCGAGAGGTCTGGGATTCTGAAATATCTGAGTATTGGTTGCCATCTATTCTTAGTGACTTGTGCCTTTTTAACAATTGTTAAACTTATAGAATCTTAGCACACAATGGTTATGCAATCTTGATATTAAAAATATATTCAAATTGTATGGAAAAACAAAATATCAAACGTTGTCCCATAAATTTTAAGAGGTTTAGTTATGAATGGGTCCGTCAAATTCTAAAATACTGAGTGGTACCACCTGTTTCAATTATTGTGCCAGTTTTAAAAAATGTTGGACAATAACAGTTTTAACACGCAATTGTTATAATGCAACTTAGATATTTATTTACTTATTCAAATTGTATGGAGATACAAATACCAAACGTTATGTCTTAAACTTAGATAGGTCTACAGTGTTATAAATGAGACAGTCAAACTCTAAAAGATCAGAGGGTTTCCGCCTTTTTTGTGCCAGTTTAAAAACTTGTTCGACAAATACAATTTCAACACACAATGGTTATTTAATATGAATATTCATTTATTTACAAAATAACAAAAAGATGAGGAAGCTCTTAAACTTTGAGAAGATTCGTAATGAATGGGGCAATCAAACTCTAAAAGTACTGAATGTTACCGCATGTTTTTATCAATTGTCTCATTCAAGTTGATGAGCAACTGCAATCTAAACATGCATAAATTATATGATTTTGATATTTATTCATTCAAGTATTATAGAAAATAAATCAAAATATCAAAGGTTGTTTTATAAATTTGGAGAGGTCTGGGATTCTGAAATATCTGAATGTGGGTTGCCATCTTTTCTTAGTGACTTGGGCCTTTTTAACAATTATTAAACTTATAGAATCTTAGCACACAATGGTTATGAAATCTTGATATTAAAAATATATTCAAATTGTATGAAAAAACAAAATATCAAACGTTGTCCCATAAATTTTAAGAGGTTTATTTATGAATGGGTCCGTCAAATTCTAAAATACTGAGTGATACCACCTGTTTCAATTATTGTGCCAGTTTTAAAAAATGTTGGACAATAACAGTTTTAACACGCAATTGTTATAATGCAACTTAGATATTTATTTACTTACTCAAATTGTATGGAAATACCAAATAACGAACGTTGTGGCTTAGATAGGTCTACAGTGTTATGAATGAGATAGTAAAACTCTAGAAGATCAGAGGGTTTCCGCCTTTCTTCATGCTATTTGTGCCATTTTAAAAGCTTGTTCGACAAATACAATTCCAACAAACAATAGTTATTAAATATCAATAGTCATGTATTTACATTTTATGGAAAAAACAAATAACAAAAAGTTAAGGAAGCTCTTAGAAGATTCGTTATGATTGAGGCAATCAGACTCTAAAATACTAAGTGTTACCACATGTTTTCAGCAATTGTCTCATTCAAGTGAAAAAAATCAAAATATCAAAGGTTTTTTTTTTTTAATTTCGAAAGGTCTGGGATTCTGAAATATCTGAGTGTTGGTTGCCATCTATTCTTAGTGACTTGGGCCTTGTTGTTAAACTAATAGAATCTTAACACACAATGTTTATGCAATCTTGATATTTATTTATTTATTCAAATTGTATCGAAAAACAAAATATCAAACGTTGTCCCATAAATTTTAAGAGGTTTAGATATGAATGGGTCCGTCAAATTCTAAAATACTGAGTGGTACCACCTGTTTCGATTATTGTGCCAGTTTTAAACAAAATGTTGGACAATAACTGTTTTAACACGCAATTATTATAATGCAACTTAGATATTTATTTCCTTATTCAAATTGTATGGGAAATACCAAATAACGAACGTTGTGGATTAGATAGGTCTACAGTGTTATGAATGAGATAGTAAAACTCTAGAAGATCAGAGGGTTTCCGCCTTTCTTCATGCTATTTGTGCCATTTTAAAAGATTGTTCGACAAATACAATTTCAACAAACCATAGTTATTTAATATCAATAGTCATGTATTTACATTTTATGGCGAAAAAGTTGAGGAAGCTCTTAAACTTTGCGATTCGTTATGAATGGAGCAGTCAAACTCTAAATATACTGAGTGTTACCATGTGTTTTCAGCACCTGTGTCGGTCATGTTGATTGACAACTGCAATCTTAACATGCATAAGTTATATGATTTTGATATTTATTTATTCAAATATTATAGAAAATAAATCAAAATATCAAAGGTTGTTTTATAAATTTCGAAAGGTCTGGGATTCTGAAATATCTGAGTGTTGGTATCTTTCTATTCTTAGTGACTTGGGCCTTATTGTTAAACTAACAGAATCTTAGAATAAAAATGGTCATGCAATATTGATATTAAATAATATATTTAAATTGTATGGAAAAACAAAATATCAAACGTTTTCCCATAAATTTTAAGAGGTTTAATTATAAATGGGACAGTCAAAATCTAAAAATACTGAGTGTTACCACCTGTTTTCATTTTTTGTGCCAGTTTTAAAAAATGTTGGACAATTACAGTTTTAACATGCAATTGTTATAATGCAACCTAGATATTTATTTACTTATTCAAATTGTATGGAAATACAAAATACCAAATGTTGTGTCTTAAACTTAGATAGGTCTACAGTACTAGAGTTAAAACTCTAAAAATCAGAGGGTTTCCACCTTTGTTGATGCTATTTGTGCCAATTTAAAAGTCGTTGGACAATTACAGTTATAATAAGCAATTATTGTTTATTATGAATATTCATTTATTTACATTTTATGGGGGGGGGGGGAGTTAAGGAAGCTCTTAAGCTTTGCAAAGATTCGTTTTGAATGGAGCAGTCAAACTCTAAATATACTGAGTGTTACCATGTGTTTTCAGCACGTGTCGGTCAAGTTAGTTAGCAACTACATGTAGAATCTTAACATAAATAAGTTATGTAATTTTTATATTTATTTATTCAAATGTTATGGAAAAACAAAATATCAAACATTGTGTCTTAAACTTTGAGAGGTCTAGTAATGAAAGGGACAGTCAAACTCCTAAAAATCTGTTTTCAGTCACGTGTGCCAGTTTTAAAATTAGCAATATATCAAACGTTGTGCCTTCTATCTGGTTATGAATATGACCGTCAAACTTTGGAAGTCTGAGTATTACCATCTGGATTTTGATAAACTATGTCAATTCAGTTGTCGTTTACACAGCGGATATGTCATGTTTATTTATTCAAATTCTATGGGGAAAAACAAGCATTAAAGTCATAATGGGAAAACAATTATGTTTCACAAAAAAAGAACATCCTTTAACAACGACTTCAAACTTAATACGAAGCATAAAAACCCAGTATTCCGAAGAGTTGGGAGTGGAAATACTGGTCTAAAGCATAAAAATGGTAAGCCAAGGTACAAATATTTCCTGCTTAACGGGGATTATGGTAATTTTGTCAAGCACTATAGGGATTCCAATCAAAAATATTCTGAATATACACTCAAATTGCTTTTACAGGTTTTGATGGACAGTATATTTGTTGTGTTTAGTAGTATAATTTTCAAACAAATAATCGGTAATCCATTTGACGAAGACTGTGCACCATTGTATGCTAAATTGGTTTTTAATTTTCGCATGAAGCAGAATTTAGACTGTCCCCAAATCATTCAACTCCACATACGCATATATAGATGACGTTCTTATTCTTAATTTTCCTAAGTTTGGAGATTATGTAACTGAGCTTGAAATAAATTATGACTTTTTAAACTTGTTTCATTTTTACACATACATGTATACCTCAATTGTGACGTCAACGAAAGACTTCATTTGAAGCTAAATGGCAATCGTAATTACTTCTATTTCTTTATTCCTTTCTATGCTGCCGCATACACCTGCTTATGGTGTATTTGTTTCACAATTAATATGCTATGGTAGAATTTGTTCCCACTAAAGAAGCAAGTTTTCAAATAAATTGTTGACGCAAGCCTTAGCGTATCAAGGCCGTCAAAAAGTCTTATGGCCATAATCACAATTTTGTTGACAAGTATGGCGCTTTTGTATCCAAAATTACCCTGGATAAAATTATATTTGAAGTTCTATGGTTCGATGTCCCTTACCTTTGCAATTTTAATTACATGTACACACGTGGCGGATGTTGATACCGAAACGGACATACTTACCCTTCCGGAACGCCTTGTCTCATTTCACGTTTTTAACCTAATTTTTCCAGTTCCAAAGTTTTTACTTTACTTTATTGTGATATAGACATGGATTGGTATGTTTGTTTTTGATGCTCCATTTCTATTATACCCAAGGAATGGATAGCGATTGACAAACTTTACAACACAGGGACCTGTCCATTCGAGATTGTAACATAAGCCTTGAGAGGTACTATAATCAATATGCCGGGCTTTACACTGTCCGTGCAATAGTTGTTTCAAGATTTTTGGGACAAAAACTCAGTCGTCATCCGATGATGAAAATGTAAAATCTTCAACTTCTTGACAAAACGACTGCCTCGGTATTATTTTCAAACAATACATGATCCAAAGAATGAAGAATAAAATTCTAAATTCTATAGCAACATAAAAAAATCAAAACAACAAACAATGAAAACCTTAAAATGAAATAAAAACTAGAACACAAGATAAACTAATACTGAGGGCAAGGACAGCCAAAACGTCTGACTTGGGAAAACTCCGTGATTTAACAATTAAAAGGAGTTAAATACTTCCAGTGATAATGTCAGGGAATTGTCTAGAATCGCAGCTATTCCAAACACGGTTTACAAACAGCGGCCCCCAAACCTGTACAATAACCATTTAAACGGTAATAACAAAACCATGTGTTTACAATGTAAACGTCTTTCATAAAACATGAGCAAATACGTACCGTTTGGGGGTTTTTAAACGTGATTTTAAGATTTTGTAATATCCGATTAGATAGACAATTTCAATAATAAGACTTCTGGAATTCTGAATTATGTATACGCATGTTACGGTTCTCCAATGATTTTATTTTCTCCAATGACAAATCATGTGCATCAAAAATAGTATAAAATACAGATGTACTATCCCAAAGAGCCCTTTAACCATGAGTTTTAAGTTCCATAGGTGAAAGTTCCAATAATGTTTATAACAATTATAATATAAGTTGAACATTGGATTATAATTTCAATATTCATAATTCACTGTCCTGAAAAACCTTTTCATCATAAACAAAAACCATGTATGTTAGAGTTCTCAAGATCATTAGATTGTCAAATTACTTGTTTCATTTATTTTGAAATTTAATATTCATAAAATGATTTCCATTGTTTTTGATAGATAACATATTTGTTGTGTTTGGTAATATAGTTTTTCAGCAAACAATCGTTATACCAATGGGTACAAACTGTGCACCATTGCTTGCTGATTTGTTTCTTTATTCTTATGAAGCAGAATTTATGCAGAACCTTGTTAAATCTGGAGAGAAAACTGTCGCCAAATCATTCAACTCAACATACAGATATATAGATGACGTTCTGTCTCTTAAAAATCCTAAATTTGGAGACTATGTAAATGTCATCTATCCTAGTGAGCTTGAAATAAAAGGCACGACTGATTCCTCATGTTCTGCTTCATATTTAGACTTATACCTGAATTATGACGCACAGGAAAGGCTACATTTGAAACTTTATGACAAACGTGATGACTTCAATTTTTCTATTGTCAATTTTCCTTTTTTATGCAGCAATATACCTGCTTCTCCTGCTTATGGTGTATTTGTTTCCCAATTAATACGCTATGGTAGAGCTTGTTCCCACTACGGGGACTTTGTACAACGAAGTAGGCTGCTTGCAAATAAATTGTTGACTCAGGGATATTGCAAGCCTAGGCTTATCAAGGCCCTCAAAAAGTTTTATGGCCGTCATCACAGTATTGTTGATAAGTTTGATGTTTTTGTGTCCAGGATTGCCTTGGATATATTTGACGTCTCATAGTTCCATGTTCCTTTCACACAATTTTGATTACACACGTGGCGGGTGTAGCTAGCTAAACAGGAGATGCTTACCCTTTCGGACCACCCGGCCTCACTTCCCTGGTGGAAGTTCACGTGTCTAACCTAACTTGTCGGTTTCAAAGTTTTTACTTCTGGATTGTGATTCAAAAATGGATTAGTATGTTTGTTTTTGATTACATACATCATATACAGTTCAGTTGCACTGAAGAACTTTTACCACGCTTTTTATGTTCCATGGTTGAAAGTTCCAATAATGCTCATTAAAACTGTAAAATAACTTGTAACATTGAACTTAAATTTCAATAGTCATAAAATTATTACTGATATCTCTGCTGGTGTCTGTTGCCCCGAGAATACCACAAACCCAGGAGACAATAATTGTGTATAATTATCAAAAATATATTATTACTCTCTCATGCAAAGTAAACGTAATTACATACACAAAGTTTAAACACACCGTTCATTTTGTTTTGAATTTCAATATTCATAAATTATTATCATTGTATACATAAACAGTTCAGTTGCATTGTCCCGAAGAAACCTTTAACCACGCTTTTAAGTTCCATGGGTAAAAGTTCTAATAATGCTCATTAAAATTGTAAAATAACTTGTAACATTGAATTAAAATTTCAATATTTATAAATAATTTCCACTTTATATTCACAAAGTTCAGACGCACCGTCCCGTAAACCCTTTCATCATAAACTTAAAACATTTGTGTTAGAGTTCTTAAGATCATTAGATTGTCAAATTACTTGTTTCATTTTATTTTGAAATTCAATATTCATAAAATAATTCCCATTGTATACATGTGCATACATCATAAACAGTTCAGTTGCACTGTCCTGAAGAGCCCTTTAACCATGCACTTTAATTTTTAGGGGTGAACGTTCCCATGAATGTCAAATCATTTGTATAATTACATGTTAAGAAAACAATAAAACCACTATCAGATTATCTCCTTCATTAATCCATTAATCTCTTTCTTACATCACTTGTCTGTTTAAATCGTTAAAGTATCGCATAATTAATATTTTTCGTTAAAGGGTGCACATGTGTTAATATTAGCATATGCTTACATTCACAAGTTGTCACTGCTGGCACTAAAATACATCGAAAAGTTACTTAAGGTAAATTGATGTTACAATTATCATAATTTTATATTCATTAACATGTCACCTCCATCCTGCAGATTTTTTTTTTCAAAAGAAGGTAGCAAGGGTTCAGTATAAATTTGAAAATTAACATATAAATTCATTCAGAATTTGGAGTATTACCATCGAGGTTACTGAAATGTCAATCAGTGCAAGCAATTTTGGACTGGATTTTCTTTTCTGATAAAAGAAACATAATCAAATTCCAAACATGTTTAATCAAATTTTCATACTTTTGATTATATATTTTAGCAATATAACTATAGCTTTTATTCTATTGAACCAAAAATAATTGTAGAAATTAACATATGTGATGAGTGGGTGGGTGTGGGGTCGTGAAGCTGCAACGGTCAAAATGAACAAAAACGGTCTAAATCAATCCATATTAAGACCCTAAATAATCTCTACAAACCTTCGTTAACTCAGAGTGATAACAATCAAATACAAACATATGAACCCATGTCTAAATCACAATCCAAAAAGCAAAGTGAAAACTTTGTGAAAAACTGGTAAATAAGATTAAACACGTGAACTTTGACCAGGGGAGTGAGACCGGGTGCTCCGACGAGGTAAACGCCTCCTTTTCACCTAGCTACATCAGCTACAATTCTTACACTTTAGCCGAATCACAAACATATTCCTGAAAATATAGTGAATGGAATTCTGTAATTTCACTTAAAAGATACCAGATCAAATTAAAATTATATAAATCTGTCCTCTTGTTGATATTTTTTAATTTTCGGCAGCCGAAGTTTGACATTCACACTTTCGACAGCATGCTGGTATAGATCTGTACATGTGCTGTATTTAAGTACAGTACTTACAGTCTAAGAGTACTTTAAGTAAATATCAACTGTATAAAAATCTCGTAAAATATTTTAATGTTAATAAATTGTGGCGATTTTAATTGCCTTTGTTGTGAGGTCCAATCAAAGAGAAACACTAAGTACAGGGGAGAGGTACTCTTGAAAAGACCGTGTACTTTCAGTTTTAGTATTAATCAATGTCACTCAAAATACAATTACTAGTCCGTTTATTTTAATATTGGCTATTAAAAAACAAATAATTTAAAAATAATTATTGTCTTGTTAAACGAAAAACTACGGAAGCGTATTGCTGCCAACTAAAAAAACGTAATTAGTCGTACATTGTACGTCCGAGGTAATATCTCGTAGATACGACGTAGTACGGCATACGTACGACTTAATATCTCGTATACGTTCGGCATATTATCTCCACTTACTATCTCGTACGTACGACTTGATATTTGTTATTTGACAGCAATGCGCTTCCGTATAATACAACTACTACTGTGAAATGTTAATTTTTCTAGTGGTCCTATTTTCGTGAACACTCTAGCCCACGATTTTACATGCCATCGAAATAGTGTTTATTACAAACTAAACCTAATCATTAAATCAGTGGTGTAGCCAGCAAAAAAAGTATCATGCAAGCCTGGTTCCAGTGCGTCCACACGATTGGGTCTGGGGGCATGAAAATTTTAAGTGATAAAAATGAAGAAAAATGTGATGCTGTATTTTCTTCATGTCTACAGTTTGTCAATTCATGAAGACGTTTGTATCATGGCAAAATGACAAATGAATATCGGATTGATATTTTAATATCAAAAAATAAAAAATAAAAATGTGCAAGCAAAGGATTATTGACTTATATGCACTATACGTCATTGTTAATCACAATTTACGAATATATCAACCCCTGAAATTGTATTTTTCTAGATCCATGAAAAATAGACAACAACAAAAATAAATGATTTCACATTGTGAAAAAGTAAATTTTATAACCTACACGTAGAACCATCAGTAATGACAGAGTGGTTAAAACAACGTAACACGTCTATTGTCAAAACCATTTTGTGTGTGACTGCAAATTACTGCTTATGTCCATAGAAATTAAAATACAATTGAAAAATGATTGATATTATTTACTTATATTCCTTGTACTTTGTCGTAACTGATAATTTGTATGCGCACCCGCGATTGGCATTAAGTATTTCTGTAGACGCGATGGAAATTTTGCATGTCGAAGTTTACACCGGAAGTAATGTCCTTGGGGACGTTTTACTTCATATGCGCAACAGTACTGTTTGCCTGGTTTTTCAACATGTCAAATCTCGTTAGCGCCAACTCTGTGCAGAAATATTCTAGGCTAATCGCGGATGTCCATACGACTGGGTACAAGTAGATGAAATATATCAATATTCATTCAGGTTTATTGGGTTTTCTGTGGAAATAAAGAGAAATTCGCTGTCACAAACAAAATGACTTGAACAGTAATTTCTTATTCGGCGAAAGGGCGCGCTTAGAGTTTCGTTTGTTTCAAGGCTGGCCTGGTCAGGTATCACTCGTCTATATCTACGGAGATATGATATATATTTTGTAATGATAAGAACAGGTATAGGCCATCTTACATTGCTTTAAGGCATTTGACACAACTTAAATATTTTTTACGAAATTTCGGTAAAATCTCTCCTCTCATATTTTAATATATTTGGTCCAAATCAAAGCTTGCAATGCAGGCTATTTTATAATGGTATTAAAAATGGAATATCTTTTTCTGCTTTTGATGGATTTTTCTGCTGCGCTTGACTTCAAACCCTTTGAGTAGATATAGGAAAAAGTACTCTTGAAATATTCTTTATTGTGTGCTTGTACTCGTTTCTACATATCACAATGTCACTCTAAACTAAATGTCATAAATTGTAGTTACAAACCGGAAATTGTGGCATTTACTGTCTTTGAAGATAAGAAAAAAGGATCATTGTTTTTTCATGTGACACGATTTGATCTTGGCATTTTAAAACCTTGCTTGTTGTAAAGTGCGAAAATTAAACCCATTAGAGTATATATATATATATTATATATATATATATATATATAATATATATATATATAATATATATATGATAACTTAGGACCAAGGATTCTTACAATCGCAATACTGTCTGGCTATTCTGCTATTTAAGGTTGTAAAACATTTGCTCCAACGTGTTTAATGTTTAGACTACAATTTTTTACTGGAAAAAACTCCAGATTAATTATCAAGGCCCTCAAAAAGTTTTATGGCTGTCATCACAGTATTGTTGATAAGTTTGATGTCTCTGTGTCCAGGATTGCCCTGAATATATTTGACGTCTCATAGTTCAATGTTCCTTTTACACAATTTTGATTACACACGTGGCGGGTGTAGCTAGCTAAACAGGAGGTGCTTACCCTTCTGGAGCACCCGACCTCACTTCCTTGGTGGAAGTTCACGTGTCTAACCTAACTTGTCAGTTCCAACGTTTTTACTTTGCTTCTGAATTGTGATTCGGACATGGATTAGTATGTTTGTTTTTTATTGTTTTCTACCCCTCCCTTCGTAGTGCGAGAACCAAGCAAAATAGCATATTCATTCTACTGTCAAATATTTTGCCATACCGCCCTATCAATTTCATTTGGCAATGCTGGTCATTGAGTCCATATCACCATCGGGAAGGTCAATTCCACATCCGGTGTACATGAGTGTTATTACTCTTGATCAGCGTTAAGCGTCAATGACGACCATGTACGCGTCATATCCATTGCAAAAACGGTTATAAACCGTGATGCAATGCAAGTTGAAAGGCTTTGTAAATACATGCATATATATTATATTTATCTACATTTCGGTCTCCCCAAAAGGATGGTTGAAATTGGTACGGTAAGTGGAGCGGAGTGAAAAAATGGCGTTTAAGCCTAAAAGCGGTTAAGACTGTTTCACGGTTCTGGCAGATTTGATGAAACCAGAGAATCAACAAGCATCGGCAAGCTAACTGACGAGTTTTGTCATGCTAGGACCTCCTTGTGTGGAATTTGAACCTATGCAGTGAGAGACGCCGCGAACCGTAAGCGCATTTTATCACAACTAGGCCACCGGGGGTCAAACTCCCCCACCACCTTTTTTAACAAAAATTCATTGTACAAATATAACATGTGTAATTATAATACTTAAATATAGTGTGCAAATTACATGTATGCTTAAAGTACAAGAGCTGAAATGAAAATTGGTTGCATTGAAATAGTCCTCCACTAAATTATAAAATAGTTTGTGAGTTTTAAAATTGTTTAGGATGTTTTGTATCTTAGTAAAGCATTTCAAACCGAGGAGCTTTTTCTGTAAACAATTTTAATTGAAAATAGGAAAAAATGCATATATTTCTTAAACGTTAAGTACATTGTTACATTGTAGTTTCAAAATTTCGCTGGCCTAGTGAAACATAAAAAGAGATTGAGACAGAACAGGCTACATTGGTTATAGACATAATTGAGAGATTAACACATGCATTAGATTACTTCCGTAAATACTTAGAACTGCTTGATAATCTTGTTTAACAAAGGGTTTTTATGTCCGTAACAAAGCGAACATCACTTCAAATTGCATCTTCATAAAAAAAAAACTAAAAACACAATACAGATCTGTTCAAAGTTTAACACTAAGGTAACAAATACAGTACAGTCATGTCGAAAGTTTAACACTGAGCTTAACGAAAATAAGCTAGACTGCCTAGTGGCTCAGATATGGATAACAAGTGACAGAAAAGCTGTCAACTGATAGAAAACAGTTGCCCTAAAGCTGTCAATAGATAGAAAACAGTTGCCCTAAAGCTGTCAACAGATAGAAAACAGCTGCCCAAAAGCTGTCAACAGATAGAAAACAGTTGCCCTAAAGCTGTCAACAGATAGAAAACAGTTGCCCTAAAGCTGTCAACAGATAGAAAACAGCTGCCCAAAAGCTGTCAACTGATAGAAAACAGATGTCCCAAAGCTGTCAATAGATAGAAAACAGTTGCCCTAAAGCTGTCAACAGATAGAAAACAGCTGCCCAAAAGCTGTCAACAGATAGAAAACAGTTGCCCAAAAACTGTCAACAGATAGAAAACAGTTGCCCTAAAGCTGTCAACAGATAGAAAACAGCTGCCCAAAAGCTGTCAACAGATAGAAAACAGTTGCCCTAAAGCTGTCAACAGATAGAAAACAGTTGCCCTAAAGCTGTCAACAGATAGAAAACAGCTGCCCAAAAGCTGTCAACTGATAGAAAACAGATGTCCCAAAGCTGTCAACAGATAGAAAACAGCTGCCCAAAAGCTGTCAACAGATAGAAAACAGTTGCCCAAAAACTGTCAACAGATAGAAAACAGTTGCCCTAAAGCTGTCAACAGATAGAAAACAGTTGCCCTAAAGCTGTCAACAGATAGAAAACAGTTGCCCTAAAGCTGTCAACAGATAGAAAACAGTTGCCCTAAAGCTGTCAACAGATAGAAAACAGTTGCCCTAAAGCTGTCAACAGATAGAAAACAGTTGCCCTAAAGCTGTCAACAGATAGAAAACAGTTGCCCTAAAACTGTCAACAGATAGAAAACAGCTGCCCAAAGCTGTCGAGATATAGCCAAGTTAAGCTGCCGATTCGGTACTAATTCGATAGCATGGTGTTAAACTTTCGAGAGGTCCGTACTGTAAGTACTGAATTGGTGGTTCTTCTTTGTCCCTTGTTAGCAATTATCGCTCAGCTTTTTGGTAGCTGCTATCTATCTCTGTACAGTTTTTTCGGCCTTTTGCTATCCATATCTCGGCGACTCGGCAGTATAGCTTCGAGGTTGAGCCCGAGTCCAGCATTAAACTTTCGACAGGGATGTTATTTGTAAACTATAAACATGATAAAGATGGTGATTGACTCACTAAAGAATACAGAACATTTAAAATCGAGTTTAAATATTAATGAGTTTGGCGTAGAGTTATAATAATGTTTAATGTTATGTAATTATTACAATTAGTGGCCACATTGGGGAAATTAAGCCAGGGGTAACTACCTTTATTCGGTAGAACTTTTTAAGCAAACCAAACCACTGAAATGCGGATTTAATATTCAAGGCAAATGCAGCCAGAAACACCAATAATTATTTTCAGGCTAAATAAATATACACAGGTATTATATTGAGTAATCGTGACTATAAAATTCCCGACTTTGGACAGACGCTTGGTTCATTGACGAAATGGTATCCAATTGTGCGATTATATGACACGAACGATATTGAAAAGGCCCCGCTACCAGCCACTACTGCGGTAGCTCAGTTGGTAGAGTGCTCGCTCCGTAAGTGGGAGGTCGTGGGTTCGAACCCCGGCCGGGTCTGACCCAAGACTTAAAAGTGGGTAGTGACTGTTCTTTCGCCAAGCACTGGGCATTACGAAATGAAAGTCACGGTTCTTTCGGATGGGAACTTAAAATAAACGAGGTCCCGTGTCTTGGTAGGCTTGACACGCCAAAGAACCCTGCTGTATAATGCCATCAGCGCAACGCACAGGCAAAATTTCTGCATATTTGCCTATAGCTGGCGACGTCTCGATATAAGTGAAAAATTCTTGACTGGGACGTTAAACACCATTACTCAACTCAACTCCGCTACCAGCCATTACACTTTTTTACAATCATGCTTGAACATGACCCCCTTCAATATGCGCACGTGTTAAATCAAAAGTCAAATACCAGGCAACTCGGAAAGTACATGTAATATTGAGATGACATATTTAATTATTGACAACTTCTAACATTAATTTTTATTTCTATTTTATTATGAGTTTTATTATAGATAATAAAATTATGTTAAAATTATGATGATTGTTGAATTATCATTTTCAGTGCATAAAAGTTGGATTAGATTAGTAACGCTCGACTGATTTCGTTACATTCCTTACCCATTAGATGTTGAATATATTTTCATATCCATGTCCTGTTAAAGAAGTTTGCGAGCGTGCAACGTGACAATTCAATAAGGTTATTTCAATTGCGTAAGTTGGTCATTACGATGACGTTATTTCATGAACTTCCTTTGTTATTTTAAAACGTTCTACAATTGATAGTAAGTGACAGACGTTATTTCATGAACTTCCTTTATTTTAAAACGTTCTACAATTGATAACCACTGATATACGTTATTTCATGAACTTCATTTGTTATTTGAAAACGTTCTACAATTGATAACCACTGACATACGTTATTTCATGAACTTCATTTGTTTAAAACGTTCCCCAATTGATAGCAAGTGACAGACGTTATTTCATGACCTTCATTTGTTATTTGAAAACGTTCTACAATTGATAACCACTGACATACGTTATTTCATGAACTTCATTTGTTTAAAACGTTCCCCAATTGATAGCAGGTGACAGACGTTATTTCATGACCTTCATTTGTTATTTTAAAACGTTCAACAATTGATAGCAAGTGACATACGTTATTTCATGAACTTCATTTGTTTAAAACGTTCCCCAATTGATAGCAAGTGACAGACGTTATTTCATGAACTTCATTTGTTTAAAACGTTCCCCAATTGATAGCAAGTGACAGACGTTATTTCATTAACTTCATTTGTTTAAAACGTTCCACAATTGATAACCAGTGACAGACGTTATTTCATGACCTTCATTTGTTATTTTAAAACGTTCCACAATTGATAACCACTGACATACGTTATTTCATGAACTTAATTTGTTTAAAACGTTCCCCAATTGATAGCAAGTGACAGACGTTATTTCATAAACTTCCTTTGTTATTTTAAAACGTTCCCCAATTGATAGCAAGTGACAGACGTTATTTCATGACCTTCATTTGTTATTTTAAAACGTTCCACAATTGATAACCACTGACATACGTTATTTCATGAACTTAATTTGTTTAAAACGTTCCCCAATTGATAACCAGTGACAGACGTTATTTCATGACCTTCATTTGTTATTTTAAAAAGTTCCACAATTGATAACCAGTGACAGACGTTATTTCATGAACTTCCTTTGTTATTTTAAAACGTTCCACAATTGATAGCCAGTGACAGACGTTATTTCATGACCTTCATTTGTTTAAAACGTTCCACAATTGATAACCAGTGACAGACGTTATTTCATGAACTTCCTTTGTTATTTTAAAACGTTCCACAATTGATAGCAAGTGACAGACGTTATTTCATGACCTTCATTTGTTATTTTAAAACGTTCCACAATTGATAGTAAGTGACAGACGTTATTTCATGACCTTCATTTGTTATTTTAAAACGTTCCACAATTGATAGCAAGTGACAGACGTTATTTCATGACCTTCATTTGTTATTTTAAAACGTTCCACAATTGATAGCAAGTGACAGACGTTATTTCATGACCTTCATTTGTTATTTTAAAACGTTCCACAATTGATAGCCAGTGACAGACGTTATTTCATTACCTTCATTTGTTTAAAACGTTCTACAATTGATAGCCAGTGACAGACGTTATTTCATGAACTTCATTTGTTTAAAACGTTCTACAATTGATAGCCAGTGACAGACGTTATTTCATGAACTTCATTTGTTTAAAACGTTCTACAATTGATAGCCAGTGACAGACGTTATTTCATGACCTTCATTTGTTTAAAACGTTCTACAATTGATAGCCAGTGACAGACGTTATTTCATGACCTCCATTTGTTTAAAACATTCCCCAATTGATAGCCAGTGACAGACGTTATTTCATGACCTTCCTTTGTTTTTTCAAAACGTTCTACAATTGATAGCCAGTGACAGACGTTATTTCATGACCTTCATTTGTTTAAAACGTTCTACAATTGATAGCCAGTGACATACGTTATATCATGACCTTCATTTGTTTAAAACGTTCTACAATTGATAGCCAGTGACATACGTTATTTCATGACCTTCATTTGTTTAAAACGTTCTACAATTGATAGCCAGTGACAGACGTTATTTCATTACTTCATTTGTTTAAAACGTTCCACAATTGATAGCAAGTGACATACGTTATTTCATGACCTTCATTTGTTTAAAACGTTTCACAATTGATAACCAGTGACAGACGTTATTTCATGACCTTCATTTGTTTAAAACGTTCTACAATTGATAGCCAGTGACATACGTTATTTCATGACCTTCATTTGTTTAAAACGTTGTACAATTGATAGCCAGTGACATACGTTATTTCATGACCTTCATTTGTTTAAAACGTTGTACAATTGATAGCCAGTGACATACGTTATTTCATGACCTTCACTTGTTTAAAACGTTCTACAATTGATAGCCAGTGACAGACGTTATTTCATTACCTTCCTTTGTTATTTTAAAACGTTCCACAATTGATAGCCAGTGACAGACGTTATTTCATGAGCTTCCTTTGTTATTTTAAAACGTTCCACAATTGATAGCCAGTGACAGACGTTATTTCATGACCTTCATTTGTTTAAAACGTTCTACAATTGATAGCCAGTGACATACGTTATTTCATGACCTTCATTTGTTTAAAACGTTCTACAATTGATAGCCAGTGACATACGTTATTTCATGACCTTTATTTGTTTAAAACGTTCCACAATTGATAGCCAGTGACATACGTTATTTCATGACCTTCATTTGTTTAAAACGTTCCACAATTGATAGCCAGTGACAGACGTTATTTCATGACCTTCATTTGTTTAAAACGTTCTACAATTGATAGCCAGTGACAGACGTTATTTCATGACCTTCATTTGTTTAAAACGTTCAACAATTGATAGCCAGTGACAGACGTTATTTCATGACCTTCATTTGTTATTTTAAAACGTTCCACAATTGATAGCCAGTGACAGACGTTATTTCATGACCTTCATTTGTTTAAAACGTTCTACAATTGATAGCCAGTGACATACGTTATTTCATGACCTTCATTTGTTTAAAACGTTCCCCAATTGATAACCAGTGACAGACGTTATTTCAAGACCTTCATTTGTTTAAAACGTTCTACAATTGATAGCCAGTGACATACGTTATTTCATGACCTCCATTTGTTTAAAACGTTCAAAAATTGATAGCCAGTGACATACGTTATTTCATGACCTTCATTTGTTTAAAACGTTCCCCAATTGATAACCAGTGACAGACGTTATTTCATGACCTTCATTTGTTTAAAACGTTCAACAATTGATAGCCAGTGACATACGTTATTTCATGACCTTCATTTGTTTAAAACGTTCTACAATTGATAGCCAGTGACATACGTTATTTCATGACCTTCATTTGTTTAAAACGTTCTACAATTGATAACCAGTGACAGACGTTATTTCATGACCTTCATTTGTTATCTTAAAACGTTCCCAAATTGATAACCAGTGACAGACGTTATTTCATGACCTTCATTTGTTATCTTAAAACGTTCCCCAATTGATAGCCAGTGACAGACGTTATTTCATGACCTTCCTTTGTTTTTTTAAAACGTTCTACAATTGATAGCCAGTGACAGACGTTATTTCATGACCTTCATTTGTTATTTTAAAACGTTCTACAATTGATAGCCAGTGACAGACGTTATTTCATGACCTTCATTTGTTATTTTAAAACGTTCCACAATTGATCATGTCGTCTGCTGATAATACTATATTATCAATACCAGGTACAGTTTACAGTTTAACTGCTTCGATGGCTCAGTGGTACATCATCCGCCTAAGGAGCAAGAGTTCGTGAGTTCGAAACCGAAATTGGAAGGGTTACTCATGTACTTGTACTAAAAAATTCGAGAAATTGCATCTTCGTCACTCGGTATTGTTGACTTGACGCACTATACTCTAAATAATACAAATTAAAAACAAGTCTATGACGACTTTAAGTGTTATAGAATAAAACGAACATGTAATTCAAGCATTGAAAACGATTTACAATGAATCGGCATTGGAGTTTATAATTTTGAGATTGACAAACAGTGGGCAATTATCAAACTGGATTTAAAAATTATTACCTAACTTCCATGCCATTTTAATTAACGCGTGTCTTCCAGAAATGCGTCCTAGCAAAATGAAAAACTGTTAATGCACAGGGTACACAAAAATAAAAATTTAGATATGTTTGAACTGTATTCATTACTTTTGGCTTTTAACACCTCTCTCTCTCTCTCTATCTCTCTCTCTCTCTCTCTCTCTCTCTCTCTCTCTCTCTCTCTCTCTCTCTCTCTCTTTCTCTCTCTGACCCCTTTTCTCTTTCTGAAAGAGACCACTGCGGTAGCTCAGTTGGTAGAGTGCTCGCTCCGTAAGTGGGAGTTTGTGGGTTCGATCCCGGCCGGGTCTGACCCAAGACTTGAAAGTGGGTAGTGACTGTTCTTTCGCCAAGCACTCGGCATTACGAAATGAAAGTCACGGTTCTTTCGGATGGGAACTTAAAATAAACGATGTCCCGTGTCACGGTAGGCTTGGCACGCTAAAGAACCCTGCTGTATAATGGCATCAGCGCAACGCACAGGCAAAATTTTTGCACCTTCGTCTATAGCTGGCGACGTCTCGATATAAGTGAAATATTCTTGACTGGGACGTTAAACACCATTACTCAACTCTCTTTCTAAAAGATATGCACAGCTGCAGTTAAATTTATTCATTGATTCGAATATGTACATTTTGTACAAAGCCACGATTGTTAATTCTCTGCAATTTATAATTAAACAACTGAAGTGTCTGACAGGGGTCAATTCTGACAAGCTCCAGGCTCTTATATTCAGGTCTTCGATTTACGGAAGCCGCTAACGGCTTTCTATACTATCGTAACAAACAGGCGGTACATACAAACGCGCGAGTTTTGTGCGTGTTTCTATACCATGGTAAACAAACATGGAGTTTTGTGCGTGTTTCTATACCATGGCACACAATAATGGCTTGTATGTGTGTTTCTATACCATGGCACACAATAATGGCTTGTATGTGTGTTTCTATACCATGGCACACAATAATGGCTTGTATGCGTGTTTCTATACCATGGCACACAATAATGGCTTGTATGCGTGTTTCTATACCATGGCACACAATAATGGCTTGTATGCGTGTTTCTATACCATGGCACACAATAATGGCTTGTATGTGTGTTTCTATACCATGGCACACAATAATGGCTTGTATGCGTGTTTCTATACCATGGCACACAATAATGGCTTGTATGTGTGTTTCTATACCATGGCACACAATAATGGCTTGTATGCGTGTTTCTATACCATGGCACACAATAATGGCTTGTATGTGTGTTTCTATAACATGGCACACAATAATGGCTTGTATGTGTGTTTCTATACCATGGCACACAATAATGGCTTGTATGTGTGTTTCTATACCATGGCACACAATAATGGCTTGTATGCGTGTTTCTATACCATGGCACACAATAATGGCTTGTATGTGTGTTTCTATACCATGGCACACAATAATGGCTTGTATGTGTGTTTCTATACCATGTCACACAATAATGGCTTGTATGTGTGTTTCTATACCATGGCACACAATAATGGCTTGTATGTGTGTTTCTATACCATGGCACACAATAATGGCTTGTATGTGTGTTTCTATACCATGGCACACAATAATGGCTTGTATGCGTGTTTCTATACCATGGCACACAATAATGGCTTGTATGTGTGTTTCTATACCATGGCACACAATAATGGCTTGTATGTGTGTTTCTATACCATGGCACACAATAATGGCTTGTATGTGTGTTTCTATACCATGGCACACAATAATGGTTTGTATGTGTGTTTCTATACCATGGCACACAATAATGGCTTGTATGCGTGTTTCTATACCATGGCACACAATAATGGCTTGTATGTGTGTTTCTATACCATGGCACACAATAATGGCTTGTATGCGTGTTTCTATACCATGGCACACAATAATGGCTTGTATGTGTGTTTCTATACCATGGCACACAATAATGGCTTGTATGTGTGTTTCTATACCATGGCACACAATAATGGCTTGTATGCGTGTTTCTATACCATGGCACACAATAATGGCTTGTATGTGTGTTTCTATACCATGGCACACAATAATGGCTTGTATGTGTGTTTCTATACCATGGCACACAATAATGGCTTGTATGTGTGTTTCTATACCATGGCACACAATAATGGCTTGTATGTGTGTTTCTATACCATGGCACAAAATAATGGCTTGTATGTGTGTTTCTATACCAAGGCACACAATAATGGCTTGTATGCGTGTTTTTATACCATGGCACACAATAATGGCTTGTATGCGTGTTTCTATACCATGGCACAAAATAATGGCTTGTATGTGTGTTTCTATACCATGGCACACAATAATGGCTTGTATGCGTGTTTCTATACCATGGCACACAATAATGGCTTGTATGTGTGTTTCTATACCATGGCACACAATAATGGCTTGTATGCGTGTTTCTATACCATGGCACACAATAATGGCTTGTATGCGTGTTTCTATACCATGGTATACAAACATGGAGTTTTGTGCGTGTTTCTATACCATGGCACACAATAATGGCTTGTATGTGTGTTTCTATACCATGGCACACAATAATGGCTTGTATGCGTGTTTCTATACCATGGCACACAATAATGGCTTGTATGCGTGTTTCTATACCATGGTATACAAACATGGAGTTTTGTGCGTGTTTCTATACCATGGCACACAATAATGGCTTGTATGTGTGTTTCTATACCATGGTACACAATAATGGCTTGTATGCGTGTTTCTATACCATGGCACACAATAATGGCTTGTATGCGTGTTTCTATACCATGGTATACAAACCTGGAGTTTTGTGCGTGTTTCTATATCATGGCACACAATAATGGCTTGTATGTGTGTTTCTATACCGTGGTACACAATAATGGCTTGTATGCGTGTTTCTATACCATGGCACACAATAATGGCTTGTATGTGTGTTTCTATACCGTGGTACACAAACATGTGGTGCAAAAACAGCATTCACACTATTTTATTTGGTTTTGTTCCATATAAACAAGTGCGGTACACAAAAATTCATGTGGTCGATACCGCGTGTTTGTACCTGACAAATCTTTGTTTATGTACCTGTATACCAGGTACAGGAACAAACATAGAATAATGTATCTGTGTACCGCGTTTTTGTGTACCATGGTACCCATACAGAAGCGCACATACACGAAGAATGTTGTATCTGTGTACCGCGTTTTTGTGTACCATGGTACCCATACAGAAGCGCACTTACACGAAGAATGTTGTATCTGTGTACCGCGTTTTTTTGTGTATCAGGGTACCCGTACAAAAGCGCACGTTGATACACAAAGTTTATTGTGTTTGTGTACCAAAACACACAATTCTTCCATGCGCATGCTGTGTATGTATAGGTAAACAACATTGACCTGTTCGTTTGACCTTTCGTTAGGAATATTCATACAAAAGGGTCCATTCAATATTTGAGTAGCGTTAAAATGAGTTGAGTTCAGTAATGGTGTTTAACGTCCCAGTCAAGAATATTTCACTTATATCGAGACGTCGCCAGCTATAGGCGAAGATGCAGAAATTTTGCCTGTGCGTTGCGCTGACGGCATTATACAGCAGGGTTCTTTAACGTGCCAAACCCAACGTGACATGGGACCTCGTTTATTTTAAGTTCCCATCCGAAAGAACCGTGACTTTCATTTCGTAATGCCGAGTGCTTGGCGAAAGAACAGTCACTACCCACTTTCAAGTCTTGGGTCAGACCCGGCCGGGGATCGAACCCACGACCTCCCACATACGGCGTTAAAATGAGCACTTACATATAAACCTATAGCTAGTACCCAGTTTTAGTTTAATATTTCCCTTGCTGTCTCAAACCATTGACCATCGATGCTACACTCGGATATGCGTTTACAATAATGCAGCTGAAATGAAAAGATGTGTTCTCTATACAAAATAATCCGAGTCATGGTAAATATCTAGATTAAAGGTCAAGCGGACAGGTCAATGTTGTTTGGCTACATATATACTTCGTCTGACCGCAGTGGGCTTCCGTATCAATTAACTAGTTGTAAAAGTCTACTGTTTTAACAACATGCCAGTATAAAATTTTGATTTACGCTCCAATTTACGTTTTCGCTTATTTCACATTTCTTTTTTATGAATAAAAAACCCTTATTGTTTTTATTTTTAGGTTTCTGGGTTAAATGCAAACTTTGAACTAAACTTTTTAAAAATGCATTCACTTCAATTTTATGACAGAATTCAACAGGCTAAAAGTAATGTAAACAAATTATTTTAGACCAAATAACATTATGTCAACCATTTTAATTTAAATCTTTAAAAAAACATTTTGATATGCAATATCTTAACATGACTCATTATATGCCTTAAGTAGAATTTTTCTCCATTTTTCATTTTTTTTAAAAAGCTCCTTGGCCGAGTGGTCTAGATTGTACGTTTACGGATTGCAGTGTCTTTCACTACCCAGGTTCGAATTCCTCTCGAGGCTGATTCCAGTGTTAGAAAGTTTGTTAGTTCTGAGGGTCATTGTTTTTTTCATGACCCCATTTTCCTTAATCGTCCATGAACAGCTTGTCAAGATCGCTTCTTGACAGGGACGTTAAAATCCATCACTCAACTGATATGATGACGACCAGTTTTCAGCTAAAAATGGCCTCAGATCCCACTCGAGACTAATCCTAGTGTTATAAAGTTTGTCAGTTCTGAATGTCATTCTTTTCTTCCAGGACTTATTTTTTTTCAGCAGTCCATGTACTGATCACCTTGTCGAGATCGCTTCTTGACTGGGAGGTCAAAATCCATCTCTCAACGCTAAATATGGCCTAAAATCCCACTCGAGGCTGATTCTAGTGTTAGAAAGTTTGTCAGTTCTGAAGGTCCTTGTTTTTTTTCCAGGACTCCATCTTCGTCAACCGTTCATGAACAGCTTGTCAAGATCGAATCTTGACTGGGACGTCAAAATCCAAGATCGCTTCTTGACTGGGACGTCAAAATTCATCATTCAACTCTTCTTAGACCTGATATGATGACGACCAGTTTTCAGCTAAAAAAGGAATCAAATCCCACTCGAGAATGATCCTAGTGATAGAAAGTTTGTCAGTTCGTTCTGAAGGTCCTTATTTCTTCCAGGACGCCATTTTCCCCAATCGTCCATGAACAGCTTGTCAAGATCGAATCTTGACTGGGACGTCAAAATCCATCACTCAACTCTTCATCAGGAGCTGATGACGGCCATTTGTTCAGCTGAGATTCGGTGGCCAAATAAGCCTCTTTTGGTTAGCTGGTTGGTGTGTTTCTTGCTGTTTTACATCACATCAGGCGTTTTCCTATGGCTGTTCAGAATGAAAAAATATCGAGCAAGTTGCTTTGGTGTGGTGGAGGAAACTGAACCACCTTCAGAAAACCTTTTTTTTCCTCCACCATCCCTGAACTTACTTAACTCGACATAGGCGAAACATTTTAAAATGGGACGTGAATCACAATATCTCCACTCTCCACCTCACTCCACACCATTACGTCACTACACTCCACACCATTACGTCACTACACTCCACACCATTACGTCACTACACTCCACACCATTACGTCACTACACTCCACACCATTACGTCACTACACTCCACACCATTACGTCACTACACTCCACACCATTACTTCACTACACTCCACACCATTACTTCACTACACTCCACACCATTACGTCACTACACTCCACACCATTACTTCACTACACTCCACACCATTACGTCACTACACTCCACACCATTACTTCACTACACTCCACACCATTACGTCACTACACTCCACACCATTACGTCACTACACTCCACACCATTACGTCACTACACTCCACACCATTACGTCACTACACTCCACACCATTACGTCACTACACTCCACACCATTACGTCACTACACTCCACACCATTACGTCACTACACTCCACACCATTACGTCACTACACTCCACACCATTACGTCACTACACTCCACGTCGCCACAAACATTATTCATTATTCCACTCCACTCCAAATTCCACGTCGAAAAATGTCATTTACTCGAGTCCAACCCACTCCGCTCTACTACTACCTGCGGTTAGAGTGCTCGATCCATAAGTGGGAGGTCGTGGGTTCGAACCCCGACCGGGTCTGACCCAAGACTTAAAAGTTGGTAGTGACTGTTCTTTCGCCAAGCACTCGGCATTACGAAATGAAAGTTACGGTTCTTTCGGATGGAAACTTAAAATAAACGAGATCCCATGTTTTTGTAGGCTTGGCACGATAAAGAACCCTGCTGTATACTGCCATCAGCGCAACGCACAGGCAAAATTTCTGCACCTTCGCATATAGGTGGCGATGTCTCGCTATAAGTGAAATATTCTTGAATAGGACGTTAAACACCATTGCTCAATTCAACTCTACTATTTTATCCACGACGAAAAATGACATTATTTGAGTCCAATCCACTCCGCTCTACTACTACCTGCGGTTAGAGTGCTCGCTCCGTAAGTGGGAGGTCGTGGGTTCGAACCCCGACTGGGTCTGACCTAAGACTTAAAAGTTGGTAGTGACTGTTCTTTCGCCAAGCACTCGGCATTACGAAATGAAAGTTACGGTTCTTTCGGATGGAAACTTAAAATAACCGAGATTCCATGTCTTTGTAGGCTTTGCACGATAAAGAACCCTGCTGTTTACTGCCATCAGTGCAACACACAGGCAAAATTTCTGCACCTTCGCCTATAGGTAGCGACGTCTCGGTATAAGAGAAATATTCTTAACGTTAAACACCATTACTCAATTCAACTCTACTTTTTTATCCACGACGAAAAAATGACATTATTCGAGTCCAATCCACTCCGTTCTTATAATGGCGAGATACAAAATTATGTCAGTCAAGAACACTAAGTGTAAACATTAGAGTACATATCATTATTAATGTTTTATTTTTGCATGACTTATTATTTTGCTAAGTAACATTAGAATATAAACATTTTATCCGTCTGTGTCAGCTCAACCTCCAGAAAGATCATGGACATTGTGATATGGACCGTTTATCAAAAATTAGGATAAAAAGAAATGAAATTGTCGCGTTATGAAAAACTACGCAAGGTATGAGACCTGTCTAATTTAAATAATGTTTCTTTTTACAGTATGTTAGTTGCTACATCTAAAAAAATGTTCTTAAACGAAATTAAGCATCATTTCTTTTATGTCTTGTCCCCATATTATGTAAAAAGATCATTTTGCAGTTTAAATCTATTGGGTAGATCTGTTTGTTCTGGGTCTGTTAAGACATAAACCATCTGTTTTTAAGGTCTCTTCCGACTTAGGAACCCGTGACTAATTTCCATATGTAAAGTGCTTGTTAAAAGAACAGAACCGCTGTCAGTTTGTTTACTGAAACACAGCGGCTTTCTTTGGATACTCCGTTTTTCTCCATTATCCAAGAACTGGAAACCATCAATCGATCTTCCACACACTACATTGGCTAAATATTGTATGGCGATAACTACTTTAACCCTCTCGCTGCCACGGAACAGTTGAAATTACGTCAGCGCTGTGCCAAGGTTAAAACGTCATCATGATTGCGTCATCAAAAATGACGACGTTCAGAGAAAAGGAGAACCTGTCTTCATTCACCTGATTTCATACGTCGTAAAACATTCATTCCAAGGTCATTAATTGTCCGATTTTGATGAAATTTTCAATATTTTACGCATCATTATTTGCAGTTTTTTCTCATTAAGTTCATATCTTGAAAAGAAAACCGAGTTGAACATAGAGTTGAATTTCTATTAGGCAAGTAGATCTAGATCTCTATGCCGAAATTTTTTTTGACCTCGTAAAATTTATTTTTAACAAAATTGTATAATGATAATAACCAGGTGCTTTAAATGAGATGCTTATTAATGCTCATGCAACATGAATGTTGAAATACTATCGAATCCTCAAATTTTGAGCTAACAGTTTTAATTAATTTAAAAATTCACTATAAAAAATTAAGTTGGCCATGATGCAATATTGAAATGCGCATTATACAAGGAGCATTACCGACACCTGTGCCGCCTGATGACAGTCAACAATACCGGTGAAATAAAATCTGCACATGATGGGCAGTATTTAATTTCTATTGTGTATGCTATTAGTGGAGGAGAGTTAGTAATAGATCCTCCTGTAAAAAAATAAATAATCAAACAAGAAATTTTGTGCACAATCCGTCAGTTGATTAAAGAGAATTTTAAGATGGGTTGGAAAAAATGATAAATAAACGCCAAAATCGCATCTAATAGTTTCTTAAATACTAAGAGGTTATGCAATGGTTTTAATATGAAATATTTCTTAAGTGTTTATAGAACAGGTACACAGATAGATTTTTATGGATGTTTATTATTTACATTCAAGATTCAAGTTTGTTTAATTTGATATCAAGTTCAAACAGCTGTTGAAGAAAACACCAAGCAGCAGTCGTCGTGAAACGACGATAGTGGCAGTCAGGGCCTTTCGTACAAACCATTTCAGCACATTTCTCTTGAATTAATTTCCTACTACGAGGCTTGTTTTCTATTTAGTATATATGTTCTAGATTAACTGATAATGTTGCGTATAACGTGATATTTCTAATATTATTGAAGTCTTACCAGAACAGGTATAAAAGATGCACAAATTTAGAAATGTACAGTACACTATTTAGCAAGGTTTCTTTATCGTCAGCGACTTTCCCGAAAGTATCCGATTACCTATCTACAGAGTGCATGTATACACGTTTTATGTTTTAAGTTATTGAATATGAAAGCCGTGATTAATTATTTTCAAGTAAAGTAAACGGTAATGAAAAGAACACAATTGCAAAAGTGACAATAGCCATACCTCAACATATATGATATTCTGACCCTTAGACATATATAACTTTTATTCACACTGTCGCTGACCGCTGGGAACTGCAACATAAATAGATGCTAAAAGCATCCTGATGCTATAGCTAGCACAAATCAGATAAAAACATAACTCATTGTTAGTTATGGCTACAGCGTAGATCGATAAGGAGGTAGCATAATCCGTGTCAATTCATTTTTTGGATGATGATGCACAGGAAAACCAACAAGGGGCATTTTCTATAGCGCAGCGGATCCCTCCCTGATCTCTAACAAGCCCCTTTTTCCTTTTGATAGCATGCTCATATACAATACAGGCCTGTCGAAAGTTTAACACTAAGAAAACGAATTAGTGCCAATGTGCAGCTCATCTCAGTTCATTTTAGCGATAATTTTCGCCAACTTTTCTTTATCTCTCGGCCACTTTTATGATCACTAAGCTATCCATATCTCTGTCACTTAGCGACCAAACTTAGACTATACTTTATATTAACTCAGTGTTAAACTTTCGACCATTATGCACTGTATAACATGAATAATGTGTACATGTATTCTTCAAATTTTTGTGTCTACTATATTCCGTATTTTATATTTGACCGTCCATATGAAAAAAAGGCATTCAGATGAAAGGTCTTTGGAAACTAACAAAAGGTTATATGAAATAGCAATAAAAGTGAATTAACCCCAATAGTTGTGGAAAAAATGCAAAATCACAGTCATGGTTTTGTAACATACTATATTTATTGCATTCAAAATGTGTTTTTGCATGACAATTGGGATGTTATAAGGGTCCTTTTCGCTTATGACCCAGGAATGCAGTTGTATATTGTAATCAGCTTGACCTTGATTTTGGTGTAAATGCTGAATAAAATAAATAAAATATATGGCCACCTACATTATATCCAAACTACATTCTTTGATTGCAGACGTGAATTAAGCGATACATTACTGATATACAACTTTAATGTTAGTTAATATATTTATGTACTCGTAGGTTTTTTTCATCAAATACATTCCAAACATACTATAAACCATTTCATATGACAACAAATGGAGAGTTCCTTCTAGAAGCTTTCTTTACCGTCTTACGTGTCATATGTACAGGTACATTTCATATACATATATGATACGCTATATTTGTTTGTTTGTTTTGTTTTTTTTTTATATAAAATGCTTAAAATCCATTCCCCGGGTACCTGTAGTCATATGAAGAGACAAATTACTTTTCACAATCAATCCAAACATTTAGTCAAGTACATTTGTGTGTACAGTGTGTGACGAAGCCTTTAAGAGGCGTTCTAATCATATAATTTGACAGACCACATGTTGTAATATTTATAATAAAATCTAAAAGTCGATTAAATTATTCGTAAAAGTTAAAAATTATATGCGAAGACTTCAAATTATAAGGGGGTGACTGTAATACGTATACCTCGTGCTTATACCACACTTCCTTATAATTAAAATGAATTTTCTGAATATTTTAGAACTAACTTTATGTATGGCGTACAGAGTTCAAATATAAAACTGTATATTTTGAACAAAGTTAGTGATACACGTTTGCGGTGAAACAGTGTATACAATTGTAAATAGTTGTGATAGTCGTATACAATGTTATCTTTTCTCAACATATTGTTTGCTATGTATTAATGAAAATCAGAGAAAGCTCAACTCATTTGGAGATCTGAGAAGTACTACATCGAAAAAATATTTGATGAAAAAAATCATATCATTACGTACTGACATAAACTTGTATTATTATTATTATTATTATTATAAGCGACATTTAATTTCTTTAATTTCAAGCATATTTCATCTCATCTCAAACTGTCGAGTGGCCATTCATCGATTTAGTTCATTTTTCCGAAAAAGACAACCATTTAACACTTATTTGCTCTTCTATATATGACCCAATGCATTCAAGTTGTAAGAAAATAAGTTTTTAATAGATCGGTGTTTTTCTCGTTGCCGAAGGTTTAATTAATTGTCAATTTGTCCTGAAAATAATTATTAATTTCATTATTTTATCAAATGAAATCGGTCAGTTAGTTTTAAGGAAAATATAACAGCACGCATGGCTGTTCAGTCACTGGTCATGGCATTTACGACTGCATTTTCTACAGTAGCAATGATGTACGACAGCAGCATTTGATTACGTCATAAATACGCTATATTTACGTCATAATTTTTGTGATGACGTCATGCAACCGTTATGTCAGTTAATTACCACCTTACTTTGTTACTATGAAAATAAGATATAAAGTGGATAAATAAGAAATAGGGTTTAAAGTATTGTGGTTGGAATCATAGAAAAAAGGACATATATGTCCTCTTGGCAGCGGGCTGGGGGAGGACATATATGGTATCGTGGCAGCCAGAGGGTTAAATAAACCGGATTCAAAATATATGAGTATGCTGCTTTGGATTTTTCTGTTGTAAACTTTCCTTTTTTATGCAGCAATATACCTGGTTCTCCTGCTTATGGCGTAAATTTGTTTCCTAATTAAAACGCTCTGGTAGAGCTTGTTCCCACTACGGAGACTTTGTTCAACGAAACAAACTGCTTAAAAATAAACTGTTGACCCAGGGATATTGCAAGCCCAGGCTTATCAAGGCCCTCAAAAGGTTTTATGGCCGTCATCACAGTATTGTTGATAAGTTTGATGTCTCTGTGTCCAGGATTGCCCTGGATATATTTTAAGTTTCATAGTTCCATGTTCCTTTCACGCAATTTTGAATTTTGATTACACACTCGATGGGTGTAGCAAGCTAAACAAGAGGTGCTAACCCTTCCGCAGTACCCGACCTCACTTCCATTGTGAAGGTTCTCGTGTCTTACCTAGCCTATCAGTTCTAAAATTTTATACTTTGTGTAGAAAATTAATATTTCACCTTTATCGGAATGCCACCAGCTATAGACACAGTGGCAGATTTTCTTTTTGCCTTTGCGTTGAGCAGTAAGGGTTCTTTAGCATGACAGTGTGAAACAGAACATTGAATTCAAGATCCAATCCGAAGGTCCTGCTTATCATTACAATACAGCTATATTTTTCAGTTATATCAGAGCATCACCAGCTATAGATGCAGTAGATGCAGTGACAAATTTCTCTTTGCCTTTACGGTGAGCAGTAAGGTTTCTTTAGTTTGACAGAGTGAAACACAACATTGATTTCAAGGTCCCATCCGGAGGGTCCTGTATAGCAATACAATACAGCTATATTTTCAGTTATATCAGAACGTCACCAGCCATAGATCCAGTGGCAGATTGTCTCTGCAGTGAGCAGTGAGGGTTCTTTAACATTAAAAGGCCTACCGTAAAAAAGAATATTGATCTCAGGGTCCCATCCGAAGGGTTCTGCATACCAATACAATACAGCTATATTTTTTCAGTTATATTAGACCTTCACCAGCTATAGACGCAATGACAAATTTTACTTTGACTTTGCGGTGAGCAGTAAGGTTTTTTTTGGTTTGACAGAGTGAAACAGAACATCGATTTTAAGGTTCCATCCGGAGGGCCCTGGATACTAATACAATACAAATATGCTATAGATACAATGACAAAGGAGGTTGTGCGCTATGGGCCAATTTTGGCCCCATATCAGAATTTGATGAATTTTCTGTAGAACGCAGTCTGAGATTTAGTCTTTATAAAAACATAAAAAATTAAATGTTCTATGTACCGTTGCTTAGCAACGGCGCATGGAAACTGACCCCTCAGAAATTTTAATTTTGCTCATTTTGTATTGTGAATTGGGCATATTATAGCAGATGTTATATCGGTCTTAAATGTTTGTGCAAATAACATGTCCATATTTCTATATTGGACAGTTGAAGTAAATGTGAAGTTTGAGAACTTAAAATATTAGAATATTTGTTACCATGGCAACAATATTTTGCCCATAGCAACGGTCAACTTAATGTCTTTGTGTTGAGCAGTGAGAGTTCTTTAGTTTGATAGAGTGCAACAAGACATTGATTTCAAGACCCCATCCGAAGGTCCTGCATTCTAATACAATACAGTTTTTTTTCAGTTATATTGGAACATCACCAGCTATAGATGCACTGGCAGATTTTCGTTTTGCCTCTGCAGTGAGCAGTTAGGGATCTTTAACATAAAAATAAAAGCCTACCGTAAAATAGAACATTGATTTCAAGTACAATCCAAAGAGCTCTGATTACTTATACAATGCAGCCATGTTTTTGTCATGTGAACGTAAAGCATATGTCATTCTAAAGCATCTAACCTTCACATTTGAAACACTTGATATTTGCCACGGTATCACTCTATACTCAGTTAGTGTCTACAGTATATTGCATAATTAGCATAGTTTGAAAAATCTTGTAAGTATTTTTCACCTTGACAACTTTATTTTGGTCGACGTGTTGACAAACGATTTCCTGTGTTTTTGTTTTTACAGAATTTTTTAAAATACAGTAAAACACGAATATAACGAACACTCATATTTTTTTAAAAACGAAAAATGTACTTTGAACTTAGTTTTTACCCGATCAGAATCAATTGATAAGCAAGTGATTTTAATATTACCCGCTATATATGCCAGCTATACAAGTTTGTGTTAAATTTTCCATTATTTATTATTTTTTTAAAATTATTTAATTTATTTATTTATTAATTAATTAATTTATCTATTTATTTATTTTTAATTTATTTATTTATTTATTTATTTATTAATGTATTTATTTATTTATTTATTGGCTGTCGTGCTTGTTGCCATATGAACAAAGCCAGGCAAAATGCAGGAATATTTGGTGATCTCACCATTTGTACCTTCTAGACATATGTCAACATCAAAGTCCGTCTTCTGATGCACTTAATCATAAATATCGGTATTTTGTCATTATTTATTTATTTATTTATTTATTTATTTATTTATTTATATCATTTCACAACACAACACAAGCACTATACGATATACAAAACATAATACATAATAAAGTCAAATTTAAATTGTAAGTACAACACCAGTATAGGTACTGTATTTCCATAAATTTCGTGCACATGGTTTTTATTATTTATTTCTTTTATTTACATTTATGGTGTTTGATTGAGACACCATAAAAGTTATGAAAGTTATAGGACTATAATGTGACGTCACTCATTTCTTGCTGATACCTATGCCCGTGACGTCATTGATAGGCTGTTCCAGGAATTAAAAATTGCATGTCGTACACGACAGTGTTTTAAATTTATTTCAGAATTCAAAAAACAAAAATAAAATTTTCAAAAAATGCGAAATGTAAATATAACCATTGAACTTTCTACAAATGGCGTTTATAGTGCTATAACTTCCATTGCCGTGCAAAGCAAACTAGTCATAACGCGCTAGCGCGCGTTGTTCGGTTTGCTTTGAACGGCAATGGAAAATATAGCACTATAAACGCCATTTTAGACAGTTCAATGGTTAAATAAAAACCATGTGCCATCAATTAAAATATCAATAAAATGCATTCAAAATGCAATGACCTTACCGGATTATATTTTTAATTAAAAACATTATTGTTCAGTTCTCCTGTACATAGAGAAATTTTGCGAAAGTGTTGGAAACTTGATCAAGTTTATACACCAATTGGGCCTCATTCAAAGTTACATCAGGGCATTTAGGGTCAGGTAGGTAATTGTAGCTCGGGTTTTTTCAGGTGTGATCATCATAACTATTCCAGTTATGACATAACGTTTAGAGTTGTTCCAAGTAAGAAGGTACAGAAGGGATAATTTTGACATAGTCATATTTGCTTTTTGATTAAAAAGTTTAAAAAAACATGCTCTTTGTACAGAATTAAGGTAGTTCCATACCTTACAAATCGCTTGAAAACATATATTGCAATTTTGATATGTTGTGCATAGGCATAAACGATTCAACATGCCAAAACTTCAGGGTAGGTTTTCGAGTTACTTAAGAAGTTCTGAAGCGCCACCTGGTGGCCATTTTCACGGGATAAATGATTAAAGTACAGCCACTGGTGTCAACAAATAAGCTTTAATATTTTTTTGCCATGTTTAGAGACCAAAAGTGTCTTGTATTTGAATTAACCAATATGTCATGAAAATTATTTGGACCAACGGAATTTTACTTCCGGTCACGTGGTGATTTTCTACAGCGCCAGAACTTTGTAGATACTTAAAATACTAAGTCGAATACGACCCCTGATTTTAACATATATTGCACATGGATAGATAAGTTTGATTTTCTGAAACAAAAAATTGGTGGTAGTCAAGCTACTTTTTTCATTAAATTGCATCAAAATCCTGAAACAAGAAAAAAGCCTTATTCCTTAGATAAGAAGTTTCTATTAATGTCCAAGTTTACTATTATTAACTCAATATTTTCGTTTGGTATTAACAAATAAACAAAAACACTGATTTTGAGCTATTTTGGTTGTGCAAAACAAACCCAGTTTTCAATATCATATGGTCTGTACCCATGGCAATCGTTACTAAAAACAGATGAATTAAAGTGAAAGAGAATTCATATATATATTGATGAAGCATTCTTGATTCTTGGCCGCCGAAATGAAAAGCAAATACAAGAGTATAGTCAATTTGACACCAAGAAAATTTGTTATACAGTATGTTTTTTGAAGAATCGTCAGGTTGCGTCATACTATCTGTATTTAAATTCACCGAAAAAATCACATGACGCAGCATTTACTTTAAAACGATGTACTCAAATTATTAAGACTTGTACCCTCAACAGTGTAGATCTTTCTAATTCCCATTTAAAGATACAGTTTAGTTCTTTAAAATCGTACTAAAAATAGATGTTGTGAATTATAATATTTTGTGAATGCAGAAAATAATTCTAAGTGATAGCGTAATTGCGTTCCCGCCAAAATTCTATAGGCACCGAAGACCACATATTCGTGACGTCATAGATGACAAAGACGTTAAATGTGACATTTTGACCGTAAATTTTGGTCGTACAGAAAACGACGACGACGTCACTATGGTATGGAACTACCTTAAGTTCACTTTTTCATGAATGAAAAATATTTTTCCTATTAGGTCAGTATATTTTGTATTAAGTTTTGACAAATTTTTTGTGAGTTTGTTAAAAAATACGACTTTATTCTTGCATTTCCCATGTGCACGGAATTTGTGGAAATACAGTTGTTCAGTTTCTACAACATTATATGTTTTTAAAACACTGGGCGGCCTATACCTGTGTGCGTTAATAGTTAACGATGATAAACCGGTTTTCAGAAGACAGGTCATCAAGCACAATGCAAATAGTTCCGATTGCTCACCAATATAGCCACGTGGATTTTATCTATGTCATAGGATTGTATCTCTTCCAAAGATTAGACTTTTAGAGTTTCTTAAGAGTTTGATTGGGGACGTATATGTGCTTAATTCGTTTTATCATTTTTATCGATTTTACATTATTATATGAAAAACCAGACATTTTTTTTCTCGTAAAAGGATGTCTACAGTTTTTGCCATCTATCGACCCACACACATTTTCCTGGTATGGCTTTCACCTGTATGAGGCCACTTTTATAAAATAGTGATTTCTGTCACTTAATCGGTTATAATATTTCAGTTTAAATGCATAATAAAAAGTGTCTGTACAATGGTAAAATACTCTTAAACACTTAAAATCGAAAATGAATTACTCTTAGCGATTAACCGATGCCACAGTAGCATTTTCAATTCGTTGTTTCAGTTTACAATCAAACCTACCACCATGGAGCTCTTTTGTTACAACAACAAGCACGTTGTTAAGACGATGTGTTTTACACGAGGCTTTTACTTTGCTTTGCCTTGTTATACAAATATCGATGCTTATACAACTTGCTTAGACGTTAAGAGTTTTGACAAAAAAGTATTATTACTCATTCACTTACAATTGAGTTATATATAATTTAGATAATTTTTTTTCAGAAAAATTAGGAAAAACATCTCGTGCAAAATGTTTAGGATTCGAACCTACACACGAAAAAAAGCATTCCGTGATATCTTAGCAGTCAAAATATTTTACCACTGAGCTACCAAAGCTTGAGAACGCTCTGTATACGCTACAATTTATAAATGACATGGATAAGGATAAATGTTTAGCTTAAAAGCGTTTTTCAATCTTTTGTCATTATGGAAGGCTTGCCCGTGAATAATTATTATATCAGTGAAAACTGCATTTATTACTTACACTGTTCACGGACAGGCCTGTCATCAATATGAAATCGCAAAATATATATAGTTAAATGTAAAGAAATAGTCATTTTTGCTTTTATTCATCGTTTTTATGCACATATAGTACTTTTCCGTTACCAGAGATATCTTTATTGACATAACTCTTTAGAACGTACGGTATGGGCCCGTTGAATGTTAAACACACAGCAAAAGAAAAAGTCCAAGTTCATCCTGGCCTTCGTTAACTGTGCGGTGTCTGTTATTTATCTTTTAGCAACTTTTCAGGCACTAGTTATTGGTGTTTCGGTCACACGATAGCCGAGCTCCCGACTTATTTCTGTTGGCTCATTGTTAAATTTTTGACAGGTCTGTAGAAGTACTGTACTTTATTCTATAGATAGAAAGTAATTTTAACAATTATTTTATTAATGTAAATTCTGACATGCATTAAATTTTTCTATGGCTCATTTCCTTAGACATCCTGTGCTTTACGAACGTGCATTGTCTCGGTTTTATCGATGTTAATATTGAAATTCAATGGTTTGTCCAGCGGCTGTGAGTACATGGGACTGCCTTCACAATCTCTAACTAATTTCTGGGGTCGTATATTGTGTATGTATCTTTATGGATAACTATGTCTTGATATTGAATCACGTCAGTTGACGTTTACTCGTAACAGAGCCGTTATTCCAAGAATTTGCGCCGTAAACGTTTTCAAAAAAGTTCAGCACAGTCAAAAGAGGCGATTTTCAAGTGAACTGTTTTAAAAAGACCCAATCGCCAATTCTGCGTTACAATTCCTCTTCAGTCGCTATTGGGATCCAAGTGTGTCCTTAATTATATATATATATATATCTTAAAATTACTACCCTTATATTAAACGAAGCTAATGTAGGCAATACAGTCTTTTTTGTGTTATACTTCAAGATATAAGTTTGGAAGTATTGTATTGACGAAGTAAATCGATTTGACATTGCTCCTTTTAACACAATTTCGTTAAGAGTTTATGCATGATCTCTTAACTTTCCTTACGTCACCATCTGTACCTGGCCCCGGTTTTAGCTAAGATTTATTGCAAAATTTCAAATCGATATAATTATGTTTATTATCAAGATATTGGGGAATTTAAGGTGTCATTTTAAGATCACTTCTAGCTTTGAATAAGCTTTGGAAAAAATATTCACCAGTAGTTTCAAAAAGAGATTACAAACATTTGCTAAATTTAAGAAGTTAAAGAAAATCTTAGCTAAGGAATGATTGTGAAACTGGGGCATGTTTCATTAATTTAAGCAAGCGCGAGCGTGTGTGTAGATTATATATAGATTGTATATAAATGTATAGTAATATATTTCGGATTTTATCCAGTAAACACTAGATTCCCTTTTTATTAAGACAAATTATGATATCTTATTTTGTAATAAGAGAACCGTTTAACTCAAACGAAAGCAACAGACAAAAATCAGTTAAATTAATATTTGTACTTTCACTCCATTTATGACGCCAGGAAAGGCCTCTCCCTGGCAGTTCATGATAGGGATTGTCACAAATAAAACTGACATCATAGAGGACCGAGGGTGGAAAGGTAGAGTAGACAGAAATTTTGTTTAGTGTGTGTGGGGTATGGGAGTGTACAATATTGCTATGTATATTTTAGATTTTATCCGTTTTAAATAAAAATTCCTATTTTACTACTAGGAAAAATCAAGATACTCTGATGTGTACTAAGACGATTCTAGAACTTACTTAATGTAATTATCAAGTAATGTCAAAGCAGACATTGTCCATGAAACGCAATATGCTACTTTAGCAATGAGAGTGGAATGAAGTAATTGACGTTTCGCCGACCACGCCCACAATGTTCCGACACTTGCTGCCATTACGGTACCAAAGCAGCGTCACGGCAACTAATGACGTTCTTGTGTCAGTGACGTCATTAAAATGCACAATTCAGGCGGAGTTTTGTAAATCATGCATGAAACATAGTGGGCGTGGCCGGCGATCCGTCAATCGTCTACAGTACCCGAGACACTAATGTCTAAAAATCTATACTTTAACATTTTTTATCGAACAAACATTAATTGGAAACCAAAAAGTAGTTAATTTTCGTAAAATATGCTTTTTCAACGTGCATTGTCTTGGTAATAACACTTCATAGGTCTCTCTTAGAATCGAGTACACAAGACTGCATTTGTTATTGATTTCTTTAGTCCAAATATACATGTATTGTGTACTGACTATTCTATTGTTAGCATACCACGTAATAAACCATAAAACATTATTTCCTACGGATATGGAATTCCATCAAATAGCATTTCTTTTCCGTAAAAACGACAGTATTCCGAAGTTGTGCACCGTAAACTTCTTCCAAAACGTTCAATACATTTAAGGGACAAACACTTTTAATGTACTGTTGTATATTGGTGATGATGCAAAACATTTACAAATTTTGTTCGATACTTTGGACAATTAAAGTTATGAATAACAGTTCATGCATTGTTATAATAGAACTTTTAGATTTGTCAAGATGCTTGTTAAGATTCATGTTTAATAATTATAATTATTTATATCTCAAAAACGTTTCTCTGGGGCAAAGGAGCGTTATTTAGCTAGAACATTGACTCTTTTAAGCAGTGTAAACCCTACCATACATAGTTGTTACAACGACATCCTAATATCTATTTTGGGTACCGGTTCATGATCATTTTCGATAAATGTACACTATTTCCAACTAAATAACTCACTTTAAAAAGTTGATGGTGGAAATATATATATATATATATATATATATATATATGTGTGTGTGTGTGTGTGTGTGTGTGTGTGTGTGTGTGTCCTAAAGGAAGTTTTTTTAAATCGTGATGTATGCTTACAACCATAACAGATTTGGATATGAAAAGCTTGAAAAATGTTAAAGATTACTTCAGAATATTAAGTTGGAAAAACCCGTATTGAGGACGGAAGTCAATGTGATATAACTATACTTTGAACACTATGTTTTAATAGTGTCTAATTGACATCTGTATGTTCCTAACGTCACTATAAATTTTGTACTTTTTATATTCTGAAAAGTGTGTGTGGGGTGTGGGAGTGTACAATATTGCTATGTATATTTTAGATTTTATCCGTTTTAAATAAAAATTCCTATTTTACTACTAGGAAAAATCAAGATACTCTGATGTGTACTAAGACGATTCTAGAACTTACTTAATGTAACTATCAAGTAATGTCAAAGCAGACATTGTCCATGGAACGCAATATGCTACTTTAGCAATGAGAGTGGAATGAAGTAATTGACGTTTCGCCGACCACGCCCACAATGTTCCGACACTTGCTGCCATTACGGTACCAAAGCAGCGTTACGGCAACTAATGACGTTCTTGTGTTAGTGACGTCATTAAACTGCACAATTCAGGCGGAGTTTTGTAAATCATGCATGAAACATAGTGGGCGTGGCCGGCAATCCGTCAATTGTTACATAGTCAAGATTTACTGAGTCCAATATATACCTATATCAAGAGCACGTGATTTAAGTATCGACCAATGAAAAGTTATAAAGTGTATAGCGGAAAGACGCTTTATATATATATATATATATTCATCCGTATATAGAAGTGATATGAGTTGATTCGGTTAAAATATGATAATACTATATAAGAGCAAAACAAACTTCTGTGAAATCGTGTGAGTATGTTTTCTTTATTTAAATAATTTAGATACATGTGTACTTGATAAGCTAAATTGGGTAGAAAATGGAGAATGTTTCAGAACTTTTGTGGCACGAAATGAACCGATATATAGGTGTAGAAGAAAAAGTATATATCACCAGAAAGGGATATCAATTATCAGAGAAGTTTTTGTTTTTGGACAAACATTCAAACAATGATCATTATACAAGAATTATCAGTGGAAGTAGAGTTGAAGGGCTAGAACTTCCTGGAAGTGATCTTGACATTATGGCTAAGTGTGATTTCATATCTGTGGTAGACAATGGACGTTCACTTGCACAAGCAAGGGATATAATAATGGACACGAACTATATCAAACCGGGATTTGCAAGACTTTATTGTTCTTCTGAAGTTTTGCAATATTTGAATATCCCTTTAAGTAATGTTACAGAATCCAGAGATTGTCTATTGCCACTTTCGAGTTTATTACTACGAAACAAGACAGTTTCTGATATAAAGGCAACTACAAATTCGAGTGCCATTGTCCATGGTCCTTGTGCAACATTTAAAAATCCAGACGGAATAGAATTCGACATTTTAATTTGTTTTTCTTGCAAGACATGGCCGAAATTAGCATCAGAGTGGATTCACCGAAACAGAAAAAACAACTGGCCATCAAATGAGTTAGTTGCAGAGATTGTACATGGTGGATGTCTTGTGGTTCCCATTGGAAATCAAAATTCGCAGGAGACTGATATGCAATGGCGAATTTCTTTTTCAGTTGCCGAGAAAAAACTCATTCACTCATTTAATCATACACAGCTCCTGTGTTATGGTTTTCTGAAATTGTATCTTAAACATGTTGTTAATTCCAACATCGATGTGAAAGGTTTACTTTGTTCTTACTTTTTAAAGACCAGTTTGTTTTATTGTATCGAAGAGGTACATATCGTTTGGAAGAAAGAAACATTTTTACATTGTATTTTTATATGTATTGAGCGTATAATCAAATGGGTTAGGGATGAGTACTGTCCGAACTATTTCATTAAGGACAGTAATATGTTTGAGGGTAAAATTTGTGGAGATAAAGGCAAGAAATTATTTAAATATCTTTGCGAACTGTATAATGATGGACCTTCCCGCTTTTGCCAAATTCCTTGCTTATCAGCTTTTACTGCGAAAAAAATAAATCAGAATATGTATACCATTTTCATATTAACGATGGGCGTCACAACAAATGCAGAAAAAGAACTATTTTGTGATCTTAAACTGTTCTCAGGTTTACCGGGAAAACCAATTATTACGAATCTCAGTCAATGTATTCATAATGTAGTCCATATTTCTTCCTTAATAGAACAGTCCATTGATCCCATTGATAAAGCGATATTGGCATGCAGTCTACCAAGCCTAGTGTTTTGTCTCGTTCAGCATATGTATCACAAAGTTCATTCAGGAGACAAACAGAATAAACCTCATTATAGACAAATTAGAGCCCTCAGAAACTTGATAATCAAGAACTGTATGACTTTTGATGTTTGCAGTGGGAAGTTGCTACTAGCAACGATATGTTTACTTAACGGGGAGTACAGGAAAGTTAAAGCTATAACAGAGAACGTGGTGAAGGAAATTCTGTCTTCGTCAGTGTATGAAGGACATGGGCAATTTATATGTAAAAAAACGCGTATTGATACACTATGTGGTAAAGGTTTTACATTTAAACAGAAGTTAGCACGAGGTTTTTTGGCAAAAAGTTTCGAATGCAATTTGCAATGTAAATGCTATCCCAATGAAATCGAACCGGAACTTCTTCTACACGATGCATGGGGAATGACATTCATTCCTCCAATTGTATATTCAAGGGTCCTTTTATTTCTTACGTACCACCGTTTAAGTTCCAGAAAGAAGATGATAGATACTTTGAGCAAACTTTATATTGCAGTACAAGATGATTTCTTTGTTAATAAATTAGAGAGACCATTAGCATACTCGCTTCTCCAAAAATGTATCGATCTATGGGAAACAAGTCAAGGGTTGGGTTTTAAAACGCCAAGCGATGTGCAATACAAGGCATTTTAGATGCCAGTTAAGCAACTCGATTACACAAAAAGTTACAAAATCGAAAATCTGACATATCATTTAAGAATTGTCATTCTTCGCATGGTATTTCAAGAATTAATGCAAGATATTCTGGCGTGTGTCAAATTCGGTGAACGGCAAAGTATCGAGAGTCATGACCCCGATTGCCTTTCAACGGGAATTGCAGTACAATTGCTTATGCATGTTTAATCGAAGAGAGATACGGTGATACTGTTAATATATTCATGTACACATTTAAAAAAGTTTAATTACAGCTATGAAAACAATTCATTACAATAAAATCAGCCCAGAATCCAAGCAATTGAAGAGTTGCATTTTTGTTTTTTATGTAATCAATTAATAGAGTGTTTATAAAATCCTCCATGTGCAAAAATGTAATTAAATGAATCATTAAATACAACCGACGCCTCCTTGAAGTACATTGGCTTTTGAACTTTCATCTTCCCCATCCACTTCCTCAGTGCCTCAATTTGATTAAGAATGGTATATGTATAGTTCTTTTTTAGAGGTGATGGTTCAAATCCCGACCGGGGTCTGACAAATACTTCAAAATAGGTGGTGATTGATCTTATGCGAAGCACTCGACATTTAGAAATGAAACTCCAAGGGTCCTTTGGAAGAGACCTTAAAAACTGCTGCCCCTTTTAATTTTACGACCGGTATGGTACGTTAAAAAACACATTGTACTAAGCGCTCTGCAATGGTCAAAATTTATGCTACTTCCACCTATATCTGAAATATTTCTGTCTGGGACGTGAAACCTTATCTAATCAATCAGTCAATCAATTAATCGCGTTGTTTAGGTCTATGTTCTTTTATATTTATTTCATATTTCCGTATCGGGACAGGAGTCGCTTACCCTTCTGAAGCACACGACCTCACTTACCTGGTGGACGTTTACATTTCTGACTTAATTTTCCCGTTTTTAAAATTTTCACTAGGCTTTTGGGAATATGATTCGGACATGTATTGGTGTGTTTCTTGGGCCTTTTAAAATATTATTATTATTATTATTATTATTATTATTCAAAGTCGTGATAAATAAAAAACATAAATAACCCCTAAATGATATTTTACAAATACATAAAAAATACATATTACAATACAATAGTTGTAAACGTATAAAAGTTTATTCAAAACTTTTTTCCGTATCACTAAACAATACTTCAGATGAGGAAACGGGAAAAATTGTATTGCAGGCGGAAGACGATGTGACCTTACTACTTTTACTATATATATATATATATATATTGTTGTCAAGAGTTTCATCTTTACCTTTGAACTTTCTTAACGTCACAATTTTTTCTTCTTCTTCTTCTTTTTTTGATAACCCTATGTCTAGGTGTGTGTGTGTGTGTGTCGCTGTTGTTTCAATATTATCATGTTTATTTTATATATTTTATTTATCTTGTAAAAATTGTAATTATACTGAGCTATCATAATTTGTACTATAATGATCCTGTATTTGAATGAAATTAACGAAATCAACAACAAACTATTTGTTCTTTTAACTCATTTTTGACACCATTGAAAAAAATATCGCTAGTAGTTCCTTATAGGGGCTGTCACTAGCAAATCTGACAATGAATGCGATGGAATATGGGAGTAGACAGAAATCTCGCTTTTTGTGTCTCTTCAACACCTGTCAACTTTAAGGTCCTTCCACTGAGTCTGATACATTATGTCTATTATTTGCATTTTGACGTTTTTTATCAAACTTACATTAATCGGAAAACTACACGTGCTTTGTACTAGTGATGTTTTTGTGAACGTGCATAGTATCGTTTTTATATATATTAAAAATATTTATTAAACTTCCTAGGTTTCTTAAAGCAGCGAGTACCGTGACAGAACTGCGTTTCCAATCTATAACTTATCTCTGAGGTCCGGATATGTGTATATTGTCGATTTTATCGATTATTCTGTTTGTTAGGGTACCATGTGAAAAAAAAACATAAACTATTTCTTCTACGGATATGGAATCCCATTAAATGACGTTTCCCCGTGAAAACGAGAATTTGTTTGACGTAAAATTATTCCAAAACATTCAGCAAAGTTAATGATCACATACGTTTACTGTACCGCTGAATATTGTTGATGATACAAATATTTACAAAATTACTTTCGATATTTTCGGAGTTACAAAGTCAGAATAAACAAAAATCCACGTATCGTTTGAAACTTTGAATAGTATTTAAGATTTGACAAGGTGCTGTCAAGATACATTTCTATATTTAAGTTTGGGTAATTCTTCTATTTCAAAACTCTTTATGCGGCAGTGTCATCATAATATTGCTGATAAGAATGATGTCTCTGCATTCAAAATATTCTTAGATATCAAAAACAAACATATTTATCCATTTCCGAATCACAATCCAGAAGCAAAGTAAAAACTTTGGAACTGACAAGTTAGGTTAGACACGTGAACTTCCACCAGGGAAGTGAGGCCGGGTGCTCCGAAAGGGTAAGCACCTCCTGTATATATTTGACGTCCGATAGTTTAATGGGCCTTTCATTCTTATTTTTGATTTCACGCGTGGCGGTTTTAGCTTCCTCAACTGTACGTATTTGTCCTTCCTTACACCCGGCCTCACCTGATAGAAACTCACGTTTTAACTTAATTTTCCCGTTTTTTCTTTGGTTTTGTTATTATTATTTGGACAAATGAGGGAAGGTCAAAAAGTTCATAGAACAGGGTATATATTGCCGCAACAAACCATACATTTTATTATTATTTTTCAACATAGTCGCCATTTACCTAAGTGAACTTAGCCCATTTATCTTTCAGACTGTCTATGCCTTTGAAATAGAAGTCTTCGGTTAGGGTCTGAAACGGTTTAGTCTCACTTAGCATACATTTTAAAAAATCATAGTCTCACTTAGCATACATTTTAAAATCGCCAAATTTTACCTGAGACCTGTACACCTGGCTATAGTATATTTCCTAAATATGCATTTAGTTTATAATAAAAGTAACAAAACATAACAATTAAAGAATATAAATAAGAAAATAAACAATTAATTAATGATAAATAAGCAAAAAAATAAAAAATAAATAAATAAATAAATAAATAAATAAATAAATTCATTCATAGGTAAATACATTAAAAAAAACCAGGAAAATAATAAAACAAATGTTTTAAAAAAATAAATAAACAAATCGATCACATATTCAGTGAGGAAAAACATGTTTAATTGGTGGTGTGATTCAAACTTGGATATATTACTTGATATAATTTCAATAGACTTGAAATTTCACTTGTTTCATAAGAAGCTGAATATATTTTTTCATATTTTTCATTATTTTTAAAAAATATTCTCGGCTTTTTCAATAAAGAAATTAATTCATTCATTCAATTCTTCATTCATTCATTCATTCATTCAAAACCAGTAAAATAAATAAATAAGAAATATAATTAATTTAATCAGTTAATTAATAAAAACTAGTAAATAAAATAAATAAAAACGTGTAACTAAAAAAATATAAATAGATAAATAAAAATGTATTAATAAAAACTGGTAAAGAAATACAAATTGGTAAACAAAGAAAATAAATAAATAAATAAAATCAAGTAAAGGAATAAATAGATAAAAATAATAGAAAAATAAATAAATAAATAGATAAATAAATAAAAAATAAATAAAAATAAAATCAAGTAAAGGAATAAATAGATAAAAATAAATAAATTGATTAATGCATTTTTTATGAACGGAAATATAGTCAAGTTTTACTAAAACAAAATTTTAATAAACTACGTATACACCAGGATTTCTAGCAATTTCACAGAGAAATGTAGCAATAACAATATCCACTTTTGTTCTTTATTCAAAAACATCTTTTAATTTAGTTTTTCTGCCATTAAAATTATTTCCTTATGTAATGAGATTTATGGACTTTGTGAAAAAATTTTATTATTGTGTGTTTAAAGTATTCCGTACATTTTTATTTATTGGTAATTGTAGTTAGATCTTTTTAATTAATAACCTCCTAATTATAGTGAAAATTCTGTTTTTTTCACAATTTGAAAATGTGAATGCTAAAAAAAAATAATTTTGATTATGTCACACCTGAATATTATTATAATAAATTTTTTGTCTAATAAGTGATTGTTTTCAGTTTACAGATTTAAAAAAAATAGAATTGAACACATTTAATTCTTGTTAAATTGGCTGTTTAGTGCTTGTATCATTTGCATTAATGTCATTTTGTTTTGAAACAGACTTTAGTTTACCTGTAATTAATTTCTATTGTTCTCTCCATGGTCCACAACCATGTTCCAGTCTCACTTAGCATACATAAAAATCCTACCTTTTTACCTTGAAATTCCAAATGTATGCTAAGTGAGACTACAGGTCTGAAACCATGTCTCTGTGGCAGCCTTAAGTCCATCATCATCATCAGAAAATTTGATTCCCCGTAAATGGGATTTCAAATTTCTAAATAGCAAATAATCACTGGGTGCCGAATCGGGACTGTAGGGTGGGTGATTAGTTGTTCGAACTTGCATTGACGAATCGCTGCTTGTGCAATCATTGACTAGTGCACAGGAGCATTGTCGTGAAGAAGCAATACCCCTAGGTTCAACTTTCCCCTCCTTTTTAATTTAATAGCAGCTTTCAGCTGCTTTATAAGATAGCATAGTAAGCCCCAGTGATGGCTATTCCAGCAGGTTTATAATTGATTAACAGAACACCCTTAGAACCCCAAAACACAGTGGCCATGACTTTGCCAGCTGATGGTTGGGTTTTGAATTTCTTTGGTGGGGGTGAGCCAGGGTGCTTCCATTGCATGGACTCTTTTTGGTTTCTCGGTCCCAATGAAGAATCCATATTTCATCACCAGTTACTAAACGTAAATGGAAGCTCTCCGGGTTATCATTATAAATGCAAGAAGCTCCCGACTTGACTGGAGTGTTCGGAATCGATCCTGCACTTTAAGGTTTCTGGGGACCCATCGTGCGGATACTTTTGACATCCCAAGATGCTCGTGGATAACCGTGCATACACTTCCATGTGAAATGTCGTCATACTCCCTAGGTATGTTATCAATCCTAATTCGACGATCATTCATGATGAGGGTCTCCACAGACGTGACAATTTCCTTTGTGATGACATCAGCTGGCCGACCTGACCGTGGGTCATCCGTCAGTGAGGTGCGCCCACGTTTAAATTAAGCTTACCATTTTGCCACTATGGAATAGGCAGGACCACTGTCACCGTACACCTCGGCCATTCGCCGGTGAATTTCTTTGGCATTTGATCCCTCTACTGTGAGGAACTTTATTACTGCCCTAAACTTAACATTTTGATTTTCCATCATTGCTTGATGGTCACCAACTTTGAATGCTTGGGAATTACACAAATATGTTGTGACAAATAATTTTGATATGTTTAAAATGGCGGAATGTGGTGTTGTCAAAATAAGTAAAGAAAATATGTGTTACGCTTGGCTGAATACGCTGTTCTATGAACTTTCTGACTTCCCCTCGTAGATGTCTGTGTTTTAATTACTACACTTGATGGAGGAAATAAATTCCTTTGTGATAACCTAAAGGGATAGTTGGCTTTCCAAGTTACACAAATCGCTAAATATACAAACATCAACGAAATATTTATATACATATGAAACTTCATTCAAATTCTACATGCCGTATCGCTAAACAATTCTTCAGGATACGAAGCTGGAAAAACAGTTTTAAAGACGGAAATCGATGTGACATTACTCCTTTCAGCACATTGTTAGGAGTGCTTTCTTGGCCTCTGAACTTCCCTAACGTCACCAGTTTACTCTGTATTTTTAGAAGTGTGTGTGTGTGTGTGTGTGTGTGTGTGTGTGTGTGTGTGTGTGTGAAGGACTACCTTTGCAATCCCTTACTTATTTCTAAGGTCTGTATATATTTATATTCTCTATCTTTATCCATTATTTGTTTGTTAGTGTAGCAAGTGAAAAACCATAAACCATTTTTTCTACGGATATGGAATCCAATTACATGATGTTTCCCCGTAAAAACGAGATTTTTTTACGTAAACGTATTCCAAAACATTCAGCAAAGTTAATGGACAATCACGTTTACTGTACCGCTGAATATTGTTGATGATACAAATCATTTCAAAATTACTTTCGATATTTTCAGAGTAACAAAGTACTGAAAATAATCCTTGTATCGTTTTGATATTATTTAGATTGGCAAGGTGCTGTCAAGTTTCATTTCTATTTTTAAGATTTGGTAATTTTTCTATTTGAAAACTCTTTATCCGGCTCCGTCATCACAATATTGTTGATAAGTATGATATGTCTGCATCACAAGTTTTACTAAATATATTTGACGTCCGATAGTTCAATGGACCTTTCATTTTAATTTTGATTTCACGCGTGACGTGTGTAGCTACCTCAACCGTACGTGTTTATCCATCCGGAGCACTCGACCTCACTAGCCTTGTGAAGTTCACGTTTTGAACTTAATTTTCCAGTTTCTAACGCGTTTTCTTTGGTTTTTGTTATTATGATGTCTGTGTTTTAATTTCTACACTTAACCAAAATTGATGGAGGAAATACATTCCTTTGTGATAACCCTGAAGGATTGTTGGCTTTTTTTACACCAATCAATTGATAAACATATAATAATAAAATATGTGTATACATATGAAACCTCATTCAAACAATACATGCCGTACCGCTTAACAATTCTTTAGGATAGGAAGCTGGAAAAAACAGTATTGAAGACGGAAGTCGACTTTTAGCACATTGTAAGGAGTGCCTGCTTGACATCTGAACTTCCCTATCGTCACCAGTTTTTCCTTTTTGCTTTGTGTGTGTGTGTGTGTGTGTGTGTGTGTGTGTGTGTGTTACTAAAGCATTTTGCAACATAAAGATCTAAACTTAAACTGTCAAATTTAACGCGTGAATTCCACTAGGGGAGACTGAAGGATAATCACTTTCTGTTTCAATTTAAAAAAACATTATTTTTTTAGCCAAGCGCTTGTTGTTAACACTTCTTATTACTATATTTATGTTATTATTATTATTATTTATTTATTTATTATTATTAGTAGTAGTAGTAGTATTATTATTATTCAGTTTCTTGGGATTAGAAGTCAATGATCGGAAAATATACACACATGGCCTTCACCTTGAGAAGTCATTAGATATGTGCAAACGTAATTGATTTTTTGTAAAAAAGCATTGTAAGTAATTGTTTTGTATTAGATGACATTCTTTAATTATGTTTACTTAATGAATTTCAATCAGAATGATTGATTTATGGCATTCATTGATATCATTACTTATGTACACAGAACAGGCCTGTCAAAAGTTTAACGCTAAGCTTATTAATACTAAGTTAAAGTTAAAGTCTGTCCCGAGCCATTAGGCCCATCAGGCCGGAGCTTATCCCGGTTTCCGTGGCGTTAAGCGACTGAGAGTACAAGACCCCCCCCCCCCTGAATGGGACGCCGGTCCATCGCAGGGTTAACCCCCAGCATTTTGCTGGTACTCATTTATTTTTCAGCTGAGTGAACTGGAACAACGTGAAATTAAGTGTCTTGCTCAAGGACACAACACATCGTCCGGTCCATGGATCGAACCCACGACTTTCGAATCATGAGTCCAACGCCTTAACCACTAGGCCACGCGCTTCCTATTAATACTAAACTTGTATTAATGTTCCAGCACTGGAAGGCCGTTTCGGAATACTTATACAGTCCAATCAGAATTTTTTATTGTACCGTTACATTTCAATAATTTGAGAAATTCTTCTTTCCAGTGATACCAAATTTATTAAAATCCTTGGTTATTTTGATTTCAAAATCATTGGTTAAAAGATTTAGTGTGCGTAAAAACCGTCAAATCGTGCGTTTTCGCACGATTGGTCAACAAAGGGTTAAAGGTCCCCTCTATATAAGGGCCACCTGCTGATAAAGGCAAGTATAATTGTTTCCCAATTGTTCTGTATTCATAGTATTTGAACCTGTATATAAAAGCCACCTGCCCATAAAGACCACTTTTACTGATTCCCTTGGGTGGCCTTTATAACCAGGTCTAACTGTACACATAGACGTACAATTCCTCGTCAGTAGTGCTTGGCAGTTGGGGTAATCAAAATATTTTATTTAAAGAGTGAGTAGTGATTAATGGTGTTTAACGTCCCAGTCAAGAATATTTCAATTATATCGAGACGTCGCCAGCTATAGACAAAGGTGCAGAAATTTTTCAGCGACTTTCATTTCGTAATGCCGAGTGCTTGGAACAAGAACAGTCACTACCCACATTCAAGTATTGGGTCAGACCCGGCCGGGGACCAAACCCGTCTAAGACAATTAATACTTTGAACAATTAAATTACATATTATACCAGATTTTTAATTTTACAGCATTAGACGACCATTTCGGAATGCAATTCCTCATTAGTAGTGTTTGAAACCAATTGGTTTTTTAAGATGTTGAAAAAATACCTAAAGGAAAAAATATATTTTAACAAATTTATCGAAGGAAATACTTTGCATGGGTGATATTTCCTTAGTTTTTGAGGAATTTCAAAATTTAATTTAACATAGGTAAGTTTTAAAACCAAATCGACAGTTTACCTCTAGCAATGTCTCGGCTTCTCTTCCATCTTGCTATGTTTTAGAAAAGGATTTTCGCTAGCAGAATCGATGGCAAAAATTTCTATCTTCACTTCCAAGCGCGTACCTTCACCTCCAGGTGTACGTGCGTATCTTCACATACACGTGCCGACATATCGTCGTCTTGCGGGAAAATGACACCCGAATCTCAAAAATTAAGAAATTTTCATTGCGTTTCAAATGTTTTATTTTGGTAGATTAGAATAAATAACTTTGTTTTCTAGTTTATACATTATGTATAAGCAAAAATCAGGTACATTTTATTAAATTTCATGTAAAACGTTAAACCAGGATGTAAAATTTACAAAGATGGCGTCGATGTCAATGTTACTCATAATTGAAACAAAAAAAATTGTCATCGAAATAAAAGAATCAGTTATGATTCGGACATGGATTAGTATGTTTGTTTTTGATTATATATGAGTGTTACCATGTAGGATAGAGAAATTTCACCATCGGGGTTGAATATATCTGCCAGAGACTCGGCAAGCCTCGTCTCTTGACAGAAATATTCAACCCCTTGAATGTGATTTCTCTATCCTACATGGATAATCATAATACAGTCGAACCTGCCTTAAAGGCCAACTCTATATAAGGGCAACCTACTTATAAAGGCCACCTCTATATAAGGGCAACCTGCTTATAAATGCCACCTCTATATAAGGGCAACCTGCTTATAAATGCCACCTCTATATCAGGGCAACCTGCTTATAAATGCCACCTCTATATAAGGGCAACCTGCTTATAAATGCCACCTCTATATAAGGGCAACCTGCTTATAAATGCCACCTCTATATAACCTGCTTATAAATGCCACCTCTATATAAGGGCAACCTGCTTATAAATGCCACCTCTATATCAGGGCAACCTGCTTATAAATGCCACCTCTATATAAGGGCAACCTGCTTATAAATGCCACCTCTATATCAGGGCAACCTGCTTATAAATGCCACCTCTATATAAGGGCAACCTGCTTATAAATGCCACCTCTATATAAGGGCAACCTGCTTATAAATGCCACCTCTATATAACCTGCTTATAAAGGCCACCTCTATATAAGGGCAACCTGCTTATAAAGGCCAGTAGAATTGTATTCCAATTGTTCTTTATCCATAATTTTTGAACCTGTATATAAAGGCCACCTGCCCATAAAGACCACTTTTACTAGTTCCCCTTGGGTGGCCTTTATAGACAGGTTTGACTACATATTTTATTATACTGCTTTCTGTCTTTCACCAGTTGTTCGTCAACTAGCTATCCATATTTTTTGACAGTCGATAGATGTTCGACCTCTTTTCTTTAGCTCAAAGCTAAATTTTCGACAGGTATGTACTTTAAACAATTGTTATTTATTTAGATACGATTTATGTTTCTTAAATCAAACTTGTTATTTTTACAGTCATGACTCATACTTCTGTCAAAATTTTATGATCGTTATAAGAAAACAAATCATAATTCTTGCGTCAAATTTGAATCAAATGATCATTTCCACGTACATTTTGCGTAAAAAATTCTGTATAGTGCTAATTATAACAGAAAAAAGGATTTAAAACTATACACATAAGATTGATTGATTGAATAGAGTTTTAAATCAAGAATAGTACATTTATATCGATACCTCACCAGCTATAGATATAGTGGCAGAAAATTTGTCATTATGTCTTGCGCTCAGGACAATTTGCAGGTAGATTTCTTTAAGGCTTTTTCTTTTTGCCGCGAAACGGAGCATCTATTTTTAGGTTTCACGAAGTACCTCATGATTTCCATTGCTTGGCGAAAGAACAGTCACTAGCTTGTTTCAAGTCTTACTCAGACGCTGGCCCAGGTTTGAACCCACGATCTACCACATACAGAGCGAGCACTCAACTAATTATGCTACCGTAGTGGTTACTAGTATTAAAACATACGAAAAAGTTTCCCGAAATATAATACGTGTATGAAGTTAAAACCTTAACCAATCAAACGTAAACATACCGATCTATACAGTCAAACCTGTCTATAAAGACCACCCAAGGGAACCAGTCAAAGTGACCTTTATGGGCAGGGAGCCATTATATACAGGTTCAAATAATACAGGGATTAAAATCATCTGAATAAAGAACAATTGGGATACATTTCTACTGGCCTTTATAGACAGGTGGTCCTTAAATAGAGGTGGCCTTGAAAGCAGGTTGGACTGTATCTTAATCACAATCCCAAAAGATGGGTGTAGTGGGCAATATGTTCTCCTGGATTACCCAGCTAATTATATTATTAACTTCCATTTTGGAAGTTCACGTGTTTTGCGGAATTGGATTGACTATGCCTTTATGGATCGCGATTTTGGACATGGAACAATATGCTTGTGCTTGATTTATTATTACAGTCCAAATTTCCTTAAAGTCCACCTCTATATAAGGACATCCTACTTATAAAGGCCAGTAGAGATTGTATCCCAATTTTATTTGAATCCCTACATAACGGTCACCTGTCCGTAAAGGTCACCTTCTATAAAGATCACCTGTCCATAAAGGTAATTTTATACTGGTTCCCTTGGGTGGTCGTTATAGACAGGTTTGACTGTATTTCTATTATCATTATTCATTATTATTATACCCCTCGCTTAAAAAGTGGGGGGGCACATAGTAATAGTATAATAGGGATGTCCGTCCGTCCTTCCGTTACACCTTAGGGTACCTATCTCTTATATCCGCAACTCCTCCTTAACGCTGAATCAATGGATTTTCATAAAACTTTCACACAATCTTTGTAATATAATGTAGATGTGCACCTCCTATTTAAAAATTTAATCCGATGGATTTTTAGGAGCGAGGGGTATTTTTGTGAGCTTGTGTCTCACAGTTTTTCTAGTTATTATTATTATTATTATTATTATTATTATATTATTATTATTATTATTATTATTATTACTGTTGTTGTTGTTGTTGTTGTTGTTGCTGTTGTTGTTGTTGTTGTTGTTGTTGTTGTTGTTGTTGTTGTTGTTGCTGTTGTTGTTGTTGTTGTTGTTGTTGTTGTTGTTGTTGTTGTTTAGTAATATCTTGCAGATTCAGCACTGATGAAAATAAATAAAAAAAATAACAATAGGACTTCGTAAGACCACACAAAAAAGCAATTTTGAAACCATTTCATTGTTTTAAATCTTTAAAGACGAGTTTTGTTATACAATTAAAAAGAACACATGCAAATTAATTAACCAAATGCTGATGTGATGCCATTAATACATGTATTTTTTGCTCTTCAGTGTTTTGCTACAGTAACACCTGACGATTAATGATAAAGTTGACCTTTTAAGGTCACGCTTATATGAAAATTAAACGCATTATGCAAAATTCTGTATTTCATAATAACAAAGTACGTTTTATTTTTTAAAAAAAAAATATCATTCAATAACAAGAAATCTGTGAACTACTCCTTACATACTATACCCCTGTTTTTAACTTCAACTATTGATCGTAAATGTCAAAAAATAAAAATGAAGTCAGTGAACAGGAGGTAGATGCCTGGACGACTTGAAATCGGTACTAACGACTTGGGACTTCATACTGAACACGCATACAAAATTTCAAGTACCTGTGTTTTATGGTGTTCTGTTAGGGCAAAATTGGTATTATCGCTTCTTCGCTCCTTCGACCTGAAAGCGAAGAAGCGAAGTTGCGCAAATACGATGGAAAAGGAGTGACGATACGATGGAAAAGGAGTGACGATACGATGGCGAAGAAGCGAAATTGCGAAGATACGATGGCAAAATCGCTACTTCGCCTTCAGTACTTCGCTTCTTCGCCATCGTATCATCGCAACTTCGCTTTTTCGCGTTCAGGTCGAAGGAGCGAAGAAGCGATAATGCAAATTTGCCCCTAACAGAACACCATAGTGTTTTGTATTTCCTGAGAAAACTGTTACGAGAACTTTTGCTAGGAGAAGAAAATCTAGGCCTGATAAATTTTGCATTATTTTGGTTATAACAATGTACCATCAAAACAAAGTACTTGACTTAATACTGTTGCTAGGGAAGAGAAAATCCTTCATTTCATAATTTCATAATAACAATGTACGTCCATTTTACATGTTTAACCCTTTTTAGAAATAACTAGAAAAACTGTGAGCCACAAGCTCACAAAAAAATACCCCCCGCTCCCCCCACATAAAAAAATCCATCGGATCATATTTTTTTTTTTTTTAAATAGGAGGTGCACATCTACATTATATCACAAAGATTGTGTGAAAGTTTCATGAAAATCCATTGAAGAGTTTAGGAGGAGTTGCGGATAAGAGATAGGTACCCTAAGGTGTAACGGAAGGACGGAAGGACGGACGGACACACGGACGGACACCCCTATCACTATATATACCCCCACTTTTTAAGCGGGGGGTATAAATACAAGTTGCTTGGCTAAATTATGTATCTGTGTAAAAGCAGAAAACTTTCATACTAGTACATGTACATATCGTTTTAGAATTATTACAAGATGTTTGGACTAAATATCTTTGCTAGTAGAGAAAAACTTGCAAAATGCTGTATTATGTTACAACAATGTTCCTTTAACACTAGGTACTTAACTAAAGATAATGAAGGAAAACTTTTATTTCTCGTTTAAGAATTAATACAAGATTTTTTTATTTAGTATCATTGCTAGGGGAGGAAAACTTGTAAAATTCTGCATTTCGTTATAACAATGTTAATTTTTTTTAATTCTTCAATTCGTTATAATCATGTATATTTAATTGTTTTAAAAATGAATACAATATTGTTTGACTATCTTTACTAGGAGAGGAAATTTATAAATTAGTAAAATTCTGCATTTCGTAATAATAATGCACATGTTAATAATTTAACCTTTTCAAAAATAAATACAAGATGTTTGACTACATATTTTTGCTAGGGGATGAAAATTTGCTTACTAAGCATTTAATGCCACGGGGATAAATTCAGCGAGGAGTAAAAACATAGAGGTTATTGACCCCGTCTGGTTTGTAGCTTTACTTATCCAGGTATGTTGTGAAAATGATGTTCTATCATTAATTTTGTTTTTTGATGTACGTTGTATAAGATGAAGAGGTCTCTACTATGAAATACAGTACATGCCAGTCAAAAGTCGAATGGGAACTTAAACGAGGTCCTATGTTTTTGTGAGCTTGGCACTATAAAGAACCCTGCTGTATAATACCATCAGCGCAACACACAGACAAAATCTCTGCACTTTCGCCTATAACTGGCAACGTCTCGATATAAGTGAAATATTCTTGACTGGGACGTGAAACGTTATTACTCAACTCGACTTAAACTTCGCACAGGTCTATACTGTATGTAATTTTTACTTGCTCAGAGGAAGGTCCGAAATAAAGCGAGGTCATAGAAGAAGAGAAGTAACAATCCTTTTTAGAATATTTAATTTAAATTGTCGTTTTATTGTAAATACTAAGTTGAAGTTGTCAGATAACATTTTTTGAAGAAAAAAAAATTCATTCAGTATTTCAATATTAATATTGAATTTATTAAACAAGTTAAAAAATCCTTAAGCAACGGGCCTTGGCGAGTTTAATAAATTCAATGCATGTAATATTCTGTTTATTATATAATCAAGGAAAAATCTTTTTTCTTGAAAATACAAACCATCTTCACTATAGGAAAAGAGCTTGTGGACACAGAAAACCTTGGTAACCAGTTTTTATTACATAACTTTATTGTATGGAATATTGGGAAGATTATATAATTGTACATGTCATGTTCTGATTTTGAATTTTTATTAAAATAATGCATTCAAAATCAGCACATGACATTGAATGCATTATTTTAATAAAATTCAAAATCAGCACATGACATAATTAATATATAATGTTCTTGTATTGTGTGTTCTTTGGTTACGTTACATTGTTGCTAAGTACAAGTTGTTCAATTTCAGTCTAACCTGCCTTAAAGGCCATCTCTATATAAGGTACACCTGTTAATAAAGGCCAGTAGAATTGTATCCTAATTGTTTTTTATTCATATCATTTGAATCTGTATATATATAAAGCCCATCCTGCCCATAAAGGCCACTTTTACTGGTTCCTTTGGGTGGCCTTTATAGATAAGATTGACTGTAGATAGAATTTTTATTTCATTTTACATAAGATCATGACATCCTGATCATGGTAGCTTTTCGTGGCTCTTCTGTATTACGTATTAAAGGTTAATTCATTCATAACCATAATTCTATTTAAAACACAATTTGAATATTTAATGAATTTAAGATGTATCCTTTTTCTCGTAAAATCAGACATGTCGTCATCTCATCACTAAGGGGTTTGGCTTAAGATTCCGCTGCCAAACCTGTCAGATTATGCATACCACACGCGATATTTCCGACCCTTTCACAATTCTCCAAGACATCTGACGCCTCGTGTTTCTTTGTTTTTACCTTTAATTTTTGTGTATGTATTTTTATACTTATTTCTTGTTTACTTTTAATCTTTGTTTAAGTGCTTATTTTTATGTTTTGTTTAAGTGTTTATATTTATTTTTTTTGCTTTATTTATTTATTTATTTATTTATTTATTTATGTTTATTTTTTCTTGTTTACTTTTAATCTTTGTTTTAGTGCTTATTTTTTATGTTTTGTTTATGTGTTTATATTTATTTTTTGCT